>CM074726.1:17776462-18248962 GCA_037306005.1 Rhinophrynus dorsalis | reverse complement strand
TACAATGACCGCAATATATCAGGGAGAATCATTTTTTGAATGTTAATGACTAATGGGAATGTAACCCTCCATGATTTGTATTTTGGAGGATGGACAAGGGCCACAGTTATTGACAGCTCCTGCCTTCTTGGGGCATAGTTTAATTTTGCTGTCAAATAACATGTGCAGCATGGGGTTGAAATGATGTGGGACATACACGGGGAGATCCCACAAATCGTATGCGTTTCGCACTAAATTGCGCTTACTCATAGACTGGGTCTATGAGTAAATGCAATTTAGCACGAAACACGTAAAACACACACACATCTTCCTCAGTCTACCAGTGTAAAACACACACACATCTTCCTCAGTCTACCAGTGTGACACACACAGAACACACCTCAGTATTTCAGTGTTATACACACACATCTTTGTCAGTCTTTCAGTATCACACACACACACACACACACACCTTCCTCAGTATGTCAGCATTACACACACCTTCCTCAGTCTGTCAGTGTAACACACACACACACAAAACACGCCTCAGTCTTTCAGTGTTATACAAACACACACCTTCCTCAGTCTTTCAGTATCATGCACACACCTTCCTCAGTCTGTCAGTGTAACACACACACACAGCTTCTTCAGTCTGTTAGCATAGCTCACACACACCTTCCTCAATCTGTCAGTATAAAACACACAACTTCCTCAGTCTGTCAGTGTTATACACGCCTTTCTCAGTCTGTCAATGTAACACACACAAAACGCACCTCAGTCTTTCAGTGTTATACAAACACACACCGTCCTCAGTCTTTCAGTATCTCACACACACATACCTTCCTCAATCTGTCAGTGTAACACTCACACACAGCTTCTTCAGTCTGCTAAAATAGCTTACACACAACACACACACACACACACACACACCTTCATCAATCTGTCAGTGTTACACACGCCTGCCTCAGTCTGTCAGTGTACCACACACATACCTTCCTCAGTCTTCCAATGCTACACACATACACCCTTAGACTTGTGCAATTCGGTTTGGCCAATTTCGGGATTCGGACGAATAAGGCATATTCAGCCTCATTCGGACCTTTCGAAAGCCAAGGTCTGCCCACAAAAAATAATCAGAATCTGAAACAGACCTAGTCCGAAATTTCAGTGTAAATTTTCGGAAATTCGGCCAGTGCTTTCTTGCCTGAAACCATCACAATGCTGCCACATGCTACTAAAAATAGACGGCATGGTGCTTTCCCGCCTGAAATTATTACAATGTTACTACATGCAGCTAAAAATAGATCTGGTAAATCCTCATTTATTATTAAAAAAATAAAAAACTACAAAAAAGTTTTGGCAGTAATAATGTGTTACATAATGGGTGCAACTTAAGAAAAGTTTAATTTTAATTTTTTATAGAATATTTTAACATTTTTTTTAAATTCGTCCGAATAATTCGGAATATTGCCAAATTTCATCCAAGTTGAACAGGTCCGGACCGAAATTCAGATCCTCCGAATTGGAAGCAAAAATTCGTCTGAAATCAAATTTTACTGAAAATTTTTGCTGTGCACAAGTCTACACACACCTTCCTCAGTCTTTCAGTGCTACACACCAACACATACCTTCCTCATTCTTTCAGAATGTTCAGAAGTTATAGGGAAAATATATATGGAATAATATACTGTGTTAAGCATTGTTGTATTGAACAGTAGTGCTTTGAGATGGTATATGTTGATCAGCTGGAGATGATATATGAGGTTAATTGTAATACTCTTTCTCTTAAGGTTTCTGTACACTCTCTTGGAAGTGTCAAACTTGTGCTGTTGGTAAAACAAGAACATGAAAGCTTGATCTCCCACGTACAGACATCAAGCGTGAGAACAGGGATTAGCAACACTCTGGGTATGGGCCTTACCATTTGATAGTCACCAAGAACATGTAATACCCACCCCTTAATATGGTGACCACGTTATTTCATGTGATAAATTCTCCAGAGCAATATCCGACATTATGTATTCTCCCTGTAGGTAATCGTGGAGCTGTTGGTATCTCTCTAGATTTTTCTGGGACATCCATGGGATTTGTCACATGTCATTTGGTGTCTGGAACCGAGCGAGTCCAGAAGTAAGTAAACCACGCACTTCAGAGTATCCTTCATTCCCCAGTTTGCAGGGCAGAATATCATCAACCCACAGTGTGCTTCTCCTGCGTTCTAAGAAGAAGGTAATCTAATGCTTCATTTTGCAGGAGGAATCAGAGCTTTGGGGAGATTCTGAGAGGTCTGGCACTTGGGGAAGAGACTTTACGGAGTTTTCAGCTGCCGCTGCGACTTTCACATCTGTTTTGGGCAGGAGACCTGAATTATAGGCTAAACATGCCAGTACAGGTACCAGCAATCAAGGACATGCTCTAAGCAACAGGGTGAACCAGTGTGATAAAGAGTGTTCCTATCTATCTATCTATCTATCTATCTATCTATCTATCTATCTATCTATATCTATATATATATCTATATATATATATCTACTAGTTTAAAAAGTCTGTGTACGTGGGCCAAGCGTTTGTGCAGTAGACTTCACAGGAGTCTCTACTGCGCATGACTGCATTGAGCAGACTCTGCTGGGCATGACTGCATCGGACAAACATACATCTGGCCTTTAATTTATATATAGTAGACATATATATATATATATATATATATATATATATATATATATATTGTATAAAGACACAAGGCCATTTTCCTCATACCCCAGTAACTGAGAATGTTATAGCTTTCCTCTTACCAATTAAGTTAGTCTTTATCAGACCTTCCTGATCTGCCTATTGATAAACAGTATAACTCTGCTGCAGTCATGCGCAATACTGACTGCCAGAATGCGCCGCAGTCCCAGAAAGGTGTGCAGAGAGGACTCTGGTCTGAATTCTGAGCGCCTAGCTCCTTATCAGCCGCGGAGCGGGCAGTCTTTATTGTGCATAACTGCAGCTAACGCAGCCATCTCTACTGCGCATGATGGCTTTTGACAAACATTCTAGTGAATTATAAAATAGGATTTGTGCTGTTTGTATTGAGAGATAGATAAGCGCTAAAATCAGTGACTTAATTGTTGTTAGTGTCTACTGCACTTGTACTCTTATCTTGTCTCAGCCCATTCACACGTAATCCTGGACAATCAATTGGAGCTCTGGAGTTCTGCAAAAGACAGGAATGTCTGCTCCTTCAGAGCATATGTAAAACTAGATTTTAAATGGATAGTAATGGTAAATACTGAAAAATTAATTGTAAGGTTTATCCTTCTGCATCAAACAAGGGTATTCTCACTGCTAAGATGAGGTTCATTCAAGAGTTATTGCAGCTTAAGCGTGCATTGATTTGAATGCAGTACTCCCATGGCCTAAAATTTTATAGTGGTGCTGTTGCAACAGCATCCTATGGAGGTTAATGGTCAAATGATCATAGTTGTCCATAGATTGACAACAGCACACCATAAAATGTCAAGCCATGGGAGTACTGCATCCAAAAAAATTCAGTTTGAGATGCAATAACTTTTGAATAAAATGTCTCACCCTTGTTTTATTCAGCAAGATAAAACCTGCAATATATATGTTTTCAGTGTTAAGCATTACTGTCCATTTAAGAATCAAAAAACAAATGGAGAGTTTTTACAGATGCTAACATAAGATGCAGGGTATTTAAGTGTGTATAGCCTAGTTAATGTCTTGGTGTTAGTGTTTCTTTACTTAAATCAAAACATGATTTACTTTATTGAAAAATGTGCAATTTTATTGTTAAAAGGAAAACAATACCTGTCCCTAAAATACAATATATTGCACCTTAAAGGCATAGTAATGTTTCACAAAAATAGCAACTCCAATTAATCTTCATAGTTTTTGGGGCATGGAGAGAATTATTTCAATACTGTCAGAGTTGTAGTTCAAGAGTAATTGAATGATAAAATATCCCCCTCCCGCCCCTTTTACCTAATATAACACTGCTCACCTCAGAGCAGCAAGAGTGCCCAGATGGATCACAGAGAGGGACAATCTTCAGTGAGCATAAGAAAAAACCTAAAAAAAACTGTCAAGGGGGGAAGGGTTTTCCTTATGCTCACAGTAAGAAGACTGTCCCTTGCTGTGACCTGTCTGGTCAAGAGACCAGATTCCACACAGGGGAGGGCTGGCAACTTGTGGCCTGGGCGGCAAATACAATCTACTGGCCCATTTCTTCAGTCTCTCCAGCCCACTGTCCCAGCCCATCCCCTTTAGTTAATTTTAATGTTGGCATTCATACTGTTAAGTAAGGCAAATGAGATCACACAGCTTACAGTTCAAATGTGGCTACTTTAGTGATACCATAGAGCTTATAATGTAAGTACAGCAACATGACTGATACCATAGAGCTTGCAAGGGAAATAAGTTATGCTGCTAGTGTATCTCTATTTGCATTGCATCATTTGTGTAGTTCCATTTCAATTGTAAACTCTGTGGTATCAGTAGTGCAGCTCCATTTACAGCAGCAATTGGGAGATTGAGTGAGACAGTGGCCCACTGGCCCATTGCCCAGACATGTGACCAGCCCAGGGGGCAATTGCCCCTCTGCCCCCCAGGCCAGCCCTCCCCTGATTCCACATCTGAGGGGAGGTGGCTTACACTAGGTAAAAGGGGTGGGAGGGGGAAAAATAATTCAATTACTCTTGAACTACAACTCTGACAGTAGTGAAATAGCTCTCTCCATGGTCCAAATACTATGAAGATTAATTGGAGCTGCTGTTTTTGTGAAACATTACTATCCCTTTAAGATCTCACCACCACCCTCAGTGTCTAATCGTTGAAACACAGACATTTCCAATTGATTACCTATCTAGAGAAAAGTATATAGTTTTCTAAAATATAATTGATTAGTGAATAAGAAATAACTTAAGGTTAAACTCTCTTAGGGGTACTAACATATTTAAAGGGTGTCAGGTGTATGTGCGTTTATACGACTTTTCCAATGTGTGGATTCTAATAATGTTTTTTTTTATGGGTTTACATCAATAGCAGTCACACTACTCTAGGGTTTGAGCCCTAAAAGATTATATGACCATCTGGTCTAAAGAAATCCTGTAGGTGGTGCTGAACAGTGTAAAATAGGAAGCAGAATACAAGTTATACCGGCTGACAGATGGGACAGGAGAACACCAGAGATGAAAAAGCAAACTGTGAAGACTAAGGTCAGAATAAGGGCAAAGGACACTGGGCTAAGTGCACAGGCACATAGGCCCAGGATGCAAGAGGTGCAAATCCACAGGATCAGGATACTCAGTCTGGCAAAGTCAGCAAAGACATTGAGAAATAGGCTCAGTGGAAAATGCAAGCGCAGAAAAAGTCAGGGCTAGACCACAGGTAAGTGTGAAGCACCATAAAATCTGACAATACTCCCTCTTCACTAGGGAAGTCCTCTGGAAAGCATCTTAACAGACGTGTATGGTATCATCTATTTCAGACTTTAAGATACAATATTATCTTCAGTAAAGATTGCTAACCTGCACAAGACCAGTGTCAGATGAACAAACTCAGAGGGGAGCAGTCTCAGAACATGCATTTAATTGGGGTCAGGAGGCTTGGTTGATTGTAGTTTAAACACATCTGCTTGTATTGGATGAATATCTTAGCAGATATGGTTTTGATGGCACTGGCTTTGGCAGTCTTTTGAAGCAGGGCTGACTTCATATTATATAGTAGATAATATGAGATGCTGTGGGGCTGGTGACTGGATTCCTATTGGCTGGACATCCACTGTCTGGGAAACAGGTTGAAAGTCGCCTGGCTGGACCACTGGCCTGAAGTGCCAGGCAGGATCAGGTGACTGAAAAGAGAACAACGCTAGCCACCCATCATAAAAGACAGTAGGAACCTGACCACTTCCATAAGTCAGACTGCACACTGAATGCCAGATACAAGCCTATTTTCGGTGACTGGTAAATTCCCACTTCAGGTGACTGAAAAAGCTGGTGGTTAATTCAGAGACCAGGCATGGCACGGACAGAACAGATAGAGGAGTGCAAGCATGTCAGTAGTAACGGGTACATTACGTACAGTCCGGAGCTCCTTACCAGGAAGAGACACTAGACAGCAGGTAGAATGGCCAATTTATTTTGTCACTGTAGGTTGGCCAGCCTTCTGGGACATGCAGGGTATTAGAGGAAGATCAGCCTTATGGACCATAATGAGTCTGCAGGTGGCCCAAACATCAAAACCATGAGCTGAAAGAAGTTACTGAGATGTTTCAGTTCTCTCCCCAGCAGACCAAATGCTAATTAAAAAATATCTTTGAGAAGAAGTTGATAATTTGTCACACCATTATTTACTGAGTCAGGAATTATCTGCAGGCGGTTTTCAGATATAAGGCCTGGTTCAGATATCTTGAGAACAAGTGGTAATCCCCGTCAATTCTTCCTGGGGCTTCAAACTGATAACTGACTGATATATTCTTGATGCAAAATAGCCTGCTGGGTTAGCCATGAGCGAATTGCCTAAACAATCTCCATGAGAGACTTGATCATTAATGCATGCTCAAGAGAGGATTTCAGTAGCAGGAACATTTAACCCCTAAATAGTTTCTATGGACTCCAAAGCCTACCAATGAGACTTGCTTTTAATGTGAATGCTTGCTCAAGATACCTCCAGTCCATACTACAAACTATGCCCTAACCAGTTTTGTGACTTAACTTTTTATAGCATGATGACACCAAGCATCCTCGCAGAATGAATGTGGAAGTATCTGGAACCAGGCAAATAAAATATTCCTAAATATGAACCAGAATATTTCTAGGGACTTCATGATCTCTATTGAGGAAACAGATTAACCACTGTCAGAGCAGAACCCTTTAGGATAATAATCATTGTGTGGCTGGTAATAATAGCCTACGTAAACTGTCAAAAGAATTGGGAGCCTTTTTGTTAAGCTTGCCTAACACCCTTGGCTAACTTCCTAAGATCAGCTTGACCAATAAATTATTTTCTCCTTTTTTCTGATATATACATATAATATCAAAGAACTGGCACTCAAGCTATGTGTGTGTGTGTGTGTAATGGGTCCCGGGTGCTCGTGAAAAAATAGATATCTGTACAGCTGCTATACGATCTTGTGTTTTTTCTCAAACACAATGTTTTGGTCCGCTCTGCAGGACCTTTGTCAAGCCAAACCTTCACAAAGGTCCCATTACGAGGACCAAACCATTACATTTGTGTGATTTTGAATAAAAGGCATTTGTTTATAGTCCTGTTAGTAAGAGCTGTTTGTACGTACATATTACATGTCAGCTGAGGAGCGTCATATCCAGTCCAATAATGTAGGCTGCTGTGTGTATTTATTTGAACAAAAAGGTACACAGAAACACCTTGCCTTAGTAATAAAAATAATTCATGATTTTGTACATCAAAATAAGCGTGTGATACTGAGATCTTATACTATGTTTTTCCTCATTTAATGCAATAAGAATGCTTTTATGGGTTGTGTGTCATTACTTCTGGTCTCCTCTGCTTTGCAATGCATGGAATAAATTAATGGGAATATTTGTTTGTCTCCTGGGCTTTATTAACCATGTGGCAAAGAGGGTAGCTGAAGGGAAGGGGACTGCCACTATTAGGAACTCTTATTCTCATACATCACAGTGTGGAACCCTCTGTACCTATGTTCCCAAGCTGCTACGGGTGTAAACACTTAGCAGTGTATGAGTCTAGGTGTGATCGTGACATGTTTTGAAACCAATTTAACGTGAGTTAGAAATTGTGTTACAAGCTTGGATGCTCATGTTTAGCAAAGGGGAAACCGGGTGTACTAATTACTTGAGCCCCCAGGACACAAGAGAGTTCAATGCATTGGAAATGTCTTTACCATCCAAGGGGTTAAGGAAGCCAGCTACTTTATAGTCTTTGTCCAGGGCCCATCAGTGGCTTAAATTGGTCCTGTTTGTCCCTTATGGTGCATTTAGTTTCCAAAATTTCAGAATTGCTCTTTTCTTTTGCACATGAGCCCCTCTGTTGGTTATTTCTGATGAAGGTATAATGATAACTGAAACATCCAGAATGTTTATATTTTGTTATTCTTTTGTAATAAAATAAATTTTTACATAAATACAGGTGTATTCATAGAGGTGAAGTGTGCATTTTGCTGTATATTTTCCAAGTCCTGTGTACCGCCATTAGATCACATTTACACTGGGCTACTTTCTTAGGAAGTTCCGTATTCAGGAAGCTAACTAATAGTAATTTTGTCCCAAACCAAGGACTGTATCATGGGGCAGAGACTATCTATAACCATTAGATTGCTAGAGTGGTCTCAAATACATTGTAAATCAATGTGTTTGAGACTTCTGTTAAAAACCCCACTTAAATCAATGGGAATTTTTATTTCATCCATTTGGTGCAGTTGGCTTGTTCCAGAATTGCTGTTTAGGTACTTGAATAAAGCCTTGTGTGCCCCATTATTTGTAAAAGGCCACACTTATAGAAGCCTGCTCTCATATACAGGATGTCCTACAGTGTGTGTACAGTGGCGGCTACCATGTTCTGCTTCCTGTGGATCAACTGAACCAGGAGCGCGAGAGAAAGAAGATCTTCCTGGGATTCAGTGAGAAGCTCCTACTCCTCCCTGCAAACACTCATTGCACACACATCACATATATTTCACAGACATATCCCATTCCGTGCACTCTGCATGCACACTTTTCCCTCTACATCATACTTGTAGAAGACACAATCCTCACCTGTTAACTTCCTATTTAAATGTCTCTGCACCCCTCCTTATTGCTTCTTTGCTTACAGAGGAGGAGCAGATCACATTCCCCCCGACCTGCCGTTATGAGAAGGGCTCCCGCAGTTACGATCTGCAGAAAGCTAAGACTACAGGGGTGAGGCTTGTTTTACTGACCTGCTTCTTGCTTTTCCATACTGTCTTAATCTGGTCCTTTTGCCTTTTTTTTCTTACAGTGACATGCCACTATATCTGCCCCATATATGTCCTTATTGATTCCAAGGTGTTGGAAGAAATGTCCTTGTGTGTCTGTATCTGCACCCTCTCTACATCACAAGTGTTGATGCATTTGTTTTGTGGTGTGCTTGTATTGCCTTTTCCTCCCACCTCCAGATGTCTCAGTGTATCTAGCCCAATCACCAGTGAAGTGAGCTCACAGATTATTTGTCCACAGACTCGTTTATCGGCCCCATCCTGGAGTGACCGTGTCCTCTGGACATCCTACCCAGACACAGATGTCAAGTGCACCTCCTACGGTGAGACCTGAAGGATATGGGAAACCTGGAATAGCAGTGGAGTCTTCAGAACAGAGGGGCCAGTACAAAGAGGGCACTATGCACTGAAGAAAACTGGAGTAATTATGGGGCAAACCAACTGCACCATAGGAGGGAAATAAAGCTTCATGTTGGAGATCTCTCTAGTTTGCAAGACTTTAAAAGCCCCATTTAAATCAGTGGGAGTTTTGGGACTTTATCTATCCCCTATGATCCAGTTGCTTTGCCGCACAGTGTGTCTGTATTCTCAGTTGTATGTACAACTGTTTATCTATGTATGCATTGTTTGTGTGGTTTTAACCATTGGAGTGCTAGAAACGTGTCCAATGCATTGCAATGCAATGCATTGGACACCTCTCTGACAATCAAAGGGTTACATTGTGTCATTTTGTCGTTCTGAGAGCGTTTGAACATCTACACTTGTATCCATTTATATGTGTGCTAGGATGCTTGCCCATCACAATCCTTGTATGGCTGTTTCACATCTGTTTATGTCTGTGTGTGTGTGTGTGAATCCATATGTGTCCTTTTGTGTATAACTTTATTGAGAGAGCCTACCAATTTGTTCTGGTGTGTATGCATGTCTTACTGTGTCTTTGTGAATAAGCAGAAGGCTTGAGTGGGTGTTTCTCTGTTTTCCTTTATCACAGGTTGCACAGATGACATTGTGACCAGTGATCACTCACCTGTTTTTGCCACATTTGAGGTTGGACTCAACTGTCAGACTCTGAAAGGTAACAAACGTGCTTCCCACTGGTTCTTAACTTACAGATTCTGAGCACGCTGTCTGAACTTACAGGAGCTGCCTTCTCATTTAGAACATATGGGTGTTACTCTCTTAAATACAATGGAGTAACCCACTCAGTCTCAATTTACAGAGCCTGGAAATTCACACTGAGGCCAAATACATCTCTCTTAGTACCTACTCCTGCTGAGTGCACTAATACTACTCACCTCTTGTTGAGCACACCACTACTAGTACCTACTCCTGCTGAGTGCACTAATACTACTCACCTCTTGTTGAGCACACCACTACTAGTACCTACTCCTGCTGAGTGCACTAATACTACTCACCTCTTGTTGAGCACACCACTACTAGTACCTACTCCTGCTGAGTGCACTAATACTACTCACCTCTTATTGAGCACACCACTACTAGTACCTACTCCTGCTGAGCACACTAATACTACTCACCTCTTGTTGAGCACACCACTACTAGTACCTACTCCTGCTGAGCACACTAATACTACTCACCTCTTGTTGAGCACACCACTACTAGTACCTACTCCTGCTGAGTACACTAATACTACTCACCTCTTGTTGAGCACACCACTACTAGTACCTACTCCTGCTGAGTACACTAATACTACTCACCTCTTGTTGAGCACACCACTACTAGTACCTACTCCTGCTGAGCACACTAATACTACTCACCTCTTGTTGAACACACCACTACTAGTACCTACTCCTGCTGAGTACACTAATACTAGCCACTCTCCCTCCACTTAGTGATGCTCTTCACACTCTCTGAATTCACAAAAACTAACTACCTACTCTTGCTGAATTCACAGATGCTGTTAACTAGCTCAGCAATCACAGATGCTGAAATTAACCCTTTGGAAGCTAGAAACATATCCAATGCATTGCTCCACAATTCATTGGATACATCTCCATCCTCCAAAGGGTTAATGATATTACCCACTATTACTACCCATTTTCGCTGAGCTCACATTCAATGCCCACTTGCACTGTAATGCACAGGTGATGAACCACACCTCAGATCACAGTGGTAGAAACTCAATTTACATTTAAATTTACATTATACAGTTTTTATCACTACTCTTTTATTGAGACATGCATTTAAAAAGCATTAATTTGAGTTTACGATCCGAATGTTCTATCTTTACATGTTTCCAATTCACAGGAGCTTCTGTAAGTGTCTTGCCTTCATGTCTTAAAGGGATAGTAACACTTCGTTTTAACTTTATTTTATTTTGTAGGCATTAAAAAAACATGAAGAACGATATAAGTCTTATCTCTCAAACCTTTATGGTTTAAGAGATATTCACAAGCAAAGTTCCCCTCCCCGCCCCTTTTACCTAGTGTAAGCCATCTCTTCTCAGATGTGAGTCTGGTTGTATGACAGTACAGATAACAGAAGGGGACAATGTTCTTTGTATGAAAACAATGAAAGCCCTTCCCCCCTTGACAAGTTTTTCAGCTTTTTCCATTATCTTAATTGAAGATTGTCCCTCTCTGCAGTCTACCTGGGCATCTCCCTTCTGATCTGGTTGAACAGGGGGGGGATACTTTGTTTGTGAATATCTCTTAAACCATAAAGGTTTGAGAGATAAGACTTATATCGTTCTTCATGTTTTTTTAATGCCTACAAAATAAAATAAAGTTAAAATGAACTATTACTATCCCTTTAAGATGTATCAGTGCAGTGATCTTATCTGTGGTCCCACATGTTCTATCTTCTCCCTCAGATACCAATTGTACACTCAGATTCCAAAGCATTGAGGCCATCATCAAAACCCAGAGCCGTTCCCGAGGCTGTATCGAGTTCAGATCCTTGTGCCTAAGAGGTCAGACAGCATTTTTTCTCTCATTGGTTACTATAACCTCTATTCTTACCAAGTCCAAACCTATGTATGTCTTTCTTTTTTGTTTTGTCACTTACTTTCAGGTCCAGGTCTTTTCTCCATCTTGCAATGACCCTAACCCCTTTTATCCTGTAAACTTTGCAGTTTTGGAACATAACCAGCATCAAGACGGGGACAAAAATCCCCACTGCTTTAATGGGACTTTAACACTTTGAGTGCTAGACATGTTTCCAATCCATTGCTTTGCAATGCGTTGAATACCTCTTTAGAAAAAAATGAATTGAAAGCAATGTGACATTATGGGAATGCAGCTTGTTCTCAGTTCGTATGCTCTGGAATTGCTCCTGTTTTTGCCTGTGAATAAGGTACATGTGTCTTCTCTTTCTAATGCTTATGTAGGATCCCCGCAGAGCAATGTGAACAGTGCACATAGCATGGAAGGGTCGGCATTTCTGAAGCTGGGCTGGTCAGACCTAGACTTGCCGGAGGTGAGAAGCATAAGTAGTATATACCCAAAAAGTCTCAGTGCCATGTGTGTCTACATGGGCAACATGTTCTTTGTTTTTCTCAGATCACCCTAGTTGGACAGGACACAAGATCTGCTCAAAATGAGTACCTACTGCTCAACATCCGCCCTACAGATGGGGGCGAGGCCTATGGTACGGAGAAGTGCTGCACTGATATTTTACAGATTGTGCTGTTTTTTTTTTTTTTACCCTTTAGGGACCAGATGATTGAGAAACACACTCCAAAGCAACACTTTGCACACCCCTCTAATCTTTAAATGGTTAAGATGTGTTGCACGCCCCTCTCGTCCTTAATGGGTTACGTAACTATGGCCAGTCAGTGCACAGCAATGAACTGTCACGTGCAGAAAGAAGGAGGCGCAATTCTGCGACCTATTTATATCAACTGGAATTTCATGGCTCCCCCAGTGGTGGGGTCTTGGAATTGCCTCGCTCTCTTTGTGCATATGGCTCATAGACTAATACATTTCTGTAACTTACATTATATCTTCCTCTTTCCTATGGCATTCTTCTTCTTATATTTCTGAGTAAATGCAAAAAAGAACTATTTTGTAACAAACCATCTGTACCATAGAAGACAAATAAAAATTGCCCTTGATTTCAATGGGGCTTTTAACCCCGTAAGGACCACTGGTCCAGGGAAGTTGCCTTCCCTTAAGGACCTCTTTGATCCTTGTTAATGCGCCGGTACAAGTGACCTGAGGTGTTGGGGTCTGAGAGAGACCGCTCCAGTCTTGGGGCAGTCAATTCCAGACCCCGGTTTTACTTACAGCGCTCTCGCAGGAGCGCTGTAAGTAAAAAGTAAGTGACTTGCCAGGACTGTCACCGGTCCTTAAAGGGATAGTAATACTTCGTTTTAACTTTATTTTATTTTGTAGGCATTAAAAAAACATGAAGAATGATATAAGTCTTATCTCTCAAACCTTTATGGTTTAAGAGATATTCACAAGCAAAGTTTCCCCCTCCCGCCCCTTTTTCCTAGTGTAAGCCATCTCTTCTCAGATGTGAGTCTGGTTGTATGACCAGACAGATAACAGAAGGGGACAATTTTCTTCCTATGAAAACAATGAAAGCCCTTCCCCCCTTGACAAGTTTTTCAGCTTATTCCCTTATCTTAATTGAAGATTGTCCCTCTCTGCAGTCTACCTGGGCACCTCCCTTCTGATCTGGTTGAACAGGGGGGGAGATACTTTGTTTGTGAATATCTCTTAAACCATAAAGGTTTGAGAAATAAGACTTATATCATTCTTCATGTTTTTTTAATGCCTACAAAATAAAATAAAGTTAAAACGAAGTATTACTATCCCTTTAAGGATAAAAATCACGTAATGGTCATAGAACGTCATGTGGTCCTTAATGGGTTAAACACTTGAATACTAGAGAGATTCTCAACAAAATGTGAAGCAATGCTTTAGAGATCTGACTAGCAGGCAAGGGGTTAAATCCTGATTTTAAATCATTGGGAATCTGGGGAATATTTATCTGCTCCAGAATTGCTACTTTTATATTTTTGTATGAAAGGACCTGTATGCATAAAGTTGGAGTTGCGCTATTCTGGAGCAAATCAAGTCCACCACCGAAGGCAAGGTAAAGTTTTCACTGATTTAGAGTTTTTTAACACCCTGAATGCTAGAGTGGTCTTCAGTGCATTGAAGAACCACTCTAGCATTCAAGGGGTTAAAAGCCCCATTTAAAATTATAATAATACTTAAATGTAAATAAATATATGTTGTATGGTTTATCCCCCTGAGTAAAACAATGGTACTCCCACTGCTGAAAAGGGTTTTATTCAAACATTATTATAGCTACAACTTGAATAATTTAGTTGCAGTATCACAGTGGCCTGAAATTGTACAGTGGCACTGTTGCTACACCATCCTATGGACAGCTCTGGTCACTTGACCATAAATCTTTATAGGATGGTGTAGGAAAAGCGCAACTGTACAATTTCAGGCCACTGTGCTACTGTACCTAAAAAATTCCAGTTTGGGCTGTAATAACTTTTGCATAAAACACCTTTCGGTAGTGAGAGTACCTTTGTTTTAGTCAGGGGATAAACCTTACAACATACATTTTTCACATATTGAGTATTACTATCCCTTGCACCACCCTACATTTATACATATGGGCCACTGGGACTAATGTATCACACCAATTCTGTGCTATAAGTGGGGGGAGATTCACTAAAGTTCAAAGAGGGCTTAAAATGTCATTGTCCTGTGTCGAATGCACAGCCTCAGTAGGCGAAATTGGGATCTCCCTGTACTTTCCTATGCAGTAATAGGCCTCAACCAATCACAAGCACAGAGGGTCGTGAACTACTGTCAATGTGAAAGGGATGCTCTCCCTCACACGTCACCAGAGGAATGACAATCCTGAAGTCAGACAGCATTTTCTCTGCTGCCCCACTTGGTCAGTAGGGGAGTGGAAAGAATCCTTTCAGCACTACGAACAGCATCACTCCCTTAACCCTTTGATGCATTGCGCACCCTGTGGCACTCAAAGTACACCAAGAAGTTGTTACGGTTTTCAGACACTCAGACACGTTAGGTTTAGTAAAACATTGTTTTATTATACAAAAGTTAAGTACAGTAGTACAGGCAAAACAATAATAATAGTAGTCTTGGCAATACAGGATACAGATACGACAATACAATGAGGCAGAGAGGTACTCCTATGGACCCAAGATAGGAATAGTTCAACAGTAGCGATATTCTGGATCAGAAATAGCAGATCCCACCGGGTGGTAGGAACGACAGGAAGAGGCCCAGACTGAGTAATGGAATCCCTAGAGCGCTAGGGAGGTCAGCAGGACTGACAGAAGCGAAGGCAGCAATTCACCTGGAAGCCAGGTGAGGAGAATAATTGACAGATGGATAAGGCAACGCAACCAAACTCCTAGTACGCTAGGAGGAGGAGTAGTACTGGCAGCAACAAGGCAAGGCAACTGGACACCTAGTACGCTAGGTGGTATTGCAGTACTGGCAGAGACAGGCAACCGGATCCCTAGTAAGCTAGGTGGTATAGCAGTACTGGCTAAAACAATGCAAGGCAACCAGTCACCTAGTACGCTAAGTGGTATCGCAGTACTGGCAGCGACAAGGCATGGCACCCGGACCCCTAGTACACTAGGTGGTAGTGCAGTACTGCCAGTGACAAGACAAGGCAACCGGACCCCTAGTAAGCTAGGTGGTAGTGCAGTGCTGGCAGCGACAAGGCAAGGCAACCAAACCAACCTGGGAGCTAATACAACAACAAGTGACTGAAGTCACTAAACCACGCACCAGCCTGTAGTCAGGCTTAGGACGCTCAAAGACCTCTGGACAGGTAGAACGGCCACACAGGTTGAGATTAGCGAGGTGCAACTGAGCGACAGCCAACCTCGTAGAAATTAAGCGGACCGCTTTGCCGGGTCAAGCGTACAGGTGAGAGTGACTCAGGAGGAGGAACATACCATGCCAGACAGGCACTGACGAAGCAGAACAGGCAACGGACCGAGTAGGAACTCGGACAGGCTAAGAAGCCAATCGGTTCGGTAAACAGAGCAGGATAGTCAGCCTCGCCGGGTCGGTACACAGAGCAGGATAGTCAGCCAACCAGGTTCGGTGCACAGAGCAGGATAGTCAGCCAAGCCGGGTCGGTGCACAGAGCAGGATAGTCAGCCAAGACGGGTCGCAATGGAAGTCAGGAACAGATGATCACTCAGGAATGTAGTCAGTCATGCCGGGTCATACACAGGATACCAGGAACCACAGGAACAAACGCTAGATACTGGAACACCACAATAGGGCGCCACCATAATGACAGCGTTAGCATATAAAGGTAACCAGAGGGAGGAGTAATTACTGATCGCCAATAAGAATGCTAGAAGGAAATGACCATGAAGTAGCAATGTTGCAAATGGAGTAATCACGGGCACTGTGATAGAAGTAAATAATCATCCTCTCAGCCCTGTTTCATATTTTATACATGTTGTGCACTCCCAAGGGAACAAGGCTGGGGGTCAGGAAGTGTCCATGTGGATTTGTGGCTACCAGCTTCCCTCCAGCCTTGTTCTCTTGCCCACTGGTAACCAAAGAACCCAGTGTACACTGTCTGACCCAACAGCCTTGTTCCCTTGCCTGCTAGTAGCCACAAATCCAAATGGGCACTGCCTGGTCAGAGGAACAAGGCTGGGGGTGTCAGGCAATGTATGTAGGGCTATCACACAATGGTGATGTTCCCCATGCTGCCCCACTGTAACAGTTTTATTTGACACTCAGACACAGTAGGTTAGGTAAAACACAGTTTTATTGAATAAACACAGAATAATAATAACCCTCGCGGGTCCAGTAATATATGTACACAATATAGTACTGACACAGGACACGTTACAGCAATAAATACCCACACGGGTCCAGTATATGTACAAATCAGCAACAATAATATACTGATACAGGTCAGGTAAAAGTTCGTGTGATACTCAAATGAGACAGCAGTGAATCGGTTACTATTAGGCCAGGAAGACTGACAGGTCCTAATAGCGTGAGGCCCTCAAGACTCTTATTCTGCAGAGAGTGACCGAATAGCGAGTAATGCCATAGGAGTAAACGGAGGCCCAGGACAAGCTTGTGGACTGCCGTAGCAGTAACGGAGGACTGAATGAAATCCGGTGGAAGATGGCACCTTCCCCGAAGGGGTTAACGAACGCTCAGACCAATGTCGACTGCCAGATAGTGAGAACAGCCTGAGGCGCCCAGAGTAAGACCAACCTCAGCTTGCGGCAGGAAAAAGGTCAAGCGTACCGTGGTGCAACCAGAAGGATGAATCACACTGGAGCGTTGCTCGCGTGACACAGTAAGTGACAGGTTTACCAAGACTAGACTGCTTGAGCGGCAATGAGACAACAGAGACTTGTCCGAGGACAGAGAGGAACCCAGATGAAAGCCCTAAAACGGGAAACAGGATGAGACTGCAGGCAGGCCCTGATACACGAACAATGTAGCCCAAACTGGGTCGGTACACAAAGCAGGAACGTCAGCAAATCCGAGTCAGTACACAGAGCAGGAACGTCAGCCAGGCCGGGTCGGTACACAGAGCAGGAACGTCAGCCAATCTGAGTCGGTACACAGAGCAGGAACGTATCATGGTGCCCGTGCTCCCTTGTTTATGTTTTCCTGTCAGTTATCCTGTGTTATGCTCTCATTGGTTGCCCTGTGTTCCTGTACCAGTGCTAACTACTGCTCAAGAAGTTCCCAGTGTACTGACTTGGCCTGTCTGACTACTCTCCAGTTCCTGCTCCTGTGTACCGACCCGGATTGCCTGACTATTCTTCAGTGTCTGCTCCTGTGTATCGACCCGGCCTGGCTGGCCTGGTGACCCAGCAGCCAGACGGATGACAATCAGGATCCAGCAGCAGGAACAACAGACAGGCCAGGACATCCACTGGAACAGCAGGGCGGCGGGCGGCCAACCACGTCAGGAACGGAGCAGGAATAACAGCAGCACCGGATCAGGAATGGAAGGAGGAACGACAGCTCAACCGGATCTGGAACGGAGGCAGGAACACGCAGGAGAGACACTGACTACTGGAGAAATGTTGACACCGGTAACAGAGCAAACAGGCCCAATCATACAGGTACAAGGCAGGGGACTACTGACATAGAGACACCACGAAAGGGCAACCAAAGGGTGCCTCAGCCCAGTCTATATAGGCAATACTGGGTGGGCAATAGGCGGCCAATGGAGAGTACACACACATGACTAACAGTAGAAGTCAGCAATCATGGGCACCGTGATAGGGGGGTACTATCACGATGCCCATGCTCCCTTGTTTATGTTTTCCTGTTAGTTATCCTGTGTTATGCTCTCATTGGTTGCCCTGTGTTGAGCCCGCCCAGTATGGCCTTTACATACTGGGCTCCTGCACCCACTCGGTGCCCTTTTGTGGTGTTCCTATACCAGTGCTAACTACTGCTCAAGAAGTTCCCAGTGTACCGACTTGGCCTGCCTGACTACTCTCCAGTTTCTGCTCCTGTGTACCGACCCGGATTGCCTGACTTTTCTTCAGTGTCTGCTCCTGTGTATCGACCCGGCCTGGCTGACGTTCCTGCTCCTGTGTACCGACCCGGACCAGCTGACGTTCCTGCTCCTGTGTTCTGACCCGGCCTGGCTGACGTTCCTGTTCCTGTGCACCGACCCGGCTGGATTTTCGTTCCTGCTTCCCTGGTCCTTGTCGCCTCGGCGACATTCTTATATCCGGTGCCTTTGACTTGTCCTACGCCTCTGCTCAGGCAGGTTGCCAAGTGTTGTCTCAGTTACCGCTCCGACGGAGCGCCTCTGGCCTAGTCCTCCGCTACTGTCATACCGGTTATAAGTGTTGCCTCCGTGATTGCTCCGGTAAAGTGCCATTGGCTTGTCCTCCGCTACTGTCATACTGGTTACAAGTGTTGCCTCCGTGATTGCTCCGGTACAGCGCCATTGGCCTAGTCCTCTGCTACTGTCATACCGGCTGCAAGTGTTGCCTCCGTGATTGCTCCGGTAAAGTGCCATTGGCTGGACCTCCGCTACTGTCATTCCGGTTGCAGGTGTTGCCTCTGTGATTGCTCCGGTACCACGCCATTGGCCTAGTCCTCCGCTACTGCCATACCGGTTGCAAGTGTTGCCTCCGTGATTGCTCCGGTAAAGTGCCATTGGCTTGTCCTCCGCAACTGTCATACGGGCTGCAAGTGTTGCCTCTGTGATTGCTCCGGTAAAGTGCCAATGGCTTGTCCTCCGCTACTGCCATACTGGCTGCAAGTGTTGCCTCCCTGATTGCTCCGGTAGTGCTCTTCTGTTTCGGTTGGACTGATAGCTCCCGGATGTGTGCTGACCTTGGCTTGTTAAAGGATCATTTCAGTACCTTCACATATGGGTCTGTTTACCATCAGTGATGAACTTTAACTCGTGCAGTGCCGGAATCCTGGGAACCTACTTCTCTGCCTGACCTGTGTCAGTACAGACTGTTTGTACTTCTGTATTTGTGCTGGACCTGTGTGGGCTTTGAATAAATTACCTGTCGTGTGTCTGTACAATTCTGTTGTATATTACAGGACCTGTGAGGGTTCTTATTGTATTATTGTATTCAATAAAACTGTGTATTTATCCTAACCGTATGTCTGTGAGTCAAACAAACCGTTACAGAACGTCAGCCGGGCCAGGTCGGTACACAGAGCAGGAACGTCAGCCAATCCGAGTCGGTACACAGAGCAGGAACGTCAGCTGGGCTGGGTCGGTACACAGAGCAGGAACGAGATAGCAGAGTAGTCAGGCAGTCCGGGTCGGTACACAGAGCAGGAACGGATACAGCAGAGTAGTCAGGCAGTCCAGGTCATACACAGAGATCACACGAATAACTGGAACAAGCGCTGGCAATGGAAACACCACGAAAGAGCACTGGAGAAGTGACAAGGCCCAGTATTTAAGGACAAATACTGGGCGGGGCAAAGCCACATCAACCAATAAGAGTCAGCAGGAAGAAAAACTGACAGAATGTCGCCAGCATTAACACGGGCACCGTGATACCCACAATATAGAAACCTGAAATTCTGCCCAACAATGTAAAAATCAGACATGCTGCCTTCTCCCTATAAACTCTGACATCATGCCCCCCCAGTAGACTCCGACATGCTGCCTTCTCCCTATAAACTCTGACATCATGCTCCCCCCAGTAAACTCCAACAAGCTGCCTTCTCCATATGATCTCCGGCATGATGCCTCACTAGTAAACTCTGATATGCTGCCCTCCCCTATAAACTCTGACATCATACCCCCCTCAGTAACCATCGACATGCTGCTCTCCTGCTATAATCTCCTACATGATCCCCCTATAGTAACTCCGACATGCTGTGTTCTCCCTATAAACTCCAACATGATGCCTCCCCAGTAACTCAGACATGCTGCCTTCTCCCTATAAACTCCGAAATGATTTCCCCCTATAAACTCTGACATGATGCCCCTCCAGTAAACTCCAATATGCAGCCTTCTCTCTATAAACTCCAACATGATGCCCCCCCCAGTAAACTCCGATTTGCTGCCCTTTCCTACAAATTCTGACATGATGCCCCCCAGTAACCTCCCATATGCTGCCAACCCCCCCATCTGACATGATGCCCCCCCCCCAATAAAATATAATATAAGGTGCCCCACACAGTTACTGTCCAAAAATAATGTCCATTTTGTGTGTTACTAAAATCAGACCTCGTGAAGGGCATCGGGACCCCTCCTGATGTCCCCCTGGCATTGATCACCTATCCAATGAGCTAGGTAATCAATGCATTAATGAGGAAGGCTATCAGCACCTTCCCCTTCTAGCTCCTATCCTTAATCACATTGGCTTTCTATTAATGAGCGCTTGATTGGAGGATCAAGTGCCCATTCATAGAAAGCTGGTTCAGGAGCTCTTTCATTAAAAGCAGCGCAATGCGTTGCACACTACTCTGGCACTCAAAGGGTGAATAGAAAATTTATGTGGCAGGTCTAATTTGATTTAAAAAAAAAACAAACAAACATCTTTTTGACATTAATTGTATTTTACTGGGGGGGGGGCATCATGTCAGCGTTTATAGGAGGGCAGATGTCAGATATTTGCATTGTGAGGCAGAATGTTGGGTTACTATATTGTGGGCAGCATGGGGAACATCACCATTGTGTGTTAGCCCCACATACACTGACTGACACCTCCCAGCATTGTTTCCTTGCAAAGGCAGTGTCCATTTGGATTTGTGGCTACCGGTAGGCACAGGAACAAGGCTGGGGGGAGTCAGACCGTGTACATGGGGTTCCGTGGCTACAGGTGGGCAAGGGAACAAGACTGGGGGGCAGCTGGTCGTCACAAATCCCCATGGATGCTGACTGACCCCCAGCCTTGATCCCTTGGGAGTGCACAAAATGTATGAAATAAATATGATACATAGCTGAGGAGATAATTGTGTAGTGCTTGGTGTTTTTTTTTCAAACCCTTTGAGTGCCATAGGGGAGAGCAGTGCTCATCCTTATGGCACTCAAATGGATAAGGGAGTGATGTTGTCAATGGTGCTGAAAGTATCCTCTCAACTCTCCTACTGGCCAAGTGGGGAAGCAGAGAGAATGCTGTTAGACTTCAGGATTGTCATAATGTTGGTGATGTGTGAGGGAGAGCATCCCTTTCACATCAACAGCACTTCAACAATCCTGTTTTTGGGACCATCTCCTCCCCTCCCCTTGCGTCCTTAAATTTTAGTGCAAATAACGATGTATGTCTACACTGAAATGTTGAAGTGCTTTGAACACATTGACAAAATCATATCACCACAGCATCGACCTTTAGTGAATCCCTCCTGAGGTGTTAATTTCAGTTTTCATATTTGAAATCTGCATTAAAAACTGCCTGTGTGTCATGTTAACCAAAAGAACAGCAAATGTAAAGTTAAGGAGATGTTCACACCATATGCTATTGTATGCTAGTTGTGGTACCCATGCGGTGTCAGTGACCTTTCATATGCTAATGAAACATTTTCAATGGCATTTCAGATGCTAATCAAGATTTTCAGTGAGGTATCATATGCTAATGTAGGTTTTCAATTACGTATATGCTAATCAAGCTCTGTACTGTACCAGGGCATTTTCACTTTCACTTTCACTTTTCCCAAAAATAAAAGTGTGATTATTTTCTAAACTACACATCTACTTGAACTGTGGTTAACATGACATAGGCAGTTCTAAATTAAGTTTTCAAAGATGTAAAGAATATTCAAGGTGATAGGTCCACTTAAGCCTTGAGCACACAACATGTTCTCCTTAACACTGCTTGCACTAATGAGAGACCAATGGGGCATTCTGTTGACATTTGTGGACCTTTCTTCCATGCATTGCTTAGTTCAATGTACTAAGCAAGGCACAGAGGAAATGGCATAATTTCCCTGCACATGCTATGAGGCTGGTGGTGAGGGGCCTGCTGGAGGTGGAGTGTGGCCACTGGTATGCACTATAGTGGCCATACTGTGTAGTGCTATAGGGCAGATGTGTGGGGCATGCGGGCATTATAGTCTAATCATGAGAGAGTGTGTGTGCTGGTGTTCACTATAGCTGACATAAGCTGCAGTGCATAGCGTTGAGTGCCACCACTAGCGTTAGACACTAACACCATGGTATCTATACTCATGAATTAATATGTTCATTCTACTGTCCAATGTGTTTTATGCCATGTTTCTGTACTGAAGGTGAATGCTGTGTATCAGTGCGTGCCCTGCGTAACAGTACAGAAGAACATTTCCAAGCGTTCCTGTCTCAGCGGGGAGAGGAGACCGGGTCCCTTCGGGGAAGGGTAAAAGTGTGCAGTTTTTCAGAAGCTAAGCCAGAAAGGAGCCCCACCAATCAGCAAAGAGAATCAGAGAGAGGCAAGATTTGTACTCACAAGCACTTATATCTTCCTATCCCCCTTACATGGTGAAACCTCCACTTATTCAATGACTCACTCTTATTCTGATTGTCTCAGCATCTTAACTTATGCACAAAGATAAAGAAAAGCATATCTGGAGCAAACCAACTGCAGCATAAAAGACAAATAAAAATCCCATTAATTTAAAATGGGCTTCATCCCAACATGTTGCTTCACAATGCACTGGATAATTCTGTAGCATTCCATTGGTTGAAAGCCCCATTTCAATCGATGGGAGTTTGGGGAACTTTTTTATAGTCTCCATGATGCAGTTGGTATGGCTATACTAATTTCCCCAACTCAAACCCCATTAGTCTGCTTCTTCTTCAGCATCCAGTGATCACAGTGAGTCTAATGTACTAAGAAAACTGGAACAATTCTGTCACAATCCAGTTGCACCATACGGGCAAACATTAAACACAGTTCTCAGCAATTTAAGGAAGCAGTAAACTTTTTATGAAAAATATAATGCTATTGTAGGACTTTTCCTATTGAGTAAAACAAGGGTACTCCCACTGCTGGGTGATGCATCTTTCCAGAGTTATTGCAGTTTAAACTCTTGGTTTAATACAGTAACAGTGTCATTTAAGTGGTCAGATTCCCTTCAATTTAACCTGTTACATTCTATTAGAGAGGAAAGTCACTGACAAACAGCTCTCCATAGAACCTGATAGAAACAGCTGAGTCATGCTGCCAGTTAGAACTATCAGGAAGTAATCACTCTGTCACTCACTTTGACAGTTTGAACTGTTATAACATTTGAATAAAACAACTGACAGCTGTATCCTGTTTTTACTCAGCAGGAAAAGCACTATATCATATAGGTTTTCATAAAAAAGATTACTTCTCTTTTTAGTGGTAATTAAAACCTCCTGAACCAATGCGTTAAAGACCTCTCTAGCATTCAGTGGGTTAAAAGCCTTATTTAATTAATGGAACATTTTATTTGTTTCTTATTGTCCTATTGGATTGCCCTGAAATTGCCCCACTTAACATAGCACATCAGCCTTGGTGTTCCTCCTACAGAAAGGTCTTTTACATTACATTCCACCTCATTCATCAGTCTGCCTCCACTCTTCACAGATCTAGGGAATTTCCTCTGCTCTTGTCTAACCTCGCTCTCCAACACTACTTTACACTGTAACTAGCACTACCCCAATACTGAGAACCTGCACATTCCCACAGTTAACCTTAACAGACTGAGAGCCATAAAGTTGTGCAAAGCATTGCTTCACCCCTCTGGTCCCCCTCATGGGGTTAATATATTGATGCAATCTCCTTTTGGTTTCTCCGCAGTGAAGGAGAGTTCTTCCCAGATCACATGTGCTGACAATTCTTCCTGTGATCCTCAGGATTCCCCGTTCTCTCGGAATCAAGTCAGGTGATTATTTCCAGCTCTACTGTTGCCAACTTCTGTAATCAATATCAGTGAAATAAATACTTATAAGCAGATTGTACCATGTGGATTGCACTAAAAAGTATGTAACAGATGATTAACGGTAAATACTGCAAGATAATGGGTGTAATACCAGGAAAAGGTTAATCAATTAATCTTGTTGTGTCTTCCTTCCAACACTGCACAGATATGCAATTCTATAACACAGGGTCATTTTCCAAGCCACCCAGGCATTAATAGTCTATCCTGAATTCTCAGTATGTTTATCTAGTTAATTAAAAGAGTTTAAATTGTGATATCCCTCCCCAATAGTGGGATAACTGTTTAGTCAGACATTTCCCATGCAGCTTACCTTAAAACTTTCTTTAAGACAATATATGACCATAGACTGTGTCAGACAGTATTAAGTGTAGTGAGTATGGTAGAATGAAGCAGTATTATATTGTTTCCTCCAATCAAGCTTAGAGTTGCATGATCTGGGGGTCCAGAATGATGTACAATCTGTAATACCTTCAATGGGGGGAGGGGGCGATATTTCTCTGTCAGCACCACCCAGAGCTGGAGAAATGTAGTCCTCTTACAGACCCAATTCTAGGACCATCTTCTTTGGAGATGTAAAGGAGAAGATGATTGAGGTGAAAGTTAAAAAATATCACTAAGGGTGGACTAATGGAATAGGGTGACCACATTTCCCTTCTGCCATTCCGGGACGTGGTCACCCTAGAACTTGCCTTACCTTGAGTCCCTGGTGGTCTAGCGGCGTGGAAAGTGCTCTGTGCCTCCTCCGGCACAGATCTGAAGCTCCCGCGCGCTGTGCTCAGTAATGCAGAGCGCTGGGAGATGATGTCATCTCCCAGCGCTCTGTATTACTAGAGCGCTTACCTCCAGGAGACCAGGTAAGCTGCATTGCCGCCCTGGATGTCAGCCTGCAAGCGGCGTCCATGATGTGACACACCGCTTGCAGGTTGACATCCAGGGCGGCTTGGCTTCATTCCGGGACACTTCATTGTCCCGGTTGAAGATGACCAGGGATGCGGGACATAGCCCTGAAATAAGGGACAGTCCCGGACGTTCCGGGACCCGTGGTCACCCTATAATGGAATAATCTGTATATTACTTTTCAGTCTCAGTGGTGTCAGAGTCTGTAATCCTGCCTAACAATCCTAGAGTTGTGTAACCATGTGTTGATTTCTTTGAGCTTCCCTATGTTTTACACACAATCTAAAACTGAGTTTCCACTCTTACAGGCGTCGTCCTGCAAGTCTCTGCTGTGTTACTGGCAGCTACAGCAATGCGGAGTACTTCCTGTTTGAGGGGATCCCCTCCCCCCGTACTCCCACCTCTCCCAGACCCCATTCAGCACTTGTGAGTGGAGAACATCTAAACACAAAACATGGGGCTAGAGGGGAGCTAAGGGCTGAACTGGAGAAGACTTTTTCACTTCAAACTAACAGACCAAGCAGAACCATCTCCAGGTCAGTTCAGCATCAGAACCGAGAGTGCAGGTGCAGCTCTAGGTTTAAGTATCCTTACTTAACCTGGACATGTCACCCGAGGGCAAGTTTATTTTACAGATATCTAAAATCTGCTTACATGTTGTTCTATCCATTTTTCTTTAAAATAAATTGTTTTGTGGAAATTAAAGGAGCAGTGAACTTATTTTTATGAAAACACATATTTTATAGAGATTTTCCTGCTGAATAAAACAAGGTCACTCACACCGCTGTCAGATGTTTTATTCAAAAATTATAGCAGGTTAAATAACCAGGAAGTGAATTTACTGTGTTTACTTCCTGATAGTTCTAACTGACAGGAAGTGACAGTCAGTTTCTATCACATTTCATGACTTTCCTCTCCATTAGAATCTAACAGGAAATCTAATTAGAATTTGACCACTAGATGGCACTGCTAATGTATAAAAACATGGGTTTAAACTGTAATAACTCTGGAAATATAAATCTCTCCGCAGTGGGAGTACCCTTATTTTACTCAATAGGAAAATCCCTACAATATATATTTTTTCATAAAAAAAAGTTTACTGCTCCTTTAACCTTAATGTTTTGGTGGCATAGTGACACAATATGCTAGTTTCCTGCATAATATGATAATTTATTTCGTTACCACTTGATTTGCTATTAGACCTGCCCCTGGTTTGTGGGCTCTGCCTAGATTCATTCACAGCACAGTGTGTATAAATACTAGTCCAGCATGCAAATTAATTAGCATAACCATACCAGGCAACTCTCCGAATCTGTCCCAGGTCTCCGAGAACAGTGGCTGATTCTCCAGCTTTGGTGAGTCTCCTGTGTAACCCCACCTACTTCCATTTACTATAAACATCCCCAAGTCCTTCCACATGTTGTTGAAACTAATGAGAAAATAATCAATTGTATTATTCGCCACATCCTGCTGGTTCCATTTTGACTGATGGCTGAGAAGAATATCTGGTTAAAAAGATCCACAATTATAGTTTGGTCCAATGCACTCGCACTCAATGTGATGGTCCCAAAGAAGGTTGTTGGGTATCAAATTCTGATGTCCATGCATTCAGACGTTGTTTCCCGGAGAGCTTCCTGCTGGGGGTGGGTGCTAGTGACATACCTTTGACATCTTCTGTTGTCATTACAATTGCGGGACAAATTTGACACCTCCAAGGAATATGCATCGTCTAATTGTGTATCTTCAGAAGTCTCAAATCAAATATAAATAGTACCACAAATGGAACCCAGTTCTGCTCTTTAGTAACCCCTTTGATGGAATATTACAGCAATAGTCCCCAAACTGGGGGCCTCTTGCACTTGCAAGGCTTTTTATTCCTCACCAAACTTTCATGTTACTATAGAACATAATAGATTCCATATAGTAAAACAGTGGTTATTGTCAGAAGTTTGGGGAAAAACTGGTTAGAAGAATGGTTGTAAACACTCTTTGCCATGGTTGTAACATAGTAACATAGTAAATTAGGTTGAATAAAGACACAAGTCCGTCAAGTTCAACCTTTGCCTCATACCCTAGTGACATGGGAACTGTATAGCTTTCCTGCTACCATATAAGTTAGTCTTTATCAGACCTTCCTGATTTTTCTACTACAGTATATCCCTGTATGTTCCCTTTTGAAAGAAATGTATCTAATCTTCTCTTAAACGTATCCATTGTATCTGCCATAACCACTTCCTTGGGCAAGGAATTCCAAAATTTAACATACCTTACTGTAAAAAAACCCTTCGTCTGCTGAAGTCTAAACCTCCTTTCCTCTAATCTCAGGGGGTGTTCCCTGGTCAACTGATCAGGCCTTGGAATGAAGAGCTCACCACAGAGGTCCTTGTATTGACCTCTCATATACTTGTACAATGTGATATGATCTCCTCTTAGTTGTCTTTTTTCTAGAGTAAATAAAGCAGGTTTGTCTAGTCATTCCTCATACGTCAAGTCCTCCATTCCCTTAATTCATTTTGTTTCTCTTCACTGTATCCTCTTTAGTTTTAGTATATCCTTTTTCAGAACTGGTGCCCAAAACTGTACTACATATTCAAGGTGAGGTCTTACCAATGATGTGTACAATGGCAAAATAATGTTATCCACACTTTGTCAATAACCCTTTTTATGCAAGACAGGATTTTGTTTGCTTTTGCTACTGCTATTTGACAGTCACTGGTCACTGTTTCCAAGTTTGTAGTTTTCAAGGATACCCAGGTCTTTCTCTAGGAAAGAGTTCCTGACATGCATACGCTTGGCAGGGAGCTGATATATAAATTTATATACTGGTATGCAGACATGTCTGTGACAAAAATTGAATAAATAAACTTCAATTAATAATAATAATAATAATAATATAAATACACAAGTTGATGGTTATATTTATTTCAGTAAAAAGGAGAGAAGGGATCAGCATTTGTTGAAAACCAAATATGAGGCATCATGTGAAAAAGTTTGGGAATCACTGCTTTACAGTAATGTGTCAATGTACTGACCTTGTGGATCTCCAGACAACCCAAAGTAGAACTCCAAACCGTGCATTACAGAAATTACAGAAACCTCCTATACTTATCTGTAGGGTGGTCACTGAGAAAAATGCACAAATTAGCTTCATCAAATGCTGACACCACTCCTGGCTTATTTAACCCTTCACATGCACAGCTGAGCAATAGCCACAGGCAGTCAGACATGCAAAAGGTTACTCCACATATCCCATTGCTGATTCAACTCACTAGAGCCATATCAATTACCTGCATGAAAAACACCTGCTCATCAAACTCATGGATCCATTAGAGCTTCCATAACAACTGCTGAAACTGAATGTTCAGATTATTGGTGAGGATCTATTATCAGCCTTCACGAGCTTCTCTCACAATGTTTTTGAGATGTTCTGATGAGAATGTTTCAGAGAGAAAAGTCAACATTTTGGGGAAAGAAATTTCTGAGGCATGCAGCAATATTAAACAAAAAAAAACAACGCTTGGGGTCCTGAACTGTGAATGGAGGAAAGTGAACTTGATATCAAACGGACAAATTAAATTAAATGATATATATCACAGTCTAATATTGAGTCTAATATTGAGTCCTATTAGGAAAATTGTCCAGGTCTTTTATGCCTGGTATTTTATGCCTGGTCTTATGATGCCGCTGTTTCCCCAAGAAGCCTCAGATCCAGTGGGCAACAAATATATAGAAATAAACCAGAAGGAAAAGAAGGCGCTCCCTCCCATTTGTTAGCACTCCCTTCCCCTCCTTCTGTTTTATTTCTGCATGCAGCAATATAATGGCTCAAACCTCGTTAGGAAAAGTCATTTACTCTTCGGGAGTAAAGTTTAGCTCTATAAAATAATGCTTATGCAGTGTTAGAATCATATGGAATTTATGATGGTTTTGAATTGTTTCACCATTATGATCATGTGTAAAATCATTTGGATGTAAAAATCTCCACGTTACAAATAATTATTTGAATAATTTGTGAATGATGCACTGGTACAAAATTATTTGGGTTTATAAAGATTCAGGTGATACTGTGAAAAGATTTAAAATTATTATAATACATTTAGATGGTGACAGTAACATTTTTTGAATGTGATCATCCTGGTAAAACGTTTTATAAATAAATATGCAGGTGATTTAGTATAAAGATGTTGGTGTGATCAGTGATGGATATACATCTCAGACACTGCTAGACATAAGCTTCCTAGGTGATCTTAGCGCCAACTATGACCACACCCCAAATCATATGATTCTTCCTGTGTTGTTTGGCAAGAAAATATCCTTAGCCTTTACAATGAGAAAATAATTAATACCAATAATAATACTTTAAACTGCTTTTCTCTCAAATGGAAAGCAAAGCTTTGACAGAAAGTAGGAAAATCATAATAAGGATGATTATGGACAAAAAGGTTATGATATATTAGTCACAAGCCTGTTTAAAACCTTGAATGTCTGAGGGGGAAGCAACGCATTGTGCACCCCTCTGGCATTCAAAGGGTTAAACAGGAATGTCCTCAAGGTGCAATTCAATAAGCCAAAGTGGCGCAACTGTGTGGCAAACAAACTACACCATAGGAGAAAATGAAAATTCCCCCTGACATAAATGAGGTGTTTAGCCCCTTGAATAATAAGTCACCAAAGCATTTTAATGCAATGCTTTGGAGACCTCTGTAGCACTCAAGGGGTTAAAATGACATGATCATCTAAAATAACATTGGTGAGTTTAAGGTACTTTCAAAATAACCCATATGTTGTATTAACTATTTCTTATTTAGAACACTAGTTTTGGAGTTATTTAGATTATGCTAATTAAGCCATGCCATACAGGCACTTTCTGTCTTAGCCCTAAGTACACCTCCAATTCACTGACCCCTTCAGTGTTATGGGAGGTGGATGATGCATTACTGAGCAGTGTGAGTGAATGGGAAAGTAATGTAGGGCTAAGACAGGAAGTCCCTGCATGACATGCCTTAATTACAATAATTTATATATCTAAATAATTCAAAAACTCTTTTTCTAAACACAAAATGGCTAATATAGCATATAGGTGGTTTTGAGAGCTCTTTCCAAACCACCAAAGTTGTTTTTAGATGATAGAGTACCTTTAAAAGCTCCATGTAACTCAATGGAAATTGTGGGAATTTTTATTTGTCCTCCACATGGAACAGCTTGTTTTCTATGTAACTGCAACTCTAGCTTATTGAACTGCTTATTTAGTATTATTCTGAAGATATCTAAAGTGGGTGAGTCTCTGATTGTGCATGGCAGAGAGATACGCTGCCATCCCAGAATTCCATGACGTGCCAGGACACGGCTTAACGTCTGGAACCAACGTGATGGTCCTGGCACGTCACGCATCACTGAGGGGTTAAAGGCCAGTCCTGAACACCCTGTCTTTGGTTTTGAGCACTAATACCCAATATCCTGGAGACCTCTCCAGCATTTAAGGAGTTAAGTCCCCAATTTATATCAGTGGTAAATTTGTGACTTTGTATCTGTCCACTGTGCTGCATTTGGTTTGCCGCAGAAAAGCCTTTGATTATTTGAATTATTTATCATGATACTGTCCTTACAATGTCTTGTTTCTCTTTCAAGGTCTTTGGCCATAAACAAAATGTGCTGATTTCCAGGATTGTCTGGAATACATGGATACAGATTTACCAGTAATTGATTTCTAGACACAACTCTATGCCCAAAAGGATGTAACGTCTGAACCCATGATTCCATCACATGTAACGTCTGAACCCATGATTCCATCACATGCAAACCATAGCACCACAGTGAGACGTCTCAACACATCCTCAGCAGTTTTTGCGGAAAATATATTTACATTTTAAGTTTTAGCTTCAACGCCTGGCTTAAATTTGCCTACAGGAAATGTATCACTGGAATCAGGGATCCTGAAGCCTCTCATATATATATATTATAAGAATTTCATATTATGGACAATAGATGGCAGCACTAATATTATTATTATTACTAATACATTTCTGAAAGTTGCAAAATCAGTTTATGAATGCCACCCTTTTTCCACCCAATGAGTTAGAGTGGCCTCCATTGGGTGATGCTGACCCCCAAATAAGAGACTTCCTTCAAGTGAGAGAGACTGCTCTGAACTGTTCCCCAGAGAGACTGAACTTTGGTCCCTGTTATGCAGGGTGGGGGGATAAATATATATCCCACATTGCAAGGAAGCAGTCTAATTGAATGGGAAAGCAGATTTCTGTGCCTGGGTGCTGGAGTATGGCTAATATAATAATCAAAGAAAAAACAACAGCACTCAAGGACTTTTCAAATAAGGTACTAGTGTTTAATTTTCATCAACATTTTGGCCAGTCAATGTTGATGTAAATTAAACAGCAGTATCCTTTTAAAAAAGTCCTGGGAGTGCTGTTCTTTTTTCTTTAATTGTATATATAGATATATAGATATGTATCTATATATATATATGATAGTGTTGCTGTGTTGCTGCCAGGCACAACCAGGAGCAACAGTAGGAAGGCATTATGCATAGTATGTCCTACTGCTACCCATCCCTTAGCATGGGATGGTGATTTTGACTGGAGTGGAAAAGAGGATGAAGATCTCCTAGCCACTCCTGTTAAAATCACTGGAGGGAATAGCTATGGGTGGTAATTTGGATATCAGTGCATAGGGCATGCCTCCCAACATTTCAAATGACCAAAGAGGGACACTTGTGTTTTAGGTGGTGTTTCTGGGGGCGTGGCTTATGCACAGGGCATTATTGAGAATTTTTAGGTTACTGTGTGACCTCTTCATAACTCTTTTTGAAACTGAATAAAGGATGTAGACCAAGACCAAAGTATTTTATTTACACAGATTCATTTACAAACACATATACTGAAGATTAACTAAGCATTTACGTGAGTTTCATTGCTGTGGAGCAATGTGATAGACTAATATACACAACACTCACGCTGATGTCCTAAAAAGAGGGACACCAGGGTAAAAAAGAGGGACAGGGGGATTTGGGTCTCAAAGAGGGACTGTCCCTCCTAAAGAGGGACACTTGGGAGGTATGGCATAGGGGGCCTGCGCACTGATGTTCAAATCATTGCACTGGTCTGCTCTACCACATGTAACCCACTTCCATAAACCACAACTTCATAAACATAACATATCTGTATGGTCTGCCATTTTTCAGTCATATTTTATCTATATAATAGGTTAATTAACATGAATGCATTAATGTTGTCACACAAAGATATAATGAACTGAATAGATTTTGATGCCCAAAATTCCTTTTTATGTCTCACAAAATATATATATTTTTTTGTCATGCATAACTGACTTTGTGACACATAATACGTTTCTGAATTACAAAACTGGTTTTGTGAAAACAGGTAAAGTTGTTTGTTGCAGCAAACTGATTATTCTGTCACAAAATGGATATCTTGTCACATACTACCTGGTTTATGCAATTGATTTTGTTACTCAAAATCATTTTTTGGAACAGAACTGAGTTTGTGGCACACAAAACTAATTTGGTGGCATAATTGAATGTTTTGTCACACAGCCTTATTAATCTATTTTGTGCAACAAAAAGCTTTATTTTATTCCACAACATACAAAGACATAAGTAGTTTGGTAGCTGGTAATAATCTTTTTTGCAAACTAACAATATATATTTTATGCAGGTGAAGCAGTACAATCTAAGATGCAACAGTGAAACATAGAGAGAGGAAACAGACAGAGCAATACAAAACGAGATGATATAAGCTGAGGTATAGCAAGCAGGGTAGTGAGAAATTGCAGTGGAAGGGAAATCCAGACTAGATAGAAATAATTTTGTGACTCCGTTATTGCTTAATGTTATTATTATTACTATTATCCTTTATTTATTGAGCATCAGCATATTTCTCCAAGGATGAATCCAAGGATGTAAATGATATACAGAACCTGACTGAAACAAATGATATTGGGGGTCTTGCTTTTAAGAGCTTACAATCTAAATACTGAAGAAACTTAAGAGTCAAAATGTGAAAGGGGGAGTAAAGCTAGGCAAGCTGACTAATTATACCAGAAGACAGAGAAGGAACTAAGGAGATTGGGAAGAGTCTTGTATAAAAAAGTGTGTTTTCAAAGAGCGCTTAAAACTAATAAAGTTAGATGAAAGTCCTATATGGTGTGAGAGTGAGTTAAACAATTCAGGGTTACAAAAACCAATTCTGCTTAAACAAAGAATACATTTCATAGCATGACATGAAGTTCATAAGAATTTTGGACAGTGACACAAGTTTTGCTGTTTTGGCTCTATGCTCTAGCACATTGGATTTGAAATGAAATATTGACTAAGAGCATAGAGTGCAGACTTCTAAAGTAACCAAGGTGTTTTTTCAGGACCAAAATGTGGAATGTTCACCTGACTTGAATTCAGTTGAGCAAGAATCTTTCCTTTCAGTCTTGTCTTCAGCAAATGAAGTGCTTGCTCAATTGCATTCAAGTCAGGTGCTTGACATGGCCAAACAGGAACTGAAGATGACTGCAGTACAAACCTGGCAGAGTACCACCAGGGAAGATATCCAGTGTTTCGAGATGTCTATGGGTAGCAGACTTCAGGCAGTTATTTAATGCAAAGGATTTGCAACAAAGTACTAAAAACAATTAATTTGTTTAAGATTATATGATTTGTCCAATTACTTTAGGTCTCCTAAAATTTAGGTACCAAAAGTATGGTTAATAATAGCCATTTATATAGGGCAGTTATAGGGAACAATTTCACAAGTTATAGAGAGATGATATACAGCTCAGAAGTAGAAGTTCTAGGGAAAGGTTATATATCCAGAGGTAGAAAACTCCAAGTGGGCTTGGACCCAGTATTCCCAAAATGTCACTGTTGGGTCCTACATTTGGGTGTATTTTATATACACTTGTGTATATTCACCCTCTCCACTGGCTCCTACAATTTTCGCTTGCTCCAAACGTCTTTATATTTTCCCCACCCCTCTATATATCAGTACAATCAGTTCTAGGGAGGGGTTATAAGTTAAAGGTGCAGTAAAAATGTTATATGGAAACTCTCTATATATCAGTACAATCAGTTCTAGGGAGGGGTTATAAGTTAAAGGTGCAGTAAAAATGTTATATGGAAACTTATATGCTACAGGGCTTATTCTTCTGAGTAAACCAAGGGTACTATAAGAAAAATGGTGCACCACCTATGCAGTATATAGTGTGTCAATTAGATGATCCAAGTGAATGTGCTAAGGTATATAAGCATAATATATAAAAAAGGATAAAACAAAAACCTTGGCAGAACCAGAACCACCTCTTATTGGCTATGGATATATGTTACAAATTTTATTTACATCCACTAAATAAAGTAATGATAGAGAAACTAACATCAAAATTAAATTGCCTACCAAATCCTTATTACCATAACGATAAGCATATACATACTGTTATTATGCTGAAAAAGTCTGGCATTAGTAAGAGTTGCAACTTTTTTGGCAGGCATCAGCAGCAGGGATCTTGCTATAGGAATTTTCTGCACCTGTACTGTCAGTTCCTTCCAGTAGCAAGGAACTACACTCACCAATAAAAGAAGTTACTGGGTTGGACAGCACAGACTCACAGATGCCTTTTCTGCAAGATGTCTGTGCTGTTGCTCGTTGATGCCTGCTGAACTGAGTTGTATTTCTCACTAATTCCGGACTTATTCAGCATAATAGCAGTATGTATATGCTTTTCTCTATGGTAATAAGGATTTGGGGGGCAATTTAATTTTGATGATAGTTCTGCTTTAAAAACACTAATTATATATAAAACTAGAGCAAATGAGGCATATGTCTATTACATAGGATAATAATCCCATATGGCATATGTTTCTCATGGATAGCTTTCTCAAAAGATGCCAGATTAAGAGGCCAGTTAAAACCTTAAGCTCCACCTCAAAGGGGAAGTTACATAGTCAAGCCCCTAAATTTGATTGGACAGACAGAATTATATGTAATATTCAGTGGATACAGGTACGCACATCCAAGTGAAACAATACATCCAATACTTGTGATAGTGGGATCGCTATTTATGACACAAATAATACAATGTTTATAATGTAAATTACTCACAAATGGCTAAAAAATACATTACATTTATTTATACATTTTACAGCACCAATGATCACAATGTAAGCTTAGATACTTGTTAAATAAGCTGTTAGGGAAAACTCTCAATGGGAATAATTCAGATATTAACACAGATGTCAGAAGTGTACCTAAGCCTATTCAAACTATATGTGGGAAGTAAAACGCATGCTCTCATTAAGCCTATGAGGGGACAGGGAATGAAACAAATAGATCCATTTATTCTCATGTTTTAATAGAGAGATTTCCATGTCACCTTTATGGTTTCCCAGGGATACTTTTTCTAGACCAAAGACCTATATATCGTTCAACTTAGCGTTGTGTCATTTTAGAAAGAGTCAACTGACACTTGTCAATGTCTTCTTGGTGGCCTGCTCTCGTTCAGTTCTTTATATATTCCCTAGATGTTCTTGAATCCTTTCCTTAAATTTTCAGCTGTCATGCCCACATAGAGAAAATTACATGGCATCTTATAGCATAAACAATACCTACAGTATCACAACTGATATAATGTTTGAGATTATGCAATTTGCCAAACCTATCCAATATGTGCTGTTGGCTTTGTATATAGGGGTATATATTACATGCACCACACACACACACACACACACACACACATATATATATATATATATATATATATATATATATATATAATGTACCAAGTGCTGTTGGTACTCTCCCTTTCTTATTAAGAAAATGACTAATTGTAAGTTTATTGCCTATATTGGGAGACCTTCTGCAGTTCTTTTGTGGATGGTTACCTATCAGTGTTGTAAATTCGGATCTGTTTGTAAACTATACCAGTGTTTATTGAAAATCCTCCTGACATTCTACCACTGATTGTTATAGGTACCAACAAATCTGATGGACTTTGGTGTCTTTTAAGGTGTTTTTACTTGCAATATAAACATTTCTGGGGGTAGTAACAATCCATTTATATGCTTAACTAATGATATCCTGATCATATCCACTTTCCACCAATCTCTGAGATTGTTTTTTTCTCTCTGTTCAAAGACAACATCAGAAGAGCAATTCCAGCAAACCTGTAGGAATTCCCCTGTTGGGACAGAGTTAATCACTGATTTCAGATGAAAGAGCTTATCGTGTAAAATACTATTGGTGGCAGTTGGCTTGCAATTTAAATCTGCACATAAATAGCCATTCTCACTTTTAGAAATTGTAATAACCAGAATGTTAATTTGGTGGATGTTCATATCCACAGTTAGCAAAAGGTTCATCTCATTAACATTAAGACATGAGATGAACTACTGTAATGATTCCTCTGTGTCAGCCCATAATAATAAGAATTCCTCAGTGTACCTATACCAAATGAGGGCATGCAAACTGAGCGTGAACAGATGAAAACGCTCATGCTTCCACCACCTGAGGACAAGATTGGAATATGTGGCTGCACTAGATTCCCCCATGTTTTTAGATAAAAGTGGTCATGAAACACGAAGTAGTTATGGGTCAAAGTGAACTTCAGTAGTCTCAAAATAAAGTCCCTACACTCCTGTTTGAGAAAATGTAACTGTTTGAAGTCCTCTTTCATAGTAAATCATGGTATAAAGTGATTCATCACAACTGATCAGCCAGGTTGCAGAGTCAATTATAATTGTAAGATGTCGATTTGTATCTTTGTATGTACGAAGGAAGTCACAGTATATATTTTCTCAACTTTGAATCCAAGAATTGTGTGATTTTATCACACAAAACCCCAATGCCAGATACCACTGGTCTCCCAGGTGGAGTTCTGATATTTTGTGTACCTTTGCCAAGAAATATAAAGTTGGTATAACTGGATTTTGGACCTCCAAAAAATGTTTTCACTGTTAGTTATACCACCCAATTCAAAACCCTCCAAAATAATCCAGTTGTATATGGCTAAAAAATCTATGTTGGATCAAAAAGAAGCTACTTGTAAAATTTATTATCTGATATTTGCTTAAAGGAGTAGCAAACTTTTTTTTATGAAAAAATATATATTATAGGGATTTTGCTATTGAGTAAAATAAGGGTATTCCCACTGCCGAGAGAATTATATTTCCAGAGTTATTACAGTTTAAACTCATGTTTTTTTACATTAGCAGTGCCCTCTAGTGGTCAAATTCTAATTAGATTTCCTGTTAGATTCTAATGGAGAGGAAAGTCAGAAAAGTCAGAGACATACAGTTCTCCATAGAATGTGATAGAAACGGCCTGTCACTTCCTGTCAGTTAGAACTATCAGGAAGTAAACACAGTAAATTCATGTTACAGCTTACCTTGACTTCAGCATCACCTGCAGGCGCGAGGCTTCAAGCATGCTGCAGGCCACTGTTTTATCTGTTTGCTTACTTCAGTCTCCTCCTACCAACTTCCTACTTCCTCCCTCTGAGCTGCTCCTCCTACTTCCTGTGGAGAGGTTTAAAGGGCAGACTGAGGCCTGACTCAGATGCCCTTGTGTTGTTGTTCAAAGCAGATCTGTTGTATTGGGCTCCGTGTATGACCTGGCTAGTCTTCCATCCATTCTGGTGCTGACCTGTGGCTTTGTCTGACTATTCTTTTGCCTAATCCCTAATAGTGGACATACAATCTGGTGCAGACTTGTGGCTCTGGATGACTACCTGATCTGTGTATGACCCGGCTTGTCCGACTACCCCCTCTGGTGCTGACTTGTGGCTCTGTCTGACTATTCTTTCGTCTTTTCCCTTGGTGATCAGACACCCAATATAGTGCGGGCCTGGGCCTCTGGTAGACTCGCATATCTTACTGCAGGCTGAGTCAGACCCTATTCCTCTTCGGATCAAGATCCTGTTCCAGTTCCTGTTCCTGGTTCCAGCAAAGACTTCCAGTGGCTAAGGCCTAGTCTCCAGCACAGTGGTTTAGCTTTGTAACCTATTATTTCTGATAGCAAGTTTGCTGGCTATTACCCTGTGCTTATTCTTATTGTATATATTGTATATATCCGCTGTATGTCATTTGTTAATAAACCGAATTAACTAAACCATACTGACTCCTGAACTTCCCTGGGTAACAGTGACAATTCACTTCCTGGTTATTTGAACGGCTATACATCCTATATAATAATTCGCTAAAACGTGTGTAACACCGCATCATGCAAAGTAGACACTGCTGCGCGTGCTGCAGTCATGACTGCCCCGCGACCGGCTGACAGTGGCACTGTGGCCCGTGTAAAGGGCTCTTCAACTAGTTTTGAATAAAACATCTGACAGCGATGGGAGTGCCCTTGTTTTATTCAGCAGGAAATGCTCTGGAAAATATGTTTTCATAAAAAAAAAGTTTACTTCTCCTTTAAAAGCCGCTGCTAAATACAAATTCACAAGTATTGGATGTATTGTTTAATTTGGATCAGTGTACCTGTATCCATTGAATATTACATGTAATTCTGGTTTTCCAATCACGTTTGAGGGCTTGGCTATGTAACTCCTCCTTTGAGGAGTGGCGACTGGCAAACATTTGAGAAAACTAGCCATGCAAATGATATGTCACATGAAATTATTATTATATGTAATAGACATTTGCTATATTCACTCTACTTTGATATATAATTGGTGTTGTTAATTATTTTATTTAGAGGATGTAAATAAAAGTTTTATGATTGCCCCATCAGATTAACTTTTAATATATGTCCATATGCCAATAAGGGGTGGTTCTGGTGCTGCCAAGGTTTTTCTTTTCTGCTCTTGTTTGATGTTAAACGCTTTGGGTTAAAACAAGGCCACTCCCACCTCTTGCAGTTGATTTATTCAAATGATCAGAAAGTGAATTCCTGAAGGTTTACTTTTGGAAAGTTCTAACTAGCAGCATGTCTCAACAGTTTCTATCACATTCTGTGGATAATGGTTTTTCAGTAACTCACCTCTACTACAGAATGCAACAATAACTAATTGAAATCTGACCACTAGATGACACTGTTAATGTAAAACCCCCCAGTAATTTAGATGATTAGGGTAAGTTTTATACAGCATTAGGAGGGGTTCTATAGAGTATTAAGGTGAGTTCCATATAGTATTAGGATTATTGTGTTCTATACCATATTAGGAGGTGTTCTATAGAGAATTAGAGTGAATTTTCTACGGGGTATTAGGAGGCATACTATAGAGCATTAGTAGGGATTCTATAAAGTATTAGGGGGAGTTCTATACAATAGTAGAGGGGGTTCTATACATAATTAGGAGGCGTTTTATACAGCATTAGGAATTATCCCTCTGTTGTAAAGAACTCCTAACGCTATATAAAATGACTCCTAATACTATATAGAACTCCCCATAATACTGTTTAGAACCCCTCCTAATACTGAAAATGGAGTTCTGTGGAGTATTAGGGTATGTTTTATACAGTAGTAGGAGAAGTGACTTCTATAGAGTATTAGTAGGAGATTTATACAGAATTAGGAGTTCTATAGAATATTAGGATTAGTTCAGTATAGTATTAGGAGGTGTTATACAGACAATTAGTATTGGGGGGACTTCTACAGAGTATTAGCAGGATTTTAATACAGTATTAGAAGAAGTTCTATAGCGTATTAAGGTAACTTCTATAGAGTGTTAGTGTTTTATACAATATTAGGATGGGTTCTACAGAGTATTATGGTGAGTTCTATGGAGTATTATGGTGAGTTCAATATAATATTAACATGACTTATATACAGTATTAGGAGGCATGAGGCCTATAGAGTATTATAGGAGTTTTAAACAGTATTAGGAGTTCTATTCAGTATTAGGTGTTCTATAGAGTATTACAGGAATTCTATAGAGTATTAGGAGGAGTTCTAGAGAGCATTAACATCAGTTCCATACAGTATTAGGAGGTATTTTATACAGCATTAGGAGGAATTATCTTAATACTGTAAATAATTCAATTTAATCCTGTATAAAACTCCTCCTAATACTGTATATAACTTCTATTGAGTATTAGGGTGAGTTATGTAGAGCATTAGAGGGGTTCTATAGTGTATTATGGTGAGTTCTATAGAGTATTAGGTGGAATGAGTTGTACAGAGTAGTATTAGGAGTTTTACACAGTATTTGGAGACTTTCTATAGAGTATTAGGGTGAGTTCTCTATAGTATTAGGAGTGAGTTCTATAGGGTAAGAATTTGGCTGTTTCAGAGTAAATTAATATTAGGAGGTGTTCTATACAGTATTGGAGGGAGGTTTATACAATATTATGAGCAGTTCTCTAGAGTATTAGTGGGATTTCTATAGAACATTAGGAGGAGTTCTATACGAAAGTAGGTGGAATTCTATAGAGTATTAGAGTATTTGGAGGCATTCTATAGTGTGTTAGAGTGAATCCTATAGAATACCGTATTGGGGAAGTTTTATACAGCAGTAGGGAGGAGTTCTCTATAGTATTCAGGGAATTATATAGAGTATTAGGAGTTCTATGCAGTATTGGGAAGCATTCTAGAGGGTATTAGAGTGAATTTTTTAGAGTATTTGAGTGAATGTCATAGAGCATTAGTGGGATTTCTATAGAATATTAGGAGGAGTTCTATAGCGTATTAGAATTAATTCTGAAGAGTATTAGATGGTGATCTACAAATATTAGGAGGAATTTGATACAGTATATTGGGGAGTTTTATACAGAAGAAGGAGGACTATTGGAGTGAATTCTATGGCGTATTAGGAGAAGTTCTATAAAGTAATAGTGGGAATTCTGTAGAGTATTAAGAGGAGTTTTGTAGGCAGCATTGGGATGAGTTTTATACAGTATCAGAGAAGCTGCATACAGCATTTGGATGAGCTCTATACAGTAATAAGATGAATTCTATATAGTATCATAATGGATTCCATAGAGGATTAGTTTATTATAGTATTAGGAAGAATTCTATAGAGTATTAGTAGGAAATCAACACAGTATTTGCAGGAGTTATATAGGGTATTAGAATTAGAGTGCATTCTATACAGTATTAGCAGTGGTCTAAACAGTATTAGGAGGAGTTCTGTAGAGTATTTGTAGGAATTCTAAACAGTATTAGGAATTCTATACAGTATTAGGAGTAGATTTTTTTTATAAAACATTAGGAGGCGTTCTACAAAGTATTAGGAGGAGTTTTATGCAGTATTGGGGTATTCTATACAGTATTAGCAGGGCTGGATTTCCCAAAAGGCAGAGTAGACACCTGCATAGAGCTCCATATTTTGAGGGGCACCTCTGCTGTGCTGGTCACACCCACATTCTGAATTGCGGGTGTGGTCAGAGCAATCTTACTGTCTCTGAACCAGTTATATATACCCCTTTACAGTATGATATTTAAAGGGATAGTAAGGTTTCATAATAAAAGCAGCGCTAATTAATCATCATAGTATTTGGACTTTGGAGAGTGTTATTTCAATTCTGTCAAAGTTATAGTTCCAGAATAATTCAATGACAAAGTGTCCCCCTCCCGCCCCTTTTACTGATGTAACACTGTTCAGCCAGATCAGAAGGGAGGTGCCCAGGTAGACTGCAGAGAGGGACAATCTTCAATTAAGATAAGGGAAAAACCTGAAACGCTTGTCAAGGGGGGCAGGGATTTCATTGTTTTCATAGGAATAAGATTGTCCCCTGCTGTTATCTGTCTGGTCTATGGACTGCATTCCACATCTGAGAAGAGATGGCTTACACTAGGTAAAAGGGGCGGGAGGGGGAAACTTTGCTTGTGAATATCTCATAAACCATAAAGGTTTGAGAGATAAGACTTATATCATTCTTCATGTTTTTTTAATGCCTACAAAATAAAATAAAGTTAAAACGAAGTATTACTATCCCTTTAACCTCTTGGATACTATTGGTGCAATAGACTAAAGAAAATATCTCTATTTTATTCTATGGAGCCAATATATTAAGATTTCTCCAAAATAGAGCAAGAAGGAAACAGAGCAAGAAGTAGATCAAGAAGAAAATGGAGCAAGAAGAAAATGGAGCAAAAAAGAGAGCAAGAGGAAAATGAAGCAAAAAGTGGAACAAGGCGAAAACGGAGCAAAAAATGGAGCAAGAAGAAAACAGAGAAAGCGGTGCAAGACCTCTAATGATTGAGAAATCTGGAGTTTTTTTGCATCATTGTTTTGCCCCATTTTTTGAACCATTTTCATGCTCTATTTTTTTGCTATATTTTGCACCTTTATTGCTCCATTTTCCTGCTCTGTTTTGAGCAAATCGTAATACGGTGGATCCATGAAAAACATAGGACTTAGTGCATTGGGTACATAAAGTAAAGAAAAGATCTCCAAATTCAATGTTATTCTACGGAGCCAATGTACTAAGATTTCTCCATATTGGAAAAAAACATCATCTACTTCTGGAAAATTTCACATTAGTATGAAGAATAAATCTAAAAATGGTTTGGCCACAAAAGAGGCTGTGGTTAGAAGAGGGTGAATGGTTGGTAGTGGGACCAAGACAGGACTAAGGCCACCAGAGGGTGCTGTGCCTTGAAGTGCTTAAAGGGATAGTAATACTTAAAATGTAAAAAAAAATATGTTGTAGGGTTTATCCCCCTGAGTAAAACAAGAGTACTCCCACTGCTGAAAGGTGTTTCATTCAAAAGTTATTAATTTTCAAAGTTGAATTTTTTAGGTGCAATATCACAGTGGCCTGAAATTGTAGAGTGGCGCTGTTGCTACACGATCCTATGGACAGCTCTGGTCCCGGGATCATAAATCTCCATAGGATGGTGTAGCAACAGTGCCACTGTACAATTTCAGGCCACTGTGATATTGCACATAAAAAATTCAACTTTGAAAATCAATAACTTTTGAATGAAACACCTTTCAGCAGTGGGAGTGCCCTTGTTTTACTCAGGGGGATAAACGCTACAACATATTTTTGTTTACATTTTAAGTATTACTATCCCTTTAATATAAATCCAGCCATAAGTATTAGGGTGATTTCTATTGAATATTAGAGTGTGTTTTACAGAGGATTAAGATGAATTCTACTGAGCAGTTACATGAATAAGTGTAGTAATCAGTTATATTATGCAAGATACACATGTGCATGTGCAATGAAGGCATTTCCTCTTTATTTAAAATAAATGTTTATAACAGCAGCTCAGACTGAGGTAGTTTTTAAGGGAATTTATTGTGCCCCCCACTGTGTTCCTGTCCTGCTGAGGTATTTTTTGTTTCCCCATCTTTTTGTCTTCCCCTCCCCCTGCTTGCCTTCTGTACTCTCCCCCACCCCCGGTGACATCACTCAAACTGAAGGGCTGCTGTACAGGAATGTCCCAGTGAGAAGATCACATACACCAACTGATACAGAATGATTCAGATTGGTATGCTGACTAACAGAAAGAGTAGTATAAGGATTCAGTGAGTTAGAGACACAGAGGAATTAAGAGACTGACAACAAACTACTACAGAGCTTCAGTATAGAGACCTTGAGTCAGACAGAGAGCCTAAGGGTCCCAGAGTTGTTAATACATCTTCACAAGAGAGATAGCAGAAAGTGGGGAAAAAGAAGTTTGTGTGCAAGCTGATCTGTCCATATAAGGATCCGTGATGAGAGAGCTTCTTGTGACATATGGGGCATATAAGAGTGACAGTGCAAAATCCTGATACAGGTACGTACATAATCAACTCTCTTACTGCGTAACCTAGTTGTGCCACTCTGCACAGAGAACACCCATTGGTGTAAGAATGTGGAACAATGGAATGGAATGAAGCTGCTTCATTATATTTATAAAATTAACCTCTTGGATGCAGTAATGAATTATGACCTCTCTCTGAATTCTAGGAATGTCTCCACAGCATTGCAAAACACTGCATTGGAGACATCTCTGACATCAAATTTGGTTAATTATTCAGATATAATAAGACTAATTTTATTATAGCAACAAGTTTATTTTATTTATGCATATTTTGTAGTAGTTTTAGTCATTTCATTCCTGAATGCAGATTTTTATTTAACAAATAAATATTTCTAAACATGAGGGGGGAAAAGTCTTGTTTAAGCCAATGGAAATCTGCTTTGTTACATGATATGTAGTTTATGGCGGCACCTGGAGGTATGATATGGTAACAGTCACAGTACCAGTGCTTTCTTGTATAGAAAGACTGTCCAAAGCAATTGTCCTCAAGGGGTTAAATAAACACTCCCATTTGTACAGGATTCTAGCCAAATGCCATTATAATTCATTTTTCACAGAAACAGAAGAAACATCGTATATAATCATTTGCTAGGATGTTTGTCAGAAGCCATCATGCGCAGTAGAGACTGCCCAAACGCACAGAATGCTGGGAGTTCTGTGCTGGGAGCATTCTGTGCGTTCGGGCAGTCGCTACAGCACATGACTTCATTGCGTGCGCCGCCAGTGAAGCGGTGGCAGTATGCAGAGCAGGACCAGCCTCTTAACCGTTTGAGTGCCAGAGGGGTATGCAACACATTTTCAAAGCAATGTGTTGCGCACCCCTCTGGCACTCAAAGGGTTAACATCACCTGGACCTTTGCCCGTGTACACGGGCTTTTACACTAGTTGTACATAAAATAATGCAATGCACAACCAAGATTTCATCTTGACAGCTGGACAATGATGCACATAAATGATCTTATTTTAACTCCTTGGATGCTACAGACATTGCCGATTTTGCAATGCATTAGAGAAGAATCTAGCTCTCAAGGGGGGGTTAAAAAAAATTAGACATATTGATGAAACCAAGTCTGTTTTACATTAACCCCAAAGCAATGCATTGCACACCTCTCTGATCCTTAAAAGGTTAAGGTATAGCATCTTATAGATTAAATGTAGACTGATTGGAGAACCTCGGGGTTACAGTAGAATCTACACTATGGGAAGTGATAAGTGTGTGTGTGTGTGTGTGTGAGGGACAATGAAGAATATCAAAACACAAATGTCATTGGACATTTTAACTCCTTAAGGACCAAAGGCGTACATGTACATCAAGGGGAGAATATACCTAATGAACCCATGTACGTAATGGAATTCAGGAGTCCCTGCACGGCTGCATTCTATTCCGAGACTTTTGATTCCGATACGACAAATAAATAAATAAATGCTCTGTGGTGCTTAAGTGTTGTCCAGGCGGCTGGTCTTTAAGGGGTTAAAAACAGAGAACAGATTTTTTTTTTAATTTACAAGCTGTAAAGATGGCATTGCCACAGACATCTCTTGGACTGGACCTACTCAGTAGTCTTTCTGATTCCTAAACAGAACCAGATGTCTCAGAGACAGTGATTGCCACTAATGTACTGCCGCTTAAAGTGAAACTGTCATTTTGTAACAAATTGATGATTTTTAAAAGGAATTTTAAAATCAGCTATATATTTGTTATCACTTTATTTACCCTTTTGAGTGCCAGAGGGGTATGCAACGCATTGCTTTCACAACAGTGTTGCATACCCATCTGACACTCAAAGGGTTAAAACAATGGATTGAGATATTTAGCTTTATTTATTTGAAATCTTATTCAAATCTGGCAGGCATGGCCAGCAGATATTAACATTCCACACTCTGCTTTACATTACCAGCTGCCATTTCCTACCAGAAGTACTAGATCTGCTGCATAAACCGATAAATCAAAATATCTCATTAACTAATGTTTGACATAAAAATGGCTTTTATCAATAGTGGGTATTTTTTTTAAAGCTCTTTCAAAATCACTTATTCGTGACAATGTAACAATTCCACTTAAAGGGATAGTAATACTTAAAATGTAAAAAAAAATATGTTGTAGGGCTTATCCCCCTGAGTAAAACAAGGGTACTCCCACTGCTGAAAGGTGTTTCATTCAAAAGTTATTAATTTTCAAAGTTGAATTTTTTAGGTGCAATATCACAGTGGCCTGAAATTGTACAGTGGCGCTGTTGCTACACCATCCTATGGAGATTTATGGTCAACTGACCAGAGCTGTCCATAGGATCGTGTAGCAACAGCGCCACTGTACAATTTCAGGCCACTGTGATATTGCACCTAAAAAATTCAACTTTGAAAATTAATAACTTTTGAATGAAACACCTTTCAGCAGTGGGAGTAGTCTTGTTTTACTCAGGGGGATAAACTCTACAACATATTTTTTTTACATTTTAAGTATTACTATCCCTTTAAAGGCTGCCTGCAGCAAATCTGCTACTGCAGTAATTACATTGGAGAGTAGATGTCAAGACAAAACCTTAGTAATATGGAGCAAAACCATGGGTGTCCGGGGGGGGGGCAAGAGGAGCACTTGCACCCCCTACACTTATCACGGAAAAAAGCCGCCACCACCACCCCCACAACACACAATGGTGCAATTGGGGTGCACTCCAGAAATGCACTGATTCACTTGGATAATTAGGTCCTATGTAAACCCCCCCCACACACACACACATGAATAACTGAAGTAATTATATTTGTCCTATGTGGCGCAGCTGGTTTACTTTAGCCTCATGGTGCAACTGTTTTGCTGCTTATTTTCTAAATGTTTGTCTCAATAGATATTACCATACCTGGGAACTCTCCGGATTTGCCCCGGAGACTCCGGTTCTGACAGAGCTTTACCGGGTCTCCGGGGCAGAGGCTGAGTCCTCCGGATGTGGAGAGTTTCTATTGAAACTCTGCCACATCTGCTTTTTCTCCCGTTGTGCCTCTGTCCCCAGCCTTCTGTGTGACACATTTAACCCTCTGAGTGCCAGAGTGGTACGGAATGCATTGCTTTGCAATGCATTCCGTACCATTCTGGCACTCAAAGGGTTAACCCCCCCCCAACACTCGAGTTAAGTCCCGCCCCTTTTTGACGCGATTAGCGTCATTTTTGTTACCCCCTGCTGAACAGAGGACTACCCTCCGGGTAGCCCTCAACTGAAAGTTCCCAGGTATGGATATGGCTGAATGAGAATGATGAGAGTTGTAGTCCACCAACAATTAGAGGACCGCATGTTTTTCACCCCCGGTATAAATGAACACTGTGCTAGTTTATTCCTTCAACTTGGTTTTGTGCCAATGGAGTGCGTTTGTCTTATCACATCGGTGCATACATTGTATCAGTTAATGTAAGTATCACTGCCCTGATGCCACTGTCTAAAAGGATTAGCATGGTTTGAAGTTTTGCTGTGTTAGTAAATGCCTTGCATTGATATGCAAATCATTTTCATGCCCACAGGGTATGTTCTTAGCTCCTTTATAAATCTGCGAGCTTGATATATCTGTGGAATCTGACAGCAAGAAACAGCTATTGGTTCAAATTCAGAACTTGCCCCATCTTACAACAATAGTATATCTTATATATTCAAGCCAACGTATTCTACATCACTGTACAAAATAGAGGGGAGATCATACAATGACATAGTAAGGTCTCTGCCTGAGACAGTGTACGTTACCCCAGAAGTGTCTAATAACTGCTTGACATCTATACAAAGCAATGTGTTGCGCACTCCTTTGGCACTCAAAGTGTTAATGGCTCCTTGGAAGACTTCAGCTGCACTCACAAAAATGGTTAGACTTTTTTTGTTAAATGTGTAGGCTAGGTATGCTAATTCATTCTGTTTAAGGGCAAACCTACCACTTTCTGTGCTATTAGAAATGCCCACAGTTTGCAGGTTCGTTCACAGCACAGAGTGTATGTGTGTGCTTGCTGATCCTATTAGCCCACTATATAAACTAAATTGTATAAAGCGTCATCATCTAAAATATTTAATAATGTTTTGTGCACCAGCTCCTAAAAAATACATTATTGAACTAGAAAAAGTGCATTGACAAGCGAACAAAACTGATAAAGGGATTGGCGGATCTGATTTATAAGAGTCACTAGCTAAACTAGACGAGAGAGACTAGTCAAACTAGGTTTGTTTACAAGCAACGTCTAAGGGGTGATATGATTACCATTTACAAATATATTCAAGGCCAATACAAAGAACTCTCCAATTAACTATTTACACAAAGAAATGAGCTAAGAACAAGAGGTCATTCATTAATCCTAGAGGAAAGTCTCTTTAGACTAAAACAAAGCCAGGGCTTTTTTTTACAGCAAGGGCAATAAAGATATGGAATCCTTTGCCTAAGGATGCTGGGCTTGCAGATACTGTACTGCTTTGAAGAAATCAATTGATACCTATCTAGCACAGAATAATATTGAGAATTATGACAGTTGGCCTTAATCATACCTCCCAACATTTCAAACTGCCAAAGAGGGACACTTGTGTTTTAGGGGGTGTTGCCGGGGGCGTGGCTGGTAGGCGGGGCACTACTGAGAATTTTAGCCTATTTCATGACCTATTGACACCTCCTTGTGTTACCTAATAAATTACTTATAACAAGACTAATGTGTTTTATTTACACAGACTAATTTATAAACACATATTCTGATGTTTAAACAAACATTCATGTGAGTTTTATTGCTGTAGAGCAATGTGATACACTTATATACACAACATGCAATCTGATCTCCTAAAAAGAGGGACATCAGGGTGCGAAAGAGGGACAGAGGGATTTGGGTCTAAAAGAGGGACTGTCCCTCCTAAAGAGGGACACTTGGGAGGTATGCCTTAATGTAGACAGGATGTTGATTCAGGGAACTATCTGACTACCATCTGTACTCAGGAAGGAATTTTTTTTTACCCACTTGGGGCTTAATTGGATATGGTTTCAATATTTTCTTGTTTAGTTTTTGGCCTTCCTCTGGATCAACAGGGATGATTTGGCATGGGCGGAACTTGATGGACACATCTTTTTTCAGCCTCATTATGTTACTATGTTACAATGTTCATTTCACAAAATTAATTTGTTACAAATAAATTGCTAGCGCAACATATAGTTTTTTTTTTCTCTTTAACAAGCGTCAGGGGAAGTGACCCTTCCCTTAAGTACCACTTTGATTGTTGTTAGCACATGGGACCGATGATGGATACCAGTCTCTACTCTGAGAGAGACCAATCAGGTCTTGGGGTGGTCAATTTCAGACCCCCATTTGCACTTACAGAGCTCCAGAAGCACAAAGTACGTGATGTGCCAGGATTGGTACCGGCCCTTCAAGGGTAAAAAATGGTGATGGCCCTGGCACTTCACTGGTCATTAAGGGGTTAAAATTAAACTCATCTTAGGGTGACAGGTCACTGGTTATAGTTATATAAAATATATAAGTGCCCAGGTATAAATCTAGACATGTTGCTTTGCTACACCACAACTGACTCCCGTTTGCCATTGATCAAATTGCACAAGGGCATATCATGCCTCTGGGTCTAACAATGTTATTGTAACATCAAAAATACAAGCACACCTGGGAATGCTCCACTCCGGTTTTCAGATTGAATAACCATATCTCTGTGAACAGAGGCTGATTCTCTGTCTTGGTGATTTCAGCTATAACCCCACCCAGTTTCCAATCCATTCAGCCCACTCCCTCCCAATTCCGCCCTCTTTCACACACATTTCATGGCATACTGCTCCTTTCAACCAACAACCCGCTCCCACTTGGGAGGTATGTCCTGAAGAGGGATGCTTGGGAGGTGTGTCCTGAAGACGGACAATTGGTAGGTATGTCCTTAAAGGGATAGTAATACTTCATTTTAACTTTATTTTATTTTGTAGGCATTAAAAAAACATGAAGAATGATATAAGTCTTATCTCTGAAACCTTTATGGTTTAAGAGATATTCACAAACAAAGTATCCCCCCCCCTGTTCAACCAGATAAGAAGGGAGATGCCCAGGTAGACTGCAGAGAGGGACAATCTTCAATTAAGATAATGGAAAAAGCTGAAAAACTTTTCAAGGGGGGAAGGGCTTTCATTGTTTTCATACAAAGAAAATTGTCCCCTTCTGTTATCTGTACTGTCATACAACCTGATCCACATCTGAGAAGAGATGGCTTACACTAGGAAAAAGGGGCGGGGAGGGGAACTTTGCTTGTGAATATCTCATAAACCATAAAGGTTTGAGAGATAAGACTTATATCATTCTTCATGTTTTTTTAATGCCTACAAAATAAAATAAAGTTAAAACGAAGTGTTACTATCCCTTTAAGAAGGACACCTGGGATGTATGTCCTAAAGATGGACACTTGGGAGGAATGTAATATGCTGTATGCAAAATAAAGAAAAGCAGTCCTGAGAGAACCAGTTGCACTGTAAGGGAAAAATGAACATTCCCATTCCAATGCTTTTATTTGTCAACTGTGGTGCAGCTGGTTTGCCTCAGAATTGCTCCTGTGTTAATGTGTACATACAGCTCTTGTGTTATACATGTTGCCTGTTTTGGGGTAAATCAACTGCACTATAGGCAACACAAACAGATTGTATTTTATTTAAATGTGGCTTTTTAACCCCTGAATTCTAGAGAGAGGGCTCCAGTTCATCGATTGGCAATGCAATGGAGACCTCTCTAGCATTCCAGGGGTTAAACATTTCATTTAAATGAATTGGTGCTGTAGTTGGTTTGCTCCAGAATTGCACTACACCACAGGCCCATATTTATAAAACTGAAGTTATTCTGGGGTAAACAAACTGCACCACAGGGTACAGAATAAAAATTCCTAAATTCCTGTGCACTTCGCAATGCATTGGAGACCTCGCTAGCATTTAAGGGGGTTAAAAGCCCAATTTAATTTAAGAGGATAACTCCAGTTTGCTTTTATAAATAAGGCCCAGTAGTGGAGATTTATAAAATATCTTTATTAAAAAATGTTGTGTAAAAGTGGCTTTAAAGTTATAGTAATGTTCCATAAAAAAGCAGCTCCAATTAATCTTCATAGTATTTGGGCCATGGAGAGTGTTATTTCAGTACCGTCAGAGATTTAGTTCAAGAGTAATTGAATGATAAATCATCCCCCTCCCACCCATTTTACCTAGTGTAAGCCACCTCCCCTCAGATGTGGAATCTGGTCTGTTGACCAGACAGGTCACAGCAAGGGACACTCTTCTTACTATGAACATAAGGAAAACCCTGCCTTCCTTGACAGGTTTTTCCTTATGCTCACTGAAGACTGTCCCTCTCTGTGATCCATCCGGACAGTCTTGCTGCTCTGAGGCGAGCAGTGTTACATCAGTAAAAGGGGCAGGAGAGGGATACTTTATCATTCTCATTATTCTTGAACTACAACTCGGACAGTATTGTAATAACACTCTCTACAGCCCAAAAAGTATGAAGATTAATCAGAGCTGCCTTTTATGTGAAACATTACTATCCCTTTAAACTGAAGGCTGGCATTTAAAAAGAAGCTTACATTAGTTTTCTAAGCCTTAACTCGACATAGTTGTGTTTCTGAAAAAGTGACGGTAGAACTGGAGAAAAGTCTTGAGCAGCGAATTTCTAAAGAATACTGATAACTACAACAATTTAATGACAACATTTTCACCAGAATTGTAACACCAGGTATAATCTGTTCTTAAGTATACCTGGTGTAAACATCAGATTCCTGCCATATTTGTAACAATGCCCTTACTCATTTATAAAGAAGACCTAACATTATCACCAGTTGCCATGAAGTAAGGACAACAATTACTGAAACACTAAGAATGTTTTCACAAACCCAGAAATACCCCTCCCACCCCTCTTCCCCAGTGTTCTGTATTGTGATCTGTAAGAATTTTATAACCTGTGATTTGGTAACTTTGCTGTAATTACAATATTTCCTTATACAATGGGGAAATGTTGGTTTCACTTCATTTTGCTTACTCGGAGTTGTAGTTGAGAGGGATTATAAGAAGGAGGTGCTTGTTTATTGAAGTGAGAAATGTATTCTGTTAGTGGAATATGCTTTTGTTTTTTATTTTGCCCAATTATATAATGGTACCAAAAATTTTTTTTTTGGAGAAGCTGATTATGAGGATGGCTATTTGCAAGGTGGGATATGGTTATATATATATAAGCTAAGGTGGATGAGGTAATTTTAAAAAGTTACCACTTTTTTCATGGTGTTTATTTTCTTTAACCCTTTGAGTGCCGGAAAGGCATCCAATGCATTGCGCTGCAATGCACTAGATAGCTCTCTTGCACTCAGAGGGTTAAGGACTTAGATATTAGTGAGTTCTTTTGAGTACGTACAACATTTTTAAAATGCAAAAAGGCACTTGGAGAGTCTCCTTTAGAGAGTTAGGTGGAGATACTTGTATTGAACAGGTATTCTTGTTCGATTTTGTGAACGGAGCCTTAAAATGTCCCTTATTATGAGTGTTGGTATTTATAAAGTATTGTAGGTACATTTATAAATGTGTTGACTGTAAAGAAACAGAACAGGTCAGACATGGCCTTAAATATTTGGAGAAAATTATGTTGCTAAATTGTCACAGATAGCAACATTTTTTTTACAAAGTCCCTGAGCCACTTTTTACAAACTTCCTTACTCAATTTTATAATTTTTTAAAACATACTACATGGCGTTATGTCCTCCTAAATGGTCCTTAACCCCTTAAGGACCATTGCCGTGCCAGGACCGTCACAGCGGTCCGGCAGTTAAGGACCAGTGACGGTTCTGGCACGGCATGGAGTTCAGGGCTTCCGGCGCGGCTGCACGCCACTCCAGAAGTCCTGAACCGGAAGCGATTAAAAAAAAATGCCCCGTTATCTTCAATTGCCGCCCGCCCATGCACACGCCAGTCCTTAAGGGGTTAATACTTTTATAAACTGCCAGCTGCAATCTTACAGCCATTTAAAAAAACAAACAAACAAGTGTTTTGTTTGTGTGTATTCTTATAAAATTTTATATAAAATGAGACGGTGAGTGTGTGCTTGTATGTGTATTTTATATATATATATATATATATATATATATATATATATATATATATAAGCAGTGTGGGATGGTGTTAACAGTATGTTTTTTTTGTACAAGTGTGTTGTTACTTGTAGTACAGAGTTGACACACATATACATACATAGACACACACATATTATCATAGAAAAACACATAGTGATACACACATTCATACAGACAGTCATTCATACATACACCACATGCATGGATACATAGACACACATACAGGCACATACAGTACATGCATAGACACACACACATATAGATAAAAAAGGAAAAAGATAGCATGAGGCAGGCAACAAAATCCCCTCAAACCTGACCAATATATAAAAGACCACACCAGCTGCTACAATCCTGGACCTGTTAGTGGGCAGGTAAAACAAGCTAGCTAGAACAACACAAGGAGTGCGCTAGTGTAGTCTGTAAAAATACAGAAACATTTATTAAAACATGTATAAGGACACGGATATCAAAATGCAAACAATGTAAAATAAAATTATTGATAACATAATACGTATATAACTAGCGATAAAGAGTCCACCTCTAAAATTTGGGCCAATAAATGGAATGAATGAAAAAGAGCTCTCAAATGTGAAGTCCTCCACAAAGATACAATGTTGCTAATTTCTCTATAATTGGAGAAAGCAACTTCCAGATGATGGTCACTCTGAAACAGTATACTATATAGCAAGTTGAGATATAATGTCTCTGTAGTAAGCAGAATCCTGTGTAGTTGGCTAGATACTGTGTAACTGTCAGCTGTGTCCTTCTCGCCTATATGTATAAATACAATATACAGTGTCTGGGTGATCTATGACTGCAATAATGTTGTAGTAGCGGGCAGATTGTGCACTATCTCCCATCCTTGATATCAGTGAATAGCATTATATAACTGACCTCTCAGTAAACGTATGTCCCAGGTCCACTTCCAAATATTATGTGGGCAGAGGAAATGCTGATATTCGTATTGACCTTTCAGCCCTTTTTCCTGTTTAGATACAGGAATCCCACAAGCAGGCACACTTAGACACCAAAGGGGGCTTGAACACCTGCCCTTTTTTGTCCAAAGTGCCCTTGTGCCCTTTTAACAAAAAAATAATAAAAAAGTTACCTCGCCGCCCGCACTAACCCCCCACCGCCCAGTCAGATCTGTGCCTCCTTCAGGACAGACCTGTAGATGCTGGCTCCCTCATCAGCTCTTTAGTATTACAGAGCGCTGGGAGATGACATCATCTCACAGCGCTCTGCATGAATAGAAGACCGTGCGGGAGCTCCAGCAGCTACAGGTCTGTGCCAAAGGAGGCACATACAGACCTCTCCTGCCACTGGACCACCAGGGAAAAGGTAGTAAACTGACACTGGGGGGCAATGTGGAAATGATGGGGCAATATGGATCTGATGGGGGGCAAGATGGAGATGATGTCAATGTAGAGATGATGGGGCAGTGTATGTGAGGGTAAGTTGGAGTTGATGGCAATATGGAGCTGATGGTGGGGCAATATGGAGATGAAGGGGGCAATGTGAGGGTAAGTTGGAGCTGATGGGGCTATATGGAGCCGATGGGGCAATATGATGGGGGCAATATTGAGATGGTGGGGGCAATGTGAGGGTAAGTTTGAGCTGATGGGGCAATATGGAGCTGATGGGGGCAATATGGAGCTGATGGAGGCAATGTGAGGGTAAGTTGGAGCTGATGGGGGCAATATGGAGATGATGGGGGCAATGTGGAGCTGATGGAGGCAATATGGAGCTGACAGGGGACAATGTAAAGGCAATATGGACATGATGGGGGGGCAATGTGGAGATTAGGAGCATTGTGGAGGTGTCCAGTAGAGATGGCCAAAGTTGGGGGGGGGGGCGTTTCAGATTTTTGTGCCTACATGCTCCTGAGATGTAAATTCTTTTCTTTTTTTAAAATATATATTTTGAATAAATAATTATGAGAAGTGCCCTTTTTTTCATTTGAGCCCCTGCCCCCCCAAATATCTGCGCACGTCCCTGCCCACATGTATTTTGAATGGAATATTATCAACCGGAAAGATACCAGTGATGATAATGTCAGCAGTCTCCCGTCCTCCTCTCTTGATACGGGAGGTCCAATATTAAATCAGCTCGTATGGAGGTACAACCAATATGGAGCTCAGGGTGTGTTGACTCAACTGTGTTTTTCCAACGCGTTTCGCATCACTTAGGATACTTCATCAGAGATATCCGGTAACTGAGTTTGGAGTGTATTTAAACACTGGCACATGAGCGACCACTGGATATATTAAAGCCTTTATTTCAGATCCGGGAATCAGACCTGAGTGTTAACCCTTACAGTGCCTTCATAGCCACAAGTGGATCATAACATCCACTATACTGAAGCTGTGTCAGCACTCAAAGGGTGTAACACTAAAACCTAATAGCTCCTATTGATAAATAATCCTACAAACAAATTACTATTGATGCGCAGGGTAATTAAAGTACCAAATACATATACATACCTAATACTATAGTATGTCGAATAAATAAAAAAACTACAAAAAACACCTAATAAATAAAAAAAAAAAAAAAAAAAAAAGAATACATATACTGAATCATATAAATATGTATATTTAGGTGAAAGTAATAATAATAATATTACCAATAACCCTCCGGGCATTAGGGCGACAAGCAGCACACAATAACTTACTCGTCACCCTGCTCCCGCCGGTCGAATCCAACGTTAACAAATGAAAAATATATAAATAGTATAAAAAATAATAATAATAAAAAATCTAGGAAACTACACATCAACATAACTACACCTATATATACACAAAAATATCACAGCCAATACTCCAAGGGAACAGCTGTGCACTGCATCACTATACTTGGCCCCCCATCGCCCAAAGGACCAACTGTGAAAACCAAAAAAAAATAAAAGTAAAAATAAAAATAAATATAAACATAAAAATAATAAATAATTGATGAAAATAAAAAATATATTGTAATTTGATAAACATAAATATATCCTACAGAGAAAACAATATTGCAGAGAAAAATCTACATCCAAAGAAACAACTGCAGCCAACACATCAAAGCAAGTAAAAAGGAATATCATATAGCAAGCACTCTATAACTGTATGCATATCTATTTTCTCATTGTGACCCCCTGGATATAATGTATTGCACTGATATATCCAGTAGGTTTTTCACCTACTCAACATACCCAGGCTTTCTCCTCCCTTAAAAGGATAGTAATACTTGAAAATAATTTTATTTTATATTTTAGCCCTTTAAAAAACATTAAAAATGATATAAGTCTTATCTCACAAACCTTCATGGTTTGGGAGATATTCACAAGTAAAATAAAGTAAAGTTCCCTTTTCCTGGCTGTTTCAGCCAAGCCTGTCATCTAGTGGACAGATTTGGAATCCGGTCCACAGATCAACCGGCAGCTCTTTACCAGTGTTGAGTTCATGATCTTATCACGGTGCCCGTGATTCGTGCTGCTCTCTGTCTGTCACTTGCTGAGTATACGTGATTGGCTGTCTGTTAGCCTTTTTAAACTCAGGGTGAGCACTTCCAGGTTGCCCTTTCGTGGTGTTTCTGACTCCACTCTGCCTGACCTGCTTGTCAGATCTCTGGGCCTGTTTCCAGTGTTCCTGTATGCTACGTTCCGGTGTTCTAGTGTTCCAGTGTTCCTGTACATTAACGTTCCGGTGTTCCAGTGTTCCTGTACGTTAATGTTCCGGTGTTCCAGAGTTCCAGCGTTCCTGTGTGCCTGTATTCCGGGGTTCCTGTGCTCCAGCACCGTGCGGGTTAACTTGTACGAGTTTCTGAGTCTCGTGCTCCAGCTGTCGCTTCGGCGACATTGTTCTCCTCGCTATTTGCATACACATTGATGGTTCCAGCGTGCGGACGCTGGTTTACTCCACTAAACCTGGTTGCAATATACATTGTTGGTCCCAGCGTGCAGACGCTGGTTTACTCCACTAAACCTGGTTGCGATATACACTGTTGGTCCCAGCGTGCGGACGCTGGTTTACTCCACTAAACCTGGTTGCTATATACATTGTTGATCCCAGCATGCGTACGCTGGTTTACTCCACTAGACTGGTTGCGAGATACATTGTTGGTTCCAGCGTGCGGACGCTGGTTTGCTCCACTACCTGGTTGCAATACACATTGATGGTTCCAGCGTGCGGACGCTGGTTTACTCCACTAAACCTGGTTGCGATATGCATTGTTGGTCCCAGCGTGCGGACGCTGGTTTACTCCACTAAACCTGGTTGCTATATACATTGTTGGCCCCAGCGTGCAGACGCTGGTTTACTCCACTAGACTGGTTGCGAGATACATTGTTGGCTCCAGCGTGCAGACGCTGGTTTGCTCCACTACCTGGTTGCAATACACATTGATGGTTCCAGCGTGCGGACGCTGGTTTACTCCACTAAACCTGGTTGCTATATACATTGTTGATCCCAGCGTGCGTACGCTGGTTTACTCCACTAGACTGGTTGCGAGATACATTGTTGGTTCCAGCGTGCGGACGCTGGTTTGCTCCACTACCTGGTTGCAATACACATTGATGGTTCCAGCGTGCGGTCGCTGGTTTACTCCACTAAACCTGGTTGCGATATGCATTGTTGGTCCCAGCGTGCGGACGCTGGTTGCTCCACTAAACCTGGTTGCGATATACATTGTTGGTTCCAGCGTGCGGTTGCTGGTTTGCTCCACTAAACCTGGTTGCGATATACATTGTTGGTTCCAGCTTGCGGACGCTGGTTTGCTCCACTAACCTGGTTGCGATATACATTGTTGGTTCCAGCGTGCGGACGCTGGTTTACTCCATTAAACCTGGTTGCGATATACATCATTGGTCCCAGCGGGCGGACGCTGGTTTACTCCATTAAACCTGGTTGCGATATACATTGTTGGTCCCAGCGTGCGGACGCTGGTTTACTCCATTAAACCTGGTTGCGATATACATTGTTGGCCCCAGCATGCGGACACTGGTTTACTCCACTAGACTGGTTGTGATTTACACTGTTGGTTCCAGCGTACGGTCGATGGTTTGCTCCATTAAACCTGGTTGCGCTATTTACCATTAGTCCCAACGTGCGGACGTTGGTTTGCTCCTGTACATCCAGTACTGTGGTCAGTCGCTGTTCACTTCCTTGCAGTTGTCTGATTATCCTTGACAATAGACTTCTGCTGATTAGACCTCTATACTTATGCTCTCTGCTGTCTTAGTCACCTGACAGCTGGTCTACTTGCTCAGGCTGCCCTGCCTGGTATTGGTGAGTCCCGTAGAACCTTGATGACACCATCCTGTAGGTTGCCTCACCCGGTATTGGCAGGGCCGGTAGAGCCTACTACAGTACTCCTTTAGGCTGCCTTGCCCGGTATTGGTAAGGCCGGTAGAACCTTGTATATCACCATCTTTAAGGTTGCCTTACCCGGTATTGGCAGGGCCGGTAGAGCCTACATTTTGCATGCCATTGGGCTGCCTTGCCCGGTATTGGTAAGGGCGGTAGAACCGGTATACGTCATCTCACGGTTGCCTTACCAGGTATAGGCAAGGCCGGTAGAGCCTGTCATTAAACTGTCACTTGGGTTGCCTTGCCCGGTATTTAGGCAAGGCCGGTAGAATCTATTGTATGTTCTATTACTGTTGGTAGAACCTATTGTATATTCTATTACTGTTGTATTGTTATATATGTTTACCCTACGGGGACTGCCTTTAACTTTTAATAAAGTTAAGTCATTTTACCAAACCTTAAGTCTGAGAGTCTTCAAAAACCGTGACAGATCTTTAAAAAGAATTACTTAATTGGAACTGTGTACAAAGTGTGCCTGGCTTGCAAGCACACTTTGTAGACCATTCCAATGAAGAAATTATTTTTAAAGATCGTGATCTCGGCACTTCTAGAGAGCCATGGCCGGTCTGCGGACCGGATTCCAAATCTGAGAGCTAGAGCATTGACGTCACTCAGGGGGAAACTTTGCTTGTGAATATCTCCCAAACCATAAAGGTTTGGGAGATAAGACTTATATCATTTTTCATGCTTTTTAAGGACTACAATATAAAATAAAATTATTTCCAAGTATTACTATCCCTTTAAAACAGGAAGGGATATGATCTAAAGGAATTACCTTAGTACCTTCCATGCATCTTCCATGGACTAAATCATAGTGCTTAGCTAATGGATATCTCCTGTCACCAGATAATATAGCTCGTCTATGTTCTAAATATCTGTCCTTTAGTCTCCTTTTGGTATGTCCTATATATTGTAGCTCACAGGGAGAGATAATGCTATAAATAACATAAGTGCTATTACAAGTAAGGTGATCTTTAATGACTACCTTATTACCCTTAGTTTGGTCTGGTGTACTATGTATCCACAAGTAATACATCAACCCATCCCACACTTAAACACTCCATTAGTATGCAAAAAATTCTTATTTGTTTCACTATTATTTCATTTTTTCTTTTTTGACAAGATGTTTTTTAGATTGGTGTTTTTCGTGAATATGATGTTGGGCTTAGAAGAGATCAATGAGTATAGTGTCCTTACATATGTTTTAATAAATGTATTTTTACAGACTACACTAGTGCTCTCCTTGTATTGTTCTACACACATATAGATATTATTATTCATAGACATGGAGACGAACACATACATAGTAAGGTGACCAGATTTTTTAAATTAAATCCGGGAACACCCTGTCTACACCCTATCCACCTCCACACCCTGTCCACACACTGCCCACACCCGGGCTATCTCCACACACTGTCCACACAAGTCCACACCGTGTCACCCTCACACCCTGTCCACACTCTGCCCACACCCTGTCTACACTGTCCACACTGCCCACCCTTTGTTCCTCCACAATGCCCACCCTTTGCTCCTCTACACACTGCCCACCCTGTCCTCCTCCTACATTGTCCACCACTACATTCCGCACACTGTCCACCTTCACACTGTCCACCTCCACAAACTGTCCACCCCATCCTCCTCCACACACTGTCCACACTGTTCTCCTCCACGCACTGTCCACCCTGTCCACCTCCACGTACTGCCCATCCTGTCCACCTCCACACACTGCCCACCCTGTCCACCTCCACAAACTGCTCACCCTTTCCTCCTTCACAGTGCCCACCCTTTCCTCTACTCACTGTCCATCATATCCTCCTTAAGAAGATTACAGACATTTTTTGAGTGCCAGAGATGTTCCACAGCATTGCAAAGCAATGCTTTGGATGCCCCTCTGGCATTCAAAGGGTTATGGCAGGAAGGCAAAACTAATTACCTGCATTATTGTCTAGTTTAAATGACAATATAGTTATTCACTTTAGATACATACATTTTACCATTATACCTATGGCTTGAGACGCATACTTGTGGGCCAATGTGTCAGCCTACTGAAGAGGTGGGCAAAATACAGTCAGTGTTGTAGCCTGTCTGACACTGGAGGGGTTAACTGGCATAAAATGTAATCATGCAATATCTCAGCTTCCCCACTAGCCCTAACAGGGCTCACCATTGACCCCTCAATTGCTGGATTAGTTGGAAATACATTGAAAACAATGCATTGCAGCCAACCCAGCCATGAAGGGGTCAATATGTTATTAAATACAAGACTGTTTATGTGTATTGCATTTTTTTTTATATATTCCCACCCTGTCCAACTTCATATTGTCCACCTCCAACTGCCCACCCTGTCCTCCTCCACACAATGCCCACCTCCACACTGTCCACTTCCACACTGTCCTACCTTAGTTCAGACCCCTGGAGTCCTGTCACGGAGGCCAAGTGTTGGTGACATGGTGAGGTGAGCCTTGCAGTCTTGTGCGCGCTGTGTTAGGCAAGTTATGTGTTCTCTTCCCCCCATGGTTCATCATCACATGCCACTGTGGCCCATGATGACATCATTGTACATGGTACTCATGTGCAGTATTCAACTAACTTCATGTCTATAAGACTGAATGAAGAGAAGCAGAATGTCAGTGCCAGGCACTGAGGTCTTGGGAAATATCCGGGGACAGATTCTCTCCGCGGAAAGTGAGCTGAATCCGGGGACTGTCCCCAGAAACCGGGGATGTCTGGTCAGCCTAATACATAAATACACACAAATACATATAAATGTGGAGAATGTGGAGATTGTACAAATGTACTGTGTGTGCATATTCTACAACAATGTTCAGTGAACGCACAGAGTAAAGCACAACAATATCCAATTTATCAATGAGGCTCCAAAAAACAAAATATGAATATGAAATGTAATAAAAGCTTATAGAAACATATGATAAATAAAACATCACAGAGGCCTGACTGAGAACCGTGAATATAATGTAAAAATATGTTGTGATGTCGAAGATATACAAAAGAAACAAAAGACCAGGCACTGTATATCTCGCATAAATTAAATAAACAATATAAATAAATAAATTTGAGATCTTGTACACAATCTAGGTATGACACTCTTTTTCACAGTGAGCAGAATTGAATCAATGACTCATATTCGTGAAACAATATATGTGATTTTACTTAAAGATAAATAAAATGTGATATATAAAATACAATTAATAATTGGTGAATTGGGATACAAGAGTATACAAAATTGACTCAGTAATATATCTTAATGCAACCAAGTCCTAGACTACGATATATATGGCATAAAGAAATTATAATTCAATAAAATATATCAGATAACTACACAGATAACATACCAGCACCTATAGGGTTAAACTTTACATATAGGTATCCAGAGGTATAAGCTAGCAAGATTTGAAGACAGCAGCATAACAAGGGTTAATTGTTCCTTACAATTATAGACAATACAGTAGGTGGCAGTGAAACAACCCTTACTCACCTTGTATGAACTAAGGCAATTAAGTGGCAGGAGATTTGTCACGTGAGTTATGCTCAATAGGGTCACGGGTAACTTAACAACCCTTTAATAACCACAGTGCACAATGTTGCAAGAAGTAATAACCTATATGAAAGAATGTACTATTTATCTGCTGTTTTCACTATGCATACCTCTGGATGTAACACAGAATGATGAAATACATTTCCCAGTAAAAATTTGCATTACCACATTATAATCTTAAGCAATAATAGAAGGTATGAATATAGTGACACAACAATCGTATAATGATATCAGTGTAATATATATATACTCTAAAGATTATAATGACAAAACCATGTCTACATCAAAACTCAGAAGTGGGTATTAATAGAACCATGGACAGTAAGGACCAGCCAATTACCCAATCCAATGTCCAAAGTGGCGTATGCGCTTTGTTCTCTCAGGATTTTCACCAATGTAACATAGTAACATCAGGGTTCAAAATTGCCACTCGCCACTAGCCAATGGCGAGTGAAAATTTAGCCCTGGCGAGTAGAAATTCAGCCCTGGTGGGTATGTTATGGCTTGCAGTGGCGAGTAACTTTTCAGGCCTGGCTATTAGCAAAGGACTTAAAATTTAAGCCCTGGTAACATAGTAAATTAGGTTGAATAAAGACCCAAGTCCATCAATTTCAACCTTGTCCTCATACCCCAGTAACTGAGAATTTTATAGCTTTCCTGTTACCAATTCAGTCTTTATCAGACCTTCCTGATCTGCCTACTGATAAACAGTAAAACTCTGTATGTTCCCTTTTGAAAGAATTGTATCTAATCTTTTCTTAAATGTATCCATTCTATCTGCCATAACCACCTCCTTGGGAAATGAATTCCACAATTTAACAGACCTTACTGTAAAAAATCTAAAGTCTAAACCTCCTTTCCTCTAATCTGAAGGGGTGTCCCCTGGTCACCTGATCAGGCCTAGGAATAAATAGCTCACCACAGAGATCCTTGTATTGACCTCTCATATACTTGTACAATGTGGTAAGGTCTCCTCTTAGATGTCTTTTCTCTAGAGTAAATAAACCAAGTTTGTTTAGTCGTTCCTCATATGTCAAGTCCTCCATTCCCTTAATTAATTTTGTTGCTCTTCTCTGTACCCTCTTTAGTTCTAATATATCCTAATCAGAACCGGTGCCCAAAATTGCACTGCATACTCAAGGTGAGGTCTTACCAATGATTTGTATAATGGCAAAATAATGTTATCCACTCTTGCTTCGATACCTCTTTTTATGCAAGACAGGGTTTTGTTTGCCTTTGCTACTGCTGTTTGACACTGGTCACTGTTTCCAAGTTTGTAGTCGACAAGGATACCCAGGTCTTTCTCTAGCAATGAGTCCCCTAAAACAATTCCATTAACTTCATAAGTAGCCTCGGGATTGTTTCCTCCCAAATGCATGACTCTACACTTCCCCACATTAAACTTCATATTCCATTTGTTTGCCCAATCTGACAGAGAAAATATCCTGTTCTGAATTAATGACTTTGCATAATTTAGTATCATCTGCAAATATTGATATTTTGATTTCTATATCTATTTCCAGGTAATTTATAAACATGTTAAAAAGCAGCGGACCTAATACTGAACCCTGAGGTACTCCACTCTCCACTTTAACTGTATTGGAGAATTTTCCATTTACAACCATACAATGTTCCCTATCCTTCAGCCAGTTTTGTATCCAATTGCAAAGGTTATCTCCTAGCCCCAATTCCCTTATATTATACACCAGCCTTCTAGTGTATACTGCCTTCTACTGCCTTGCCGTTGTCAAGGTTGCTGCTTACTTCCTCATAGAAGCTGAAAAGATTAGTTAGGCATGATCTATTCTTCATAACACCATGTTGATTCCTGCTAATGATCTTATTTTTTTGTGTTGTAATCCTGAATATAGTCCCTTATTATCCCTTCTAGCAGATTTCCCACTACAGAGGTCAAACTCACAGGTCTATAATTCCCAGGTTCTGTTTTAGTTCCCTTCTTAAATAGAGGCACTATGTTAGGTCTTCGCCAATCCTGTGGCACTGAGCCTGTGGTGATAGAATCTTTAAAGAGTAAATATAGGGGTTTTTGCTAACACTGCACTAAGTTCCTGAAGAACCCTTGGATGTATACCATCAGGACCCGGTGCTTTGTCGGTCTTAATTTTGTTTAGTCTTCCCATGACATCTTCTTGAGTTAACCCAATATCTGATAATTTTATTGTTTTATTTGTTACTTGTGGAGGCTCTTCTACAATTCCTTGCTCCCTTGGATATACTGATGCAAAGAAAGTGTTTAAAACATTGGCCTTTTCCTTATCCTCACTAATCAACTCACCCATCTAATTTTTGAATGGTCAAATGCACTCCCTCCTAAGTTTTTTGCTATTTATATATTTGAAAAACTTTTTTGGATTTGTCTTGCTTTCCCTTGCAATTCGAGTTTCATTATCTATTTTTGCTACCCTAATTGCCTTTTTGCAGTCTTTGTTGCACTCCCTGTATTTTAAGAAAGATTGTTCAGTTCCTTCAAACTTAAATAATTTGAATGCTTTTTCCCTTGCCATTTCCTTCTTTACATGTGCAGTTAACCACATTGGCTGTGACTTACTTCTTTTGCAATTGTTCCCATTGGTATATACTGTTGAGTGCATTTCTGCAACCTAAATTTTAATTCTGACCATTTTTCCTCAGTATTTTTGCCTTTAAATAAAATATCCCAGTCTATGTGTTGCATTGAAGCCCTTAACAATTTGAAGTTAGCTTTTTTAAAATTAAGCATTTTGGTTGAACCTATGCAGTTTTGCTTTGCCAGACTAATCTCAAATGTAACCATGTTGTGATCACTGTTTCCCAAATTTTCTCTTACCTTAATATTGGATACCATTTCTGTGTTATTAAAGGGATAGTAACCCCCCCCCCCCCCGAAAAGTGTGAAGACAAATGCGAGGAATCATCCAAACATACTTAACTCCCTTATTCCCATCTCTCAGACCTTTATGGTTTGAGAGATGTAAGACAAGTAAGACCTCCACTCCCTCCCCCTTCTCATGCATCCGCTGTATAGTGGACGTCATGAGAACCTGCTTCCAGGACCAGATGGCGGCTCTACAGGAGCGCTGTCATCTAGATATCTCCGTATTATTACTTCATCTGAATGGTTTAAGACGTGTGCCTGGCTTGCAAGCACATGTTGTAGACCATTCCGATTAAGTAATTATACGGAGATATCTAGATGACAGAGCTCCTGCAGAACCGCCGTAAGTCGGTCGGCCGGATTCTGCCTCTGACAGCTTTACAGCTCGTCAGGCAGAAAGGGGAGGGAGTGGAGGTCTTTCTTGTCTTACATCTCTCAAACCATAAAGGTTTGAGAGATGGGAATAAGGGAGTTAAGTATGTTTGGATGATTCCTCGCATTTGCCTTCACATTTTTCGTGGGGGTTACTATCCCTTTAATTATCACTAGGCCCAATACATTATTATTTCTTGTTGGCACTTTTCCCGAAGCATGCTCACAAACCTGCCTATTCCAACAGATCAAACCACTCCTTGATACCACCACGCAGACAATGCAATTTTAAACAGAACCAGCTATGAAGTACCAGAACAACAGACAAGAGAAACAGAAGGAAAACTTTAAGGGCAGCAATGCAATTGTTAATTTAGAACACCAGATCAATGGAGCACAATGACCATCTCAGAACAACATTATTGTGAATTATTTGCACATGCTTGGTGTAGAATTACAACACACCTCACAGCATTCATATGCAGACTTCCACAGCCACAATAAACAATTGGCTCTGCAGGTGTCAGCAATATTAGCTATGACTTCCAATGATCTAAAATTGCTATCAATCTGATCTCTCCCTATTACTACTGTGATTGGACTGTATAACCTCCAAAGATTATTCTAACTTTACAGCCAAATGGCTACTGTGTAATAGTTCTCAGTAGATTGGCCACATCCACTAGGAAATATTAGAATAAACTTAACTCAGAATATACTGGGTTATAATAATTTTGGAAGTCTATACAGTGTTATGTAAATAAAATTTACTTATACATTACCAGTCCTATAACATGGTGTGGTCTTTGGAACAGAGAGGTTCTGCTCACTTCAGGAACCAGGAAATTCAGAAAAACAAAAGCCCCTATTTCCCCCTGTACACTGCTTATATTACCTAAACCCCCTGGTTCAAATGAACAACAGAAGAATGTAGAATCTGTGTAAGTCACCACTTTGTCTGTGAATTGAGGCAACAGAGAGCTAGAGCAGACCAGAGCCAGGAGGCACCGAGACTACAGGTCAGGCAAAAAGATAGTGTAGGGAGCGAGTAGGCAGCCAAAGTCACAGGTCAGACAAGCCGGGAACTACACGGTGCAAGTGTAACCAGGCCACTGGTCAGGCAACCGGAGACTATGCTGAGCGAGTAGGAGCCAGGGCCACTGATCAGGCAAACCGAGGACTACAAGGAGCTAAAGTAGCCAGGGCCGCTGGTCAAGCAAGCCAGGATCATACACAGAGTGTGTATGTGGTGTAGGTCACCCAGAATAGGCCCATAAACAGGCGTCCGTGCTAGTGCCTGTTACCTGATGTCAACAATGAGGAAGTGGCCAGAGGCCATGCCGGCCAGCGGCCATACAGAGGTAGGAAGCACATTAAGACTTAGCCTTTAAGGGAGACTGTGATAGGAGTAAGTGTACCAGATTTTTTAGTTAAAAATTAAATTGAAAATGAACCCATTTATTAACCCCTTGAGTGCCAGAGGGGTAAGCAATGCATTGCTCAGTTCCCATGTGACACCCATCGGGTTCGTTTAGGATTGAATGAGTCACTGTCCTCTGTCCCTCAGCAGGTGCCCCACTGTCCGAGAGCCGAGTACCTGTATTAGAAAATGGAACTGATGGGCATAGGAGAGGTCTGGTTGAGGCAGAGTGAGTCTATGCGTGCGTGTGTAAGCCATGTTTTTTGTCTTTGTTCAGGCACATGTCAAGGGCGGGGAAAGACCTTGCCCACTCCTGTCAAAATCACGCCCCTTGTATCTCCAGGATAGGCAGTATGGAGGAGATATTTATATCTCCTCCATACTGCTGCCCCTGCATGTGTACGCCAGGCACACAGAAGTCTTTTCTTATATATAAGACACACACACAGCATACGGTTGATTGAAGCAAAAAATAAGTTTCTTAGGATGCTATTCCAACATGCCAAACGTTTTAGGTCCAAACATGGACCATCATCAGGGCAAACATATACTACAATGTCAGTGATATATATTTACCCATACCTAGTCCCTGTAGTCACCTGACAAAAATCCTCAGCGTTTGTGAACCAGTCTAGGAGAAGCACACCATGACGTCACAGCACTAGAGGTCAAGGAGAGCGACCACCTATCCAATCCCTCCATTCTCCCTCACCTAAAAAAAAATTGAAAAGTAACAAATAAGCTCCCAAATAGATATAGATGAATGAGAAAAATAAACCCAGAAAATGCCACATACATATTTTTTGTATTTATATTTCTGTTTAATTTTCTGGGTTAATTTTTCTTATTCATCTATTTCTTTTTGGGAGCTTATTTGTTACTTTTTCATTATTTTTGAGTGAGGGGGCATGGAGAGATTGGATTTGTGGTCGCTCTCCTTGACCCTTAGTGCTGTGATGTCATGGTCTGGTTCTCCTGTATAGCCCACAGACGATGAGGATTTTTGGCGGGCTACTACAGAAATTAGTTAAGGTTATATATATCACTGACATTATAATGTGTGTTGCCCTGATGAAGGCCCATGTTTGGACCTAAAACATTTTGTCATGATGGAATAGTATCATAATAAACGTATTTTTTGCTTCAATCAGCTGTATGCTGCGCAGGGCCGGATTTATCAAGAGGCTGACTAGGCACTGGTCTAGGGCGCCCAATTTTCTGGGGCACCCGGCAGTGGCCCAGTCACGCCTCCTTTTTAGAAAAATGTTTTTATTTTATTTATTTTTTTTGTGCTTTGCTGGTGATATACGCTCCGCCCTTTGTAAACTCTGCCATGATGACAGTGACTAAGTCACTTAACCTGGTGGTGCCCCTGCCTCTTGCTCTGCCCAACCTGTGCACTGACAACTGCTTGCTGTGCACTATGGCGCGGGCTGGCTAAGGGCCGAGACTGAACCAGCTACTCATAGTCCGCACTTAGTATTTTCAGTGCGTGTGCGTAGCTGGGTGTTGGATGGACAGGACGTGTGGCAGTGGTGTGAGGGTGGCAATTGGATAGGGAAGAGCAGAGAGAGGAGAATTGAATCAGTCAGGCATGTATAATATAAAAGTATTTATTTACATGTGCTTCACTGCTGCTTCACTACTCTTTATGTCTGGTCTAGGCAAACTCAGCTTTACATGGAAATTGGTCTAGGCTGATGAATCCTGTTGATCTGTCAGCTCTATGTGTTTCACTGGTTGGATCTCATGCTTCATCAGAACATTCCTCTTCTACGGTATATCATAAATTACTATAATTAGGACTTGAGAGAGCCTCTCCATTGTAATTCTCACACATTTGTGTTTGGATATTACAATTCAGAATTAGGGATCCATAACTAGACATATTAACCTTTTGACCGGCAAATCAACTTCACTATAAAGGCAGTTTTGGAACACAACACTTGCACCATAAGGGACACATGAAAATTGCTGAAATTCAAATTGAATGCTAGATAGTTGGCCTACACATTGAAAAATAATGCATTTGCGACCTCAGTGGATTAAATAAGCCCCATTTAAAGGGATAGTAATACTTAAAATGTAAAAAAAATATGTTGTAGGGTTTATCCCCCTGAGTAAAACAAGAGTACTCCCACTGCTGAGAGGTGTTTCATTCAAAAGTTATTAATTTTCAAAGTTTAATTTTTTAGGTGCAATATCACAGTGGCCTCAAATTGTACAGTGTACAGTGTACAATAAAATACAAAAACAGGGTGTAGTCAGGTGTGATCTCTTCACTGCTATGGCCCATGAATCTAGCTAATGACAACCAGAGGTTGGTGAAAGTCATATGCCCTGACAGCTGGTGAGCTCCCAGCTGACTACACCCCAGTTTGGGCCCTTAGAACAAATTATTTGGTCACAAGACAATCATCCATTAGATCCCCAGCTGTTGAAGCCTACAATTCCCATCATCCCCAGCTAGGCATTGGCTAGATAGGGATACTGGGAAACAAGGGCCCTAACAGCTGGAGAGACCACGGAGTACTATATCCTGAATTTGATCCTATGTTGTTAGTAGTGTATTTTTTAATTTCCATTTTATCCAATGTGTCCTTTAACCCTTTGAATTCTGGAGAGGTCTATAAGACATTGAAGAGCAATGAGGGCTCGCTGAAGGTGTTAAAAACCCCACTGGACTGAATGAGAAAGTGATGTCTGAATGGAGCTTGCGTTGATTCCCGTAGAGATGTATTGGTCTTTCTGCAGAAGCAAAAGGCTGCTTTAACAGGGCGGAGCTGCCAAATGTAAAAAGGGCAATTTGGATGAAGAATTTGCTCAGAAATCTAAGTTCTGGGGGGTTATGCACTAAGGCATGATAAAGCAGAGATGACTACTGCAGTTATATCACTTCTCCAGTTCCTATGTTATTCTAGAAAGCCTATGCACTAAGATCTCCAAAGTTGGAGAAATCTTAGTACATTTGCTCCATATAATAACATAGGAATTGGAGAAGTAATATCACTGGAGAAATCATCTCCACTTTATCACACCTTAGTGTATCGTCCCCTGGTGTTTTGTGATGTTGGCCCTAAAATGTTTTCCCTGAAGTCTCAGGCATTTTCTTCAGTACTATGTTGTGTTTTTTCCTGCTCCTGGATTTGGACAGAGTGATTGAGAATAAACAAGCGCCAGCTCTAATATTGTTGTTGAACTGGGAAAATATAGCTAAATTGACTGAATCATTTCTGGCAATTTCCAATGATGCTCCAAGTAGGTAAAAAAATCCTTCCTGACTCCAAATGGCAGTTATATATTTCCCTGGATCAACAACCTCTCTGCTTTGAAGCCAACTGTCATAATTCTCAATATTGCTCTGTGCTAGATAGGTATCCATTTATTTTTTGAAAGCAGTTACAGTATCTGCAAGCACAGCATGCCGAGGAAAATAATTCCATAATTTACTGCCCTTACTGTAAAACAAACAAACCCTGCCTTTGTTTTAGTCGAAAGTGCCTTTCCTCTAGTCTTAATGAATGAACTCTTGTTCTTAGCTCAGCTCTATTAGTAAATAGTTCATTGGATAGTTCTTTATATTGACCTTGAATATATTTGTGAATGATAACCATATCACCCCTTAGACGTCTCTTCCCTAATCTGATCGGTTGCAATGCAATTTAGGCCAATATCCTCATTCTTTAAAAGAAGGAAAGTATTTACCTGTCCTGTAAAACAGGTTATTATTTCAATGTTACACTTTGTCAAAAACTGATATATATATATATATATATATATATAGTCTTGTGGAAGTTGGAAGCACTCACTCTTATAATATATTCTGCCCAGGTGCACTGTCCTCAATCGAATAATAACAAAAAAACAGAGAAGGAGGCAGCACCAGTGGGTCTTGTTGAAAAGATTTTTTAATGAATTTTGAAGTGAAAAAACAGAAGGTCAGGTCAACGTTTCAGTCCTACATGAGGACCTTTCTCAAGACATCTTGCAATATTTGTTCAGCTATGGTTACCTCAAGGTGGCTTTGCCCGATGGTGACATTCTGGTGGTCTGCATGGCTCATCTGGGTGATGTGGTGGTGGGCCCCGGTCAGTGGTAGGTCACACGGACAGACAGGCATAACCATGACATAAAGGAGGGCACACATAGCTAATGTAAGCCAGCAATGACATGCAGGTCTTAATAACCAAGCATACACACTGGAATTATTCCAAGAAGAAGACATGCAAAATATTATTAATCATGCCAACATAGAGGCATCAGATTTCTAGGGACGGATACTAGAAGATTTATATGTGGTCATGGGAATTGTAAACCTTGGGAAAATCTTGAACTTTGGATGTGTGATAATTATGCCTGGCAATGTTTTATAATGGACATGTTCTCCTTATCCTCCTGAACTCTTGGGCTGTTCATTGGCTAGTGTTTAAATATTTGGATAGACAGGTTCTAAATCACCTCCTAATGGATTCAAGGGATGCAGGTTTTGATTAGACATGAGCCCACAGCACGAGGGCTAACTAAGTATTACCAATGTGTAACTGATGTGATGCATTATATGACTCATGGTGGACCGACTTGGTCCCGTCTGTATGAGAACTGACAGGTGCTGAGCTCTGCAAGCAATGAGGGATGCTGTGGATCTGCAGTATTTGCTCAATGTAATTCATGTTTATTAATGATGATACACTTTTGGATAAATAGTAGCACATATATATGCCAAGGCTAGCATATTGAAGTGGGGGTACGGAGGACGCCTCCACCTGCAGCTGCACAAAGGGGAGGGATGCCACGATCTTTGGCTTCTCGCAATACGGGGGCGTTGCAACGCACCGGAGAGTGGACGGTCACAACGAGCTCACATCCCCAATTGCAGCAGCGTGGGATACACTTATGGCTAATAATGATTCAATATAGATGCACGAGGCTCAACCTGAACAGTGGACAGTGTTAATATTTCTTTCCATTTTATTCACTCGGGACTCCAATTTTTTTTTTTTTTTTTTTTGCTTTATTGGACAATAAACAGATACAAATACAATGATGCAAATAAAATCATCAAGAATGTCAGATAATGTAACAAGAATGAAAATATCTGCATTGTACATTGAATTGGAAGCACTCGGGTGCACTATAACATAGTTTAGTAGACAGGCTAAGTGTCATCGAAATCCACAATAGATGGAAACATATATATATATATATATATATATATATATATATATATAGTGCACATTCCCCCAGTCAGAAACCAGGGCGAGGTGCACTAAATCAGGATAAAGGTGTGATAAAGAGATCATAACCCCTAGTATGATACACTCTTCAATACCTATTTTAATCTATAGAGCCTATGCACTAAGGTGGAGAGACATTATTGCATGGGTCCATGGATTCATCTAGCAATTGGAGAGTTTATCATTCTGGAGAGGTTATATCCACTTTATCACCTCTATATCACAATTTATTGAATAACCCAGGTTTTCAGTGGCAAGTCCAGACATTTTTGTGTGAGAACTTCTCTATTTTGATTCTTATGCCACTCAGAGTTTGTACTGTTCAGAATATCTGAAAATTTGTATTAAAGGCTTTGATTGATAATGTTTGGTCAATAAGACAAAGTCAATGTGGTAGATTTTCCAGAGGGTGTTAAATTGTTAAGACAAAGAATTAACATGTGGCCCAATTTGGAAGAAAGAGAACTGGTGAGTGCAAGGAATGTATTATGTAGCTCTAATGTCTTGGAAAGAATTCCTGTACTACAATTGTTTATCTTATAGATCTTTCAATGTATAGAGGCCTCTGGAAGTCCATAGGGGAACTTGTGAGTAATCTGAATAAATTAAGTAGTGACCATAATGTTTAAAAAAATGGAGATGGTATAGTAACATTTACTTTCAATTGTGATTGCAGGGGAAATAAGATTATGTTAGGTTTAACATGAAGGGAAATAATGGGAATGTGGAGGGCATATTTGAGGGCATGTTCCATTACAAATGTATGATCTACCTCATGTAAGTTGCGTATTAAAGGGCATCTATCACCAGGAAAGTTCCCTATCTTCAAGCCAGGGAGTAGTAACTACAGGAGGCGAGGGTGCAGTTGTGATAGGGCCCAGCATTTAAGGGGCCCATCTGCCCAGGGTCCAATAGGTTTTAGTTATGGCTTTGAAAAATATTTTTGTGTTGGTGGGGCAAAAAATGTTTGCACCAGGGCACTTCATTAATTAGTTAAGCCACTCACGTGTATTCTTCTCTTCTGGGAGGAGACCTGTTGATGAGGCTGGGATTGCTTTATGACCAATGGTGGTTAATAACTGGGGTCTAAACAGAGCTCCCCAGTGTTGTAGCGGGAAGTGACTGGACTGGGAGATTGAAGTCTCACAGTTCAGTTTCCTGTGTGATGTCGGTTCCCATAGATACCCTGTACCTGTTAAAAAAAAAAAAAAAAAAAAAAAAAAGACACAGTGGGTCTCTGGGGACTGAGCAAGCAACCCAGGAGTCTGTGTCTGAGGGCCACCGACTTCTGGGTTTTATTCCACTAGGGACAGGTCTCACTTTAAATCAACTGGATTTTTTTTTGTTTGCCCACTGTGCTGCAATTCATTTCCACTGAGTTGCTTCATATTGCCCTTGGTAACAGGTTTTTCCAAGTGTATGCCTCAATATAACAATTAGGCCATGCCTCACAGAAAGCAAGCCAAATTAGGAATCAGAAAGTGTGCTCAGGGGTCATGGGTCAGATGGGAGCAGCAGACACAATATAGCCACATTGCCAAGTCGACTCAGAGACTTTAAGAGTGAGATGATGGACACATTTATTTTTTCAATCTCATCTACTATGTTCCTATGTATCTATCTGTTCCTACGGTAACAATCCTACTCCAGTTCTGTGGCATTTTTCTGTGTGTGCTCATTATCAGCTGTTCTCAACTGAAAATCTAAGAGATGGGTGGACAACCTAAGACCCTTCAGCTGTTGAGAAGTATAAATTCCCATTATCCCCCCACCAGGTAATGGCTTCCATTTACCCACCCCTTATGTAAAGGCTTCCTTCTCTCTCCACCTCAAGCATGGGTAGTTTTTTGGGCCCTAAGCGAAAAATTCACATGCACCCCTCCCCTTTACTTCCATGGCTGGATTATTAATTAGACAATGCCATCTGATTTTTTATTACATGTGGCAGGGTTAATGTATAAGCGCTTCTGTGCCCTCTAACCAAATTAGGCCCTAAGCAGCCGCTTATTCTGCTTATATTGTTATGCCACCACTGCTCTCAATCACTGATTACTTCTGATTCACATATCCCCCCTTTACTTCCATGGCTGTATTATTAATTAGACATTGCCATCTGATTTTTTTATTACATGTGGCAGGGTTACTGTATAAGCACTTTTGTGCCCTCTAACCAAATAGGGCCCTAAGCAGCCGCTTATTCTGCTTATATTGTTATGCCACTACTGCCCTCAATCACTGATTACTTCTGATTCAACTCCACCCACTCTACAACTACAGCAATGAAAAAATTAGTTTAAACCTTGTCAAAATCTATTAACACTGCATCACATTTTCCTACCTCCCAACATTCTATTTTGCCATTGAGGGGAACCTGCATTTCATTAGTGCGCCACAAGTAGTGCAGAGTGCACCTCAGGTAAAAATTAAATTTTTTGTGAATTTGGAACCAAGTGAAGTGTAAGACATACATAACTATTGCACCTTGTCCTCTGTTTGAAAATAAATAGTATACAGAAATGGTTTAGTGCAGATGAGACCCAAATATTGGGAGGTATGTTATAGACCACGGATGGGCAATATGAAGCCCTCCAGCTGTGACAGACTACAACTCCCATAATTCTTAATCAGCCAGCTTCACTGGTAGACTAGAAACAGATGGAGGGCTTCACATTTTACTTTGCCTAACCCTGCTATAGACAATTAATGTAACATTGGGACCGTGTCCCATACAATACAGGGTAGTTTAACTTTTTAAATTATTACACACATAAAGCAGCCAATAAAAACACATCGCATGACAGAAACTTGAGTGCACAGGCAGCCCTCAATGCTGTTTCTATTTGTTATCCCTAGCACCATCTATTTTTTCGAAGCCCGTTGAAGGGACTTAATGGATTTTAGATAGAACCCTCTCGGAATAGTGAATAATATCCCCACCAAGGGCTGTCTGAACAATTGAGCTTCTGTCATTTTCTGTATTCAAATTGATTGCTTCAAGTGTGCATGAATGAGAAAAAAAGTTAGATATGGGGATGAATCCAGTAATCCCCTCGATGCACCTGGAAAGTAGAAGACATGCCACCATGGATAATGCTACTAGAATGTTACTATGCTTCTCTGGGTAGGTGTCATGTTCTAGCTCTATTACTCTTTGTTCTGGTATTCCCAGCCTGGTTTTTTGTTTTGTTTTAAATGGTTTGGGTTTGTATTCTCCACCTTGCTATGATGCTCTTCCTGAGCCTTTTCAAGCACCAACACTTCTGTGTTGGCGCACAATCAAAGCGTTCCTGTTATGACCTGAGTTTCAAGTGTTGTTCCAGTGATTCCTGTATATTGACCCACTTTCCACTTGACTCTTCTTCCGTTTTCTGATTTGGCTCTATGTTTGAGATATCCTGTTTTTGACCTTTGCTTTGCTTGTTCGACTTTTCTCCTGTCTGGTCCCACTGTACTGCTTCTGCCCAACCAGTTTATGACTTTGACTTTGTTTGTCAACCCTCCTTTGCCTAATGATTGTTACTGCATTGCCTGCCTGTTCCTGACCCAACCTGTCCAGCTTCCCGTGTGTCTTGTCCTAGTTGGCACGACTCCTTGTGCCCTTGATTGAACATGGACCAGCAGTCAGACCTCGATCACCAGTCAACCATCTATCATCACGACCACAGGTCGAACATTATCTACTGCGACCACCCGGCATGCTTCAATCATTGTGACCATTGGTCATACTTTGACCACCCAGTTCCTGTATAGCCTTTTAAGTTCCAAATCTCTCAGCTTTCAACAACAACCACAACTGTTACTGTGGGTAGGCTTTCTGTTCTGCTATACGCGCATGGAAATTTCTTCTGCGTAATGGCAATATAGGGGTAAAATGTGGTGCTTCCAAGTAGTGACTAGAGCAATTACAGCTTATATTCCTTCTGTGTGTAGAAGGATAATGAATATGTATGTGTGCTTATGCTGAAGAGCTTGATGTGTGTTTAAGAGGTAGGTGAGTGTGTGTATGATTATGTGTGTTTCTGGGCATACGTGCATACACTAAATAGGCACTCACACATAAATATTCTGCAGAGATCTCTACTAGCAAAAAGCATTAGATATGTCACTGACCAGATAGGTGTAATGCATTGTGAAGTAATGTGTTGCACAATCATCTGGTCCTGAAAGGCGTAGGAGCGCATTCAAGATGTCCGTGGTGATGCCTGGCTTCCGGTCTTGGAAGCTTAAAGGGATAGTATTACTTCAAAATTACTATCCCTCCTATTGTAGCCCTTAATAAACTGAGTTAAATGACACCAGCGGCATCTCTCAAACCTTTATGGTTTAAGAGATAGCCGCTTTCAAAGTTTCCTCTCCCCTGCTGTCAGCGTTCTGCTGCCAGCAGGAGAATCCAGTCTCTGAATCAAGAGGAGGCTCTTCAGCAGAGCCGATATCTCGTTATGGAAGGAAAAATGATTCATTGAAACAGTCTTCTATGTGTGCTTGGTAACCAAGCACACATAGAAGACTGTTTCAATTAATAACTTTTCCTTCCATAACGAGATATCGGCTCTGTTTAAGAGCCTCCGGCTGTCCCGGGACCGGATTCCCCTGCTGGCAGCAGAACGCTGACAGCAGGGGAGAGGAAACTTTGAAAGCGGCTATCTCTTAAACCATAAAGGTCTGAGAGATGCCGCTGGTGTCATTTAACTCAGTTTATTAAGGGCTACAATATGAGGGATAGTAATTTTGAAGTAATACTATCCCTTTAAGGATAACTTTATTCATGGGCACTTTTGAGAGGTAAAAAAATGATTAGTAAGCTAGTCGCCACCTGCCTAAGTATTGCAGGGCGACTTTAGTGGAGGTGGTAGTTCCACTTTAATTGTCTTCTAATACATATGTCAACAAACAACGGCAGTCCAACTTTGACCTAGCCAGCAGATGTGTGCAACGCAGTGGCAGGCCAGGATTTACCCCCTGGCTGCCAGACCTTAAGTACACCATAAATATCATCACAGTGAAGGGGTTAACATACTGTATGTTGACAGTAATTCAACATACTGTCTGTCAGTATGTTAACTCCTTCATTGCATTCCAGTTGTGGACCGCAGTAATGTAAAAGCATTTAATATTTGTTTAAAAAAATAGCAAATAAATGTTGCATCAGATTCCCTGACGAAGCAGTACAAGTCCCTGTGACACTGCGATGTGATCCCTCCCCAAGCATTTCAAAATATAATATAATCCTTTTGTATTGGGGTACAATTATAAAAAATGAAGAGGAATGGGGTACACCCCCATCCACCTACTGGGATTCTAGAACGACTGAGCGAGAGAGACAAAGAACAATAGAACATGCCCGATATGAAGTTCTATACAATTTCCCAGCATCTTGCAAGGTAAGCTTTGGACTGCCGTTGTTTGCTGACATATGTGTTAGGCGACACTTTTATGGATGAGAAGCTGATATTACAACACTTAAGCCTGCGACAACAGAATCTCACCCTTTTCAACCGGGTGCCATGTTTAATGAGCTATTTTGTTGGTCAGCCAAAAGTGTGCAACATTACTAAAGGATACCCTATTAGGAGGTGTTACTGCTCCTTTATATTTGTTGGATGGAGCACCTTAAACCCCTTCAGATAGCCCTGGGTTTTGACAGAGCCATTTTGGAATCACAGACACAGCTCAAGGTATTCTGAAAAGCAGACACAATGGAACACGGGCTCAGTACGGTAGAATGAGGTAATGTGATTCAAGAGAGTATAGATAAATGTTCAAGGAGAGGTAAGGAAGTAGGAGTTCATGCCCTATTTGATTTAAGGTCAGAGAAGCAAGAGAAACATGGAAAGTGCATGACATTTGACACGACTAAACAGATACAGACAGACAACCACACACAGAAATATATATAGATACACACACACAGAAGATCATATTTTTCTGTGACCTGGTCTTAATGATCCAGTAACTGTAGGGCTGGAAGGAAAAGATAATAGGGTGTGGGGGCAATAAGGAGACAGGTGCAACTCCAGTTGTCAGAGTGATTGCTCTGTACCTGCTGCCAATATCAATAAGGATATACTCATCCGCAGCTCATATCCTGGGCAGCAGCTGGAATCACAGGGAAAAGTTGGCTGGTGTTAACCCTTGTTATATCATCAAACTTAGTATGAACACATGTCTTTTAATTCGGGAACACTTATTACAATGTCAATCAGGAGGCTTTCACTGGAATCAGTAGAACCTGGATTGTGTTTTTCTTTTTGGAAGTGTCCCTGATTTCATGGGGTAGATGGTCTCCTTAATCAAAGCATCATATGTGCCCTATCTCCGGCCCTCTACACACCTTCAGCTTTGCACTGTCACCTAAATCATTTATCAAGGTTTTATGTTCCAGACTGATGAACTTAATCAACAGAGGAGTTAAACCCTCGAGAACAAGAGGGTGTGAAACGCATTACTTCACAATTTATTGTTCACCCCTCTACTCTGCAAGGGGGTTAAAGAAAATGAATACCCAGTAACAAGTTATTAACCCTTTAAAGGCAAACTATTCCCTAGGAATAAGTGGCTATTAATTTGGTTCACGCATTAACTTACCCATTTAATGTCCTTCATACAGCAGTCAGTTGTATGTATGTTTTTTGCATTATATCAGCAGTTTCCTATATACTGAAGTCTACCTCTAGGCATACCTGGGATTACTTTTAGAGACTAGAGGGCACTCACGTTGGGTCGGTGGGCGGATATAAATAACATGATTTGCATAACAAAGGGGTGGGTCCTAATTGTGGTTGAGGGTGGGGCTTAACAGGATGGCTAATAAAGTGGATGAGAAATGAGCAAATCAGAGTGGGGAAGGAGGACAAGTAGGAGGAACAGGGTGGGAAGGAGCAGAAGTGGGCAGAGTTTCATAAGAAACTCACAGCCATCGGAGAATCAGCCTCTTTCCCGGAGCCCCAGTAATTCACTCTAAAAAACAGGAGTCTCCGAGACAAGTCCAAAGAGTTTCCAGTTATTCCTCTGAGTCACCCCTCCTCACAACATAGTAGAGGAGGGGTGAAAGGATTGTGGGGGACCCTAGTTGTTATCAGATTGAAACAGCCTGAAACTGGAACCACTAGCTGGAGACTACAGGCCAAAAGTTTCAAAGAAATTGGAGGAATTCTGGGTAAACCATTTGCACTTTACGGTAGAACTTTTCAATGCGTTGGAGTCCTCTGTAGCATTCAAGGGTTTAAAATCCCTATTTAAATAAATGGAAATGTTTTGAAATTTTTAGTTCTCCCCTCTAATATAAAATGGTTTGCCCCAGAATTCCTCTACTTTTCATTTAAACATACGGCCCTAAAACTAAAATCAACAGCAAACAAAAACAGTAAACAGAAATAAATGATTACTCTTTGAAGGGCATCTACATAGGTAAATCCTTCTAATCCTATATAATAATTCACTAAAATGTGTGTAACGCCGTGACATGCGCAGTAGACACTGCTGCGCTTGCTGCAGTCATGTGCAGTAGAGACTGCCAGCTCCGCCAAAGGAGCTTCCAGCTCTGTATCAGCCGTGGCGCGGGCAGTTTCTACTGCATGTGACTGCCCCACGACCGGGTGGCAGTGGCACTGTGGCCTGTGTAACGGGCTGTTCAACTAATGAACATAATAAAGGCCAAGTAACACTTTATAATGACTTCGGTGATTTTTAAAAATATTTTAAATCTGCCAAAATGTGTCATCCTTTCTTATTTAAAAATTATCGTTTAAAAGATATTTTTTGTGTCAGTTTATGCAGCTTAGTCAATAATTTTGTAAGAAGTAACAGTTGGGAGGGAGATTGGAATGTTAGCATTTTGTTGGTATGAAATAACAGTTTGAGGGAGAGTGGAATGTTAATATCTGACACACTAGGCTGTATAGGATATGTTATATACTATATTTTTAAATAAAGAATGGCCAATAAAAAGTAGGTGATTTTGAAACCTCACCTAAATTGTTATAAGGTATTAGTTCCATTTTAAGAGGCATTTATTCTTAGGGCACGGCTGTCCAAGTTCAGTACTCAAGGGCCACCAACAGGCCAGGATGTACGGATTTCCCTTATTAAGCACAGGTAAGTTAATCAGTGGCTCATTCATTTTGACTGACTCATTTGTGCTTAATCAAGAAAATCCTTATGTCCTGTGTATCCTTAGGGTATCCTTTGCATTTTAGGACCAGAGGATGCATTGTGATACAATGCATTGCATACCCCTCTAATTCTTAAAGAGCTAAAAACTAATGAATAAACTCTTTTTCAACCATTCATTTTCTGTGGAACCAGAATCTTCAGCTTCATGAAGGTATGAGTTGAAGGGATAGTAATACTTAATTTTTGGAGGCAATAATATTGTACGTATTAAATAAATAAACCAAAAGCATCTATGTATTTGTCCTATAACTTTCATAGTTTAAGAGTAATTGCATTCTAAAGTTTACTCTTCCTGTCCCTTTTAGCTACATCACAGCTCTAGTTGTCAGAATTAGATTCTGGTCTGTGGACCAGCCAGAGGGTCTGGAAGTTCAAAATATGAGTGGATACAAAGGAAATCTTCATGATGATGGTCTACTGCCTCCAACTGTGCCCACTTTGTTGACTGTCATCATGAAGATTTCCTTTGTATCCACTCATATTTATTCCTTTCAGGTGCTCCATCCGGTCCACAGACCAGAATCCAAGTCTACAGCTAGAGCGGTAACATAGCTAAAAGAGGAGAGAGGGGTAAACTTTAGAACGTGATTACTCTTAAACTATAAAAGTTATGTGAAAAATACATAGATGCTTGTCACCATGCGGGGATTATGGACCTGTGTGGTGTTGGCACTTGTTCAGTAGCTTGGGAGCGTAGCCCGGGAAAGAGGCTTGGGATTAGTGACGGCATGCCAGGTACTCCCTTGCTGCAGACAAAGCTGGGTAAAGATGCTGGTCACAAAACCAGATTGTTCAACCCCAGTTGAGCCGGGTTGCAACCAGGATGAGAGTACACTGGGAACCGTTGAGAACCAGGCCGATGGAACAAGCTGTAAGCAGAGCAGATGTGACAGAAAATGGATCCACAAGAGCAGAGGTAAGGGTTCGGACTAGACTTGGTCAGAATAGCCAGAGTTCAGAGCCGGGAGTTCAGAAATGCCATGGTCAGATGGGTAGCCTAAGGTCAGGAGCCAGTTATAGGTAACAGAATACAATGTCGTGGTCAAGAGAGTAGTCAAAGGTCGGGAGCCGGCTATAGGTAACAGGAGAAAATGCCATGGTTAAGAGAGTAGCCAAAGGTCAGGAGCCAAGTATAGGTAACAGGAGACAATGCCATGTTCAAGAGAGTAGCCAAAGGTCAGGAGCCAGATATAAGTAACAGGAGACAATGTTGTGGTTAAGAGAGTAGCCAAAGGTCAGGAGCCAGGAAGCAGGATCAAGAGTGGTCAGAATCTAAGCCGGGTTAAAACTCAAAGCAAGCAGTATCAGTGGAACAAACACAATATAAGCTCATGGAACAGGCACCCGTATCCTGGGGTAGCCCATTTAAATATAAGTAGAGACCAAGGGAAGAAGCCAGGAGGGGGGCTTGCCTGGGAGCCGAATCTGGTAGGCAGATACTGCCCAATAGCAAACTGTGCTGGATGCAGGCACAGGCGCTGAGTAGGAAGCAGCGGCACCCTGAGCATGTGTGGCCAAAAACATATTGTGCCAGAACCCATAACGAAACCCTCTGGGAGAACAAGATAGAGAGGTGGCCACTAGGTAAGCGAGCCACCGAGATGGATGTTGACATGCTTTGGTTAATTTATTTAATACATACAATATTGTTACCTCCAAGAATAAAGTATTACCACCTCTGTAATGGATCTTAGTCCATTACTGAAGCCTGCATCTGCTATTCAAAGAACCCCAGAGACTGTAGACATTTTGCCCTGTTTGGACTCTGCACTGGGCCCTGTTGTACGTCCTGGCCAGCCTGTAGCCTGGATAAAAAGACTCCCAATCTACTCTATGTGAACAGGCAGTAGAGTCGGACAGAACTTTGTGCACAGAGCTGCCCTGTGCTAGGGGAGTCGAATGCTTACATAAGAGAATGGCTAAAGACCTGGGTTGATGAACTGTGTGCAAAGTCAGATAGTCTAGTTTAATGTATGTGGTGTATTCGAGGGTTTAAACATTCACCGACAACGAATCGGAGGTTCCCGGCTCGGTGGTCGAATTCGAGTTGAGAACGAGGAGTCGAGGTCAGTGAATCGACGCCGGATTGGTCAAATCCCTGAGCAGGAGGTTTAAAGGTATCACATAGACCTAACATGGGGAAAAGTAGGTGGCTTGGGGATTGGTCAACCAGCAGACTCACTGTATGCCTTGATTGGCAAGGGTTGAAGCCAAATATTCAAACCAGTTGCGTACGCGCTTCAACCCCTTGTCAGTGTCCCTCGAATGTGTATGCCTGCCCCTCAAGTCTTTGTGCCTTTTGTCTAGAGTCAATCAACCCTTTTGTATCTGGAACGTAATCATATCTGAGTTATTTTATTTGTTAGACCATCTGCTGTTGGTCTTTTGTCTCCTGTGTTGTGATTGGATTATGTTCCTATTGTATCTGGTTGGTCCATGTATTTCAATGTAAGAGTTGGGTATAAATATGTGTGGTTTTGTTCCAATAAAGAGTTAGTCTTCTGAGTGAACAATGGAGTCCTAGTGTCTTATGTTCCTATGGTATAAAGCAGCCACTCTGACGCCCATCTGAACTGAGTATCCTGTATCGTCGACCGCCTGCTGCCAGCTTCCTGCGACCTGATTTCATATGCTGTCAGGCGGCGATGTGGACTCCGTCTTACAGCTGTCACGGTTTATTATGACTCTCAGACACAAGTTTTAGGTAAAAAAAATCAATTTTATTGAAATAATAAATGATAACTTAGGATGGCAATAACATACATATATATATATATACAGAATATAGCACAGACAGAAGGCAGACTCTACCGGTCCTGTCAATATACCGGACAGGACAGTCTTTAGGCTCTACCGGCCTTGCCAATACCGGGTAAGGCAACCTGCAGATGGAATAGCATAACGGTTTTACCGGCCTTACCAAATTACCGGGCAAGGCAGCCTCAATAGATACACAATGTAGGCTCTACCGGCCCTGCCAATACCGGGTAAGGCAACCTCAGATGGAATGTGGCAAAAGGTTCTACCGGCCTTACCAATACCGGGCAGGGCAGCCCAGAGATAATAGCAGCAGTCAGATGGAACTGGCAAATTAGCAGAATCGTTAAGCAGCAAGGCTTTGGAGCAAACCAGCGTCCGCACGCTGGAAACAACACTGAATAGTATAGCCGTTAGGCTTAGCGAGCAAACCAGTGACCGCACACTGGAGTAACAAGCGAGTAGTATAGCCGCAAGGCTTAGGAGCAAACCAGCGTCCGCACGCTGGGACCAACACAGATTTGTATAGCTGATAGGCTTTGGAGCAAACCAGTGACCGCACACTGGTGTAACAAGCGAGTTTGTATAGCCGCAAGGCTTAGGAGCAAACCAGCGTCCGCACGCTGGGACCAACACAGATTTGTATAGCTGAAAGGCTTTGGAGCAAACCAGTGACCGCACACTGGTGTAACAAGTGAGTTTGTATAGTCGCAAGGCTAGGAGCAAACCAGCGTCCGCACGCTGGGACCAACACAGATTTGTATAGCTGATAGGCTTTGGAGCAAACCAGTGACCGCACACTGGTGTAACAAGCGAGTTTGTATAGCCGCAAGGCTTAGGAGCAAACCAGCGTCCGCACGCTGGGACCAACACAGAATTGTATAGCTGATAGGCTTTGGAGCAAACCAGTGACCGCACACTGGTGTAACAAGCGAGTTTGTATAGCCGCAAGGCTTGGGAGCAAACCAGCGTCCGCACGCTGGGACCAACACGGAATTGTAGCAATGTCACCAACGCGACCAGGCAGAAGGTCGCCAGGATACTGAAGACAGGTGATGAGATGACAGGAACCAGCAACGATCAGTCAGGTCAGAAAACAGCAGAGAAGTTCAGCAGGAACTGCAACACCAGAGACTAGGCCGGAACCAGGACTGGAAGTACTTCAGCATGCAGGAAACACTGGAACAGTAGAGATCAGGAACTCAGGAACACATGAGATCAGGAACTCAGGAACACTGGAACAGAGGCCCAGCTATCACTAGCATAGTGATAGCAAGAAGGTCAGAAACAACACGAAAGGGCACTCAAAGGGTGCCCAATCCAGGTTTAAATAGTCAATAAGAGGCGGGCTATCTGCAGACAGCCAATAGAAGCCCCCTACTGGTGACAGACAAGTAACTGCAGCAAATCACGGGCACCGTGATAACAGCATGCTCGAATCTGCTAGACAACAGCTACCTCGTTCCTGCAACACTTTCCCTGTTCGCCGTTCAACTGGGAGTCGAGGCCTCACTCTCGGCTGCCTGGAGTTACAGCCTGTGACTCGTCGACTGCTCGGGACCCTGGTCGACCCCTCATCGACCCGCATCCTTCAGGGTTCAATGCCTCTGTGAGTCAACAACCAGACCGTCCACCTGCTCGACCGGTGCATCGGACGGCGCCAGTCCGGCATCCAGAAGGAGAGACCCGGGAACGACGATGGAAGGTGACGCGGTCCCTTCTAGCTTCCGTTACAATCTCTCTTTAAGGTAAGTGGAACTATTCAACAAAATATTATGTCAAGTGAAAAACATGACAGGGAGGTATAATTCAACATGGATACAACTGAACATTTTTGTTACTGCAGAGAGTCTTATGCATACCTGGGAACTTTGCCTTCTTGAGCACTCAGAGAGGTCTCATGTGGCGGGACTGGGGGATAAAAATGTAGTGATTCACATCACAAGGGGCTGGATTTAATCATGGGTTGGGTGGAGCTTAATGGTCTTGCATCAAAAAGTGGGCAATTTTACAGATATAAGGGAACCTTCTTTTCCCAATCCAAGATGTTATATAATAATCATTCGTTTCTCCTCCTAATTAAAGAGAGAACACAAGTTTACAGTGGCTTCCCACTATTTGAACGTCATTAGTTGGTAAGTGTTCAGTCCTATGTTCACACAGTGGTTACAGCTTCAGTAGTTTTGAAAAATACTGAATTTTCAACCTAATCTTCACAAAGAACTGCTTTCTCACACCTGGTTTCTGACATTAAGATTATATTGTGTTCTTCCAAATCATTTGGTAGAGAGAGAGATCCAAATAGTTTAACCCCTTAGCAACCACCTGATCTGGCATGGTGACAGTTAAGGACCACTGCGCATTTTATTTATTTTTTGCCGCATAGTATTCTGGGATGGCAAAGAGGTGTGCAGCAGCTCTGCCATCCCAGTATTCCATGACATGCTGGGACCATCAGCTGTCCTTGAGTGTCAGACCAGCAGGTCCTGGAATGGTATGTGTGCTTAAGGGGTTAAAACTGTGGGGTCCCCTTATACCAGTAAACCCTGTGCAGTCGAACAACAAACAAAACTGAAGTTACACTACATCCAGAAAAATAGCAGTATTTAACCCCTTCATGACCAGAGGGGTACTTTGCACTGCTTTTAAGATAGAAAGGTATCCAGTGTGTTTTAAAGCATCTACAGTATCTGCAGACAAAGCTTCGTGAATTCTACAAATTTAATATAAAACACCTATGCCTTTGCTCTAGTTGAAAGCACTTTTTCTCTAGTCTTATTGGATGACCTTTTATTTTTTGCTCAGCTCTATGAGAAAATAGCTCACCGGAGAGTTATTTGTATTGGTCTAACTATATCTTTAATCATATCACCCCTTAGACATATCTTCTCTATTCAGCAAATGTTAGGGTATGGTAGCCATAGATAATAATGAACAGCAAGAAATACCAACCTACTAGAAATCAATGAGATAAAAGAAAGTAAGGGGTGTACAAAAGGTACCAAATATTCATAGGAAAGACACCAGAAATGTGGCACCATCAAACAAGAAACATGCAAGAAATTTACACAGAGAACAGAGTATGAGTAAGAGATACAGTATATTCCAGTGCTTGTAGTCACATGGGTAGTAAAGGTTAGCCAGTCCAGATTGCTGGCATCTCTGCAATTGCTTCTCCATTGCCACAGAAGAAGATAGAGTGTGGGTAGGCGGGGTCAAAGACCACAGGTAAAACAAAATAAACAGGTCTCCCATGAGGGAGCTACACATGCATACTCCTACAGCTGCAGGAACAAGAGAGACAATCACATACTGAGGTGTGCTTGTGCTGCACCAGTTGTTTAGGTAAAAACACAACTTTATTGAAAAGTTAAAGAAAACCCTATTGGGTAGCATACACATTCAATATATATATATATATATATATATATATATATATATATATATAGCGAATTACATAGTAGCATAGTACTGGTACAAGGAATGAGATACAGGCTCTACCGGCCCTGCCAATACCGGGTAAGGCAACCTTAGGTGGCACAAGATGGTAACTAGTTCTACCGGCCTTACCAATATACCGGGCAGGGCAGCCTGGAGACTGATACCACGAATAGTGAAGGATCTACCAGCCTTGCCAATATACCGGGCAAGGCAGCCAGGAGACTGAGACTGCAAGTAATGAGGCTTTACCGGCCTTGCCAATACCGGGTAAGGCAACCCAAGATGGTATAGAGAGGACTAGGTTCTACCGGCCTTACCAATACCAGGCAAGGCAGCCTAGACTGCTGATTAGGATGGCAGCACTGGTGGCCTTGGTAACTGGCTAGGTGGAGAGACCAGTCACCTCAGATGACAGAGAGAGGCCCATAGGATATATAGAATGGAATAGACTGCCAGTCATACATGAACGGATCAGATACGAGCAGCGTAACTCAGTCACAGTGCTGACAGATCTTGCAACAAGCTACCGGTTTATGCAGGGAGCGAACCAGTACCCGAGTACTGGAGGAAACCTTCAATCTACCGAGCTGTCTAGGACTGAACAGCCTTCGGGTAATGTGGAGCATACCAGTACCTGCGTACCGGGATAACCAATGACTCTACCGGTGCATCAGCAGCCGGTTATAGTGGAGCGAACCAGTGCCCGCGCACTGGAATACCCAAAAACTCTACCGGTGTAACAGCAGCCGGTTATAGTGGAGCGAACCAGTACCTACGTACCGGGATAACCAATGACTCTATCGGTGCGTCAGCAGCTGGTTACAGTGGAGCGAACCAGTACCCGCGTACCGTAATAACCAATGACTCTACCGGTGCAACAGCAGCCGGCTATAGTGGAGCGAACCTGTACCCGCATACCGGAATAACCAATGACTCTACGGTGCAACAGCAGCCGGTTACAGTGGAGCGAACCAGTACCCGCGTACCTGAATAACCAAATACTCTACCGGTGCAACAGCAGCCGGTTACAGTGGAGCGAACCAGTACCCGCGTACTGGAATAACCAACAGACTCTACCGGTGCCACAGCAGCCGGTTAAGTGGAGCGAACCAGTACACGCGTACTGGAATAACCTAGAACTCTACCGGTGCATCAGCAGCCGGTTATAGTGGAGCGAACCAGCACACTCGTGCTGGAATAACCCAGGACTCTACCAGTACAACAGCAGCCGGTTATGGTGGAGCGAACCAGTACCCACGTACTGGGATAACCAGCAAGTGAATAAAAATGTCGCCAGGACCACAGGAGGAAACAGGCACCCTGTAGACGATACAAAACTGGAACCCAGCCGAGGATGAAGAGGAACAGCTCTGCGGATGGTCAACCGGATCAGGAACGGCAGCAGGAAACAACAGCAGGTACAGCAACCCCAACTGGATCAGGAACGGATGCAGGAACCAGACGACTAGAGAGCAGGATCTAGATGACCAGAGTCATGCAGGAACAGCGAAATGGCCCAGGAAGCTCAGGAACTCAATGCAGGTGCAAACAGCATAGCGACAACACAAAAGGGCACTCAAAGGGTGCCCAAGCTCAGTCTAAATAGGCAGTGCAGGGCGGGCTGAAGGCAAGCAGCCAATGGAGAGCCCCCTACAGGTAACTGACAGATAAAGGCGTGCCAAACACACCACAACAGAGACTGATTGGATTTCTATGTATTGCCTATAGAGGGCAGTCTTTCTTGTCTTTTAATAAACTGTGTTTTATTCTAACCTGCAGGTCTGAGTGTCCTACTAAACCGTTACAGTACGAAAGGGCCATGACCTCAGACAGCAAAGGTGAAGGTAATACACAAAACATCCACTGGAGAATGGATGTTCATGAGCATCGTTTGGACCAGTTGGCACTGGCCTTACAGACATTACTTGAGCGTACGGTACACCTTGACAAACCTAACCAGAATCCGGTGGTCCCCCCAGTTTCGACACCGGATAACCAAGCTGTGGTTCCTGCTGCACCTACCACAGGCCTAATGGCGGTGGCACCGTTACCGTTGAGAAATGATGACGAACCTACCCTATGCAGGGGGTTTATTAATAAATTAGAGATATTTTTGGAACTGACGCCTCATGCATTTCCTAACGAGCGGAGCAAGGTCGCGTTTATGATATCCTTGTTAAAGGGCAAAGCTCTGGCATGGGCCAATCCCCTATGGGAAAATGCCAAACCCTGCACTCAGAACTTCAGTGAGTTCGTAAGAAAGTTCCGCAGAGAGTTTGAGGTTCCTGGTAGAGCTGCCTCTGCTGCCAAAAGGTTGATGGAGATACAACAGGGTGACCGTACCTTGGGCGATTATGCCATTGAATTTCGGACATTAGCAGCAGAGGTGGGATGGAATAACGAAGCATTAGTGGCAGCTTTTGCTCAAGGCTTGTCTGACTCCATCAAAGATGAAATAGCTGCCAGAGATGTACCCAGTGACCTGGATGAATACATTGATTATGTCATGCTTATTGACTCCCGCATTCGTGAGAGGCGTCTGGCTAAAAGGGTGAGTGAAAATAAAATCCTGCTATCTCCACTCCTGGTCACACTAAACTGCTTCACCTAAAACCCCCCGGGGGACCTTTAGACAGTACACCAGTTCCAGCAAATCTCCCGGTCTTAGGCACCTGGGAACTGAAATAATAGACGCACAACAAGTGTAGGTGCTAAAATCTCATTCCAACTTTATTGCAGTCATGCACAAGCTTTTATTGGGATACATATATGGGTGGGTCACATCTCCCGGAATATCACACCTCCAGGACATGGGTCACAACTTGCAGTTACAACATGTGCATATCATTACATATCGTTACAGCCTATGCATATCTTTATTAGTAATATAATCATAAACCCCCTAGGGGGCACTCTATGATTGGAGCATGGGTCAAGTCCAATTGGCCAATTTCCAGTAAGCCTTGACCTTGTACCTACTTGGCCACTTGCCCCAAGCATGTGGTCCACAAGGGGAACAATTTACCACAGAAATGAGGAACCCAACCTTCATCTAACCTCCTGGTTAAATGTCCTTGATGTGTACATCCATGTCTGAGACAATAACATCCTGTAGAACAACATTTACTGGCGTTTATATTGAAATAGCAAATGTAACAATCATCCTATCATGAATTTATGTTATTTTTCTGTATTTTAAGTTTATTAGCCAAGCGAAAGCATTAACCCCTTCATGTCACATTACCCAGGGCCTACCAGCCCGAACCAATAAATTGATATATCCTGTCAGTGAGATCCAGAAATTATAGGCATGGCAGTCTTTTAAACCCACCCTCGCCTCCCATTCCTCCTGAACGTTCACCCGAACCTGGTGAACCAATGCAGCTTGGGTTCACCAGACTCACAAAGGAGGAACGGGCGCACCATAAAAGGCAGGGTACCTTGGGGGACAGGCCCTAGGTGGCGTACAGCAGTCCCTAGACTCAAGTACACAGAAACCCACCATCCAGGTGGTATTCTCCTGGGCTGATCAGTCTGTGGAGGTGATGGCCCTGGTAGACTCCAGTGCAGCCGGGTACTTCATGGATCACTCTTTTGCTGAGTTGCACAAAATTCCGTTGGTCAAAAGGGACACACTCTTAGCCATTGAAGCTATTGACGGTAGACTTTTGGAACCTGCATTTATCACTATGGAAACGATTCCTATTATTATGTCTATTGGGGCTCTCCACAAGGAGGAATTACGTTTCCAAATAATTCGTTCCCCTCATCATGCAGTCATTCTGGGGTTCCCATGGCTGCTATCCAGTGCTTTTTGGGCTTTGCCAATTATTATAGGAAGTTTATCTAGAACTTTTCTACTATCGTTAAGCCTTTGTCTGATCTTACGCATAAGGGCGCTAATCCCTCTCAATGGTCTGAGGCAGCTGAAAATGTTTTTGAGACTCTGAAATCTTCTGCTTCTGCTCCCATACTGTCCCACCCCAATCCCGCCCTGCCATTCACCTTGGAGGTTGATGCCTCCGAAGTTGGGGTAGGGGCAATACTTTCCCAGCATCCTGTGGGAGGTGGCACCTTGAGACTGTGTGGGTTCTTTTCTAAAAAACTCTCTAGTGCCCAAAGCCATTATGAAATTGGAGACAGAGAACTTCTTGCTATTATTCTTGCATTAAAAGAATGGCTTCACCTACTGGAAGGTACCAGGACCCCGGTGTTAATCCTAACTGACCATAAAAATTTGACTTATCTCTCTGAAGCAAAAAGGCTGTCCTCCCAACAAGCTAGGTGGGCACTTTTTCTGTTTCGGTTCAATTTTGTAGTGTCCTATCTACCAGGCTAAAAGAATGTTAGGGCGGATGCCCTGTCCAGACAGTTTGCATCGGACATTGAGAGGGATGAAGAACCCGTACCTATTATTCAGCCAGATCGTATCCTGGCCACGGTGCGTACTAGCATCACTTCGCCACTGGGGGAAGAGATTTTGGCATCTCAGGCAAGGGCTCCCCCAGAAACCCCAGTTGGCAAGTGTTTTGTGGATGAGCCATTCCGTACCTGTTTACTGGAGACATACCACTCTTCTAAGGCTGCTGGGCACATCGGGAGGGCTCAGTTAAAATGGTCTCTATCACAAATATTTTGGTGGCCCTCCCTTAGAGCCGATTGCTCCGCTTTTACTGCAGCCTGTGCCACTTGTTCTTGTGCCAAGACCCCCAGACACCTCCCAGTGGGCCTACTCCAACCTGTGCCTAATGGCGAACGTCCATGGTCCCATATATCTATTGACTTCCTGGGAGAACTGCCAGTGTCAAGGGGGTACACGTTTATGCTAATGGTGGTCAACAGATTCGCCAAGATGGCTCATTTCGTGCCCCTCTCTGGCCTTCCTTCGGCCCAGGAATTGGCGATAGTTTTTGCCAGAGGAGTGTTCCGCTTGCATGGGGTACCCAGAGTGGAGGTGTCTGACCGTGGGAGCCAGTTCATGTCCAGATTCTGGAGGGCATTCTGTAGCCAGATGGGTATTCAATTGTCCTTTTCCTCCGCCTACCATCCCCAGCCCAATGGGGCCGCTGAGCGTGCCAATCAGGGACTGGAGCAGTTCCTGTGATGCTTTGTGACCGATCATCATGACAATTGGGCTGACCTTTTGCCGTGGGCAGAGTTCGCCAGGAATTGTGCAGTTAATTCATCATCCGGGAGCTCCCCGTTTATCATCAATTACGGGTTTCAGCCATGCCAACTCCCGAACTCATTTCAGTCGTAGCAAATTCCAGCTCTGGATGAGCATATTGAACAACTCCACTCCACTTGGGCACAGGTTCAGAGGACCCTCAGTCAGTCATTCCAGCGACATCAGAGGATTGCCAATCGTAGACGGCTGCCAGCGGTCTCCTTCCAGGTTGGGGACAGGGTATGGATCTCCTCCAGAAATCTCAATTTGCAAGTACCTTTCAATAAGTTGGCTCCCTGGTTCATTGGTCCGTTCAAAGTTATCCGCAAAGTGAATCCTGTCTCGTACGCATTGGAACTCCCAGCTTCCATTCGCATGCATAATGTGTTCCATGTGTCTCTGTTAAAAATCCTTGGTATGCAACCGCTACACTACCACTCCGGTGGTCCCTGGGCTGGTGGACGTTCAAGGCCAAGAGGAGTACAAAGTCTAGAGTATTATTGATTCTAGGAGATTTAGAGGGAAATTGCAATATTTAGTCCATTGGAAGGGCTATGGCCCTGAAGAACGTTCCTGGGTAGATCAGAAGGACCTCCATGCGCCTAGAATGTTGCGCAATTTCCACTCTAAATATCCCCAGAAACCTAGACCTCCTGCTAGGAGAGGGGGGTGCTATCACGGTACCCGTGATCTTTCTCTGTCACTCTTTGCTGTGGTGCGCTCCCATTGGCTGAGCTTGTTTGGCCCGCCCAGTATGGCCTTTTTATACTCGACCTTTGGCACCTGTCAGGTGCCCTTTTGTGGTGTTCCTGAGCCAGCGTTGCTGTGTAGCTGTGTTCCAGTGTTCCTGCTTCCTGTGTACTGACTTGACCCGTCTGACTACTCTCCTTAGTTCCTGCTCCGTGATTTGACCCGGCCTGGCTGATGTTCCTACTTCTTGATTTGACCCTGCTTGTCAGACGATCCTGCTCCGTGATTTGACCCGGCCTGGCTGACGTTCCTGCTCCGTGACCTGACCCGGCCTCGTTGCTGACCCTGCCTGTGTTCCTGCTGTGTGCTGTTCCAGTGTCGCCTGGGCGACATTCTGACTTCTGCTGTGCTGGTGGCTGGGCTGACTGAGTTGTTGTCTCCTGTGTACTGGGCCTTCCAATTTACTCTTGCTGAGCTCTGCTGCCTCCGTTACTCTGGGCCTCCGTTACACTTACAGAGCACTGAGCCGTCCGTTGCACTTCTGATCACTGTGCCTCCATTCACTGAGCCTCCGTTAACACTTGCAGAGCAGTTGTCTCCGTTCACTGAGCCTCCGTTAACACTTGCAGAGCCGTTGCCTCCGTTCTCTGAGCCTCTGTTAACACTTGCAGAGCCGTTGCTTCCGCTACCCTGAGCCTTCAGCTACACTTGCTGAGCCTTGTGTTACAGCGCCCGTGGGGGTGCCAATGGCTCTATACAGCTAGCCTTTGCAGTGTAGTTGTTTTCCGTTACAGCGCCTGTGGGGTGCCATTGGCTCTATACAGCTAAGCTCTTGCAGTGTAATTTGTCTCCGTTACAATACCCATGGGGGTTATTGGCTCTATTATCCTCAGCTCCCGCAGTGTAGTTGGTCTCCGTTACAATGCCCGTGGGAGCTATTGGCTCTATTATCCTCTGCTCTCGCAGTGTAATTGGTCTCCGTTACAACGCCTATGGGGGCTATTGGCTCTATTATTCTCAGCTCTCACAGTGTAGTTGGTCTCCGTTACAATGCCCGTGGGAGCTATTGGCTCTATTATCCTCTGCTCTCGCAGTGCACTTGCTCTCTGTTCACGCACCGGTTGGGTGCTAGTGGATCTAGCTCCTTAAGCTCTTGCAGAGTATTTTGGCCTCAGTTCCCTGCTCAGCATAAGCAGTAGTCTCTGTCCTGTTCTAATTACTGGTATTCTCACATCTAGCACCACTTATCGTTCCTTTACCAACTTATGGGCGTGCCAAACACACCACAACAGAGACTGATTGATTTCTATGTACTTTAACCCTTGAGTACCCTGTATGCTAACTTATGCCTGTCCTGTGACAGTATATATTTATTACTCTGTATACTGGGCCTGGGAGGGCATCTGTACTTACTGTCTATTTCAGTTATTCTGTATTGCCTATAGAGGACAGTCTTTCTTGTCTTTTAATAAACTGTGTTTTATTCTAACCTGCTGGTCTGAGTGTCCTACAAAAGCGTTACAGGTGCCCTGCCTGCTTGGCTACTGCTCCTGAACTTGTTGTTAGTGTCGCTGTGTCTTGCAACACATTGGGCTGCCACCAATGCACCGTCAATGACAGGAAGCCATGCTGGCCACTCGGAGTACTCCATAAGTCAGTGGTAAAGTGCACTGACTGGCCACCAGCCTTTCCTAGCATGTCCTTCAAAAGCTCAACGCATGACCGGTACAGTGAGGGCACTATAATTTTACTAAATGTGGTGCGGGATGGAATTTTATATCAGGGTGCGACAGTCTCCATAAGTTGCTGGAAGGGATCCCTGTCCACCAAATTAAAAGAAGCACCCTCAACAGCTCTGAGCTGTGCAATGAGGTGTATAATTTTCCTGGACTGCTGTCTGCACACCCCCTTTGAATGAAACCCACCAAAATCTTCCAGTGTGGCCTGTATTGATTTTGGGACGGGCTGTGACTGTCTGCTGCACTTACTAGGACCAGAGGTGGCATGATACCCCTGCCCATTCTCCTACTGCCTACTGGTGGTGAGTGTGACACTGGTATATGCAGTACTAGTTGTCATGAATGAGGCACACCAGTGGTTAAAGCAGCAGTTGTTTTATTGCCATGAATGCAAGAACACACCCTGAGATGGTGGTGTCTCTAACAGTGCATCAATCCTAACTGACAAACCTAGTACTGTTAAGCCCTCCCTGTTTCCTGTCACATGCCTGCTAGCCTGTTACTATGACATCCCCCCCAAAGAGATAAGAACAACAAACAGTATATAACTGTATAACAATATAAACAATAAAAACAAGTAGCAATGTCAAACAGCAAATCATTCCTGACTTGAGCATCAGAGTAGACTATCCTAGCCTGCAGTGACATTGGGATTATTCTTCCAATTCTTCATGTCGCTGCACTAACTATTAATATGAAGTCAGCAACTCTGTAACAGATTGGAGGTTTTACCACTCTGCCACTGGAAGTCATCCGAATACCACTGGGAGCAGCGGACACCTGGGAACCTCCAAAAGGTGCAAAATAACTCTCCAATTGCAAAACAGGAAGCTTCGCACTGTCTGCCAGTGGGGTATCAGTACTGTGTTCCCTGTCCGGATCTCTACAGTCTAAGTCTGGGATAGCTTGGAGATGTCTGCGTTTCCTGAGAGTTACAGTTCCTGTTTCCGTTTGGACTACATATGAACGTGGATCTGGAGAGTGACATAACACAGTAGCGGGGGTCTTCCATCCCTTTTCATCCTCCAGCTTCACCCTAACACTCTGGCTAGGGGATAATTCCAGTAGAGGACGTGTCGAATGTCGTCTGTTATAGAAGAAACTATAAGACTTCTTCGCCACTGCATCCCTTTCCCAGACATGACGGGAAAGATCATCACCAGCAGGTACCTGTAGAGTACATTGAGGGACAGTGGTGCGGATTTGATGGCATAGGGATTGCACCAGTAGCCTGTAGCGGGTTGGCCCTGTAAGCCATCAGAGCCCTATGGATCCTGCTGCTTCATAATACACTTTGCAGGCTGGACTGCCCTCTCAGCTGCTCCATTAGACTGTGGATAGTGGGGGCTGGACGTGGTGTGCACAAAGTCATACTCTTTTTAAACTCTTCAGAAGCAAATTGCATGGCATTATCACAAACTCCATGGGGTTGCCCCACCTTGCAAATATGCTTTTCAGATGGGATATAAAACAGAGACTGGTCATAGAGGTGAGGGGTGCTATTTCAGTATACCTTGAGTAGTCGTCCACCACAACCAGTAATCTCCGGCCACCAAACCCACATAGGTCCGCAGCAATCCTTTGCAATGGGTCCCCGGGAAATGGAGTGGTTATCAGGGGATCTTTCCTTTGAATAGGGTGGTTCTACTGGCAAAAGGTACATTTGAGGATCAGGTCGGCAATGTCTGACAGGGCGGCTCTTTCCTGACACTTGGTAATACCCTGATGACCGTCATGTAGCTGCTGCAATGCTTCCTGCCTCAAACTGTCTGGAATGACAATCCTGTCCTGGAAGAGGACCAGACCATCCACATCGGAAAGATGGGCCCGTTCCATGTAGTATCTACTAAGGGATACACACGCTGATGGGCATGATGGCCAGCCTTGCCGTATAAATTGTATAGCGTCCTGAAGAACAGTGTCCCATTAAGTCTCTTGCTTTATCCTCTCTAACCGGGATTCAAAGACTGGGATCGAGGACAAGACAGAGTCCGCAAACAGCCAGACCTTCTGCTCTGAATCTGGAGAGGTACCCGTCTCCAGGGAGAATCTTGAGAGAGTGCCAGTCACTACAAGCCTCTTCCCCGGCACATGCAGGGCCTTGACGCTGAATTTCAGAAGCTGCATCAGCAGTCGTTGGCACCGTAGTGGAGCTTTATCAAGTCAAAGGAGTTAATCAAGGGCAACAGGGACTTGTCATTAGTTTCCAGACAGAAAAATTCCAGGCCCAGTAGGTATCGCCCAAATCGCTCCCCAGCCCACACTCCTGCCAGACTCTCCTTCTCAGTTTGGGTGTATTGCCTTTCAGTATCAGTAAGGGTTTGTGAACAGAAGGCCACTTGGTACATTTCACCCTCATGCTTCTGTAACAGGGCAGTCCCCAGGCCATAGCAACTGGCATCAGCACTCACTACTATTTTCCTGAAACAGTCGTAAAACTTTAAAACAGGTGCAGACACTAGCATCTTCTTTACCTGCGCTAGGGCATTCTCTTGGGGTTCGACCCAGAACCATGCAACGTCATGTTTCAGAAGCTCAGTCACTAGGTGCAATTATCACAATTCTCTCAGCCAGACAAGGAGAGGGTGAATGAGGATGATGACCCTACAGCAGAAGGCAGGGAGTCGGAGAACAGAGAGCAGGAGTCTTTAGGTTGGCCGACAGTATTGTTGTGCTGCTAGTCAACTAAAAGCTGCAGAGGCAGATACTGGAGAGTTGAAGATAAGCTGGAGTCGATTAGGAGACAAACAGAATTGATGTTGACTACACAGGGTCGAGACACGCAGGGAGTGGAATGATAGCTGGGTCCAGTACACAGGAAGTCGAACAAACTGATAGTCGGTACCTAGGGTACCTAGGGTGAGTCAAGAAGTGGAGAGTTGTAGTTGAGCCAGAATCACTACACAAGGAGTCAAAACAATCTGGAGATATGAAGAGAGAGGTGAGACTAGTCAGAGTCGGTACACAAAGGGTCGAGCAGAAGACTGGCGCAAACAGTCGAATCACGCAGGTCGCAGACAAAGCCAAGGTCGGGAAGCCAGATATTCGGATACACGGAGTTCAGGCAAGGGTCACAACAGGAATCAGGAATACAGGTAAGCTCGATACACATTTAGTAGGACACTGAGCACAGACCATTCGAGGGCGAGGATAATAGGAAAGTCCCAGTTATAAGTAGGCTAAGGACAGATGTATGAGTTCTGTAATCAGGAGTGAGACCGCCTTGAGGGAGGAGGAGCGGACGGGTTTGTGACAGCAATATGGTGGATAGATATGGAAGGAACTTGCCCAAGAAATTCATTAGTCCCAGAATATGTCTAAGCTCAGTTACATCTGTAGGACTTTTCATGTCAGTAATTGCTTGCGCTTTACCAGCGTCAGGCCTTATCCCCTGGCTGCTGCTGATGTGTCCAAAGTAATGCAATTCCGAACATTTGAATCAGCATTTATCCTTATTTAGCTTAAGTCCTGACGGCCTGTAAATGGTGGTCTTGTTCTTCCGCAGTAGACCCATAGACCAGGATGACATCCATAACCACAACTGTACCCTCATGATCCTTTAACAGCGCACTCATCTCCTGCTGGAAAATCTTAGGAGTGGAGAAAATGCCAAAGGGAAGGCGGTGGAAGAAGAACCTCCCAAAGGGGGTGAGGCAGGTAGTCAACTTCCGGCTACCTGGATCTAACGGGATCTGCCAAAATCCGCTGGAATCATCCAAAATAGAAAAGAACTGCACTCCTTCCAGCTTGGGGGTGATATCTTCAAGTGTAGGCAGGATGTAGCGTTCCCGTTTCACAGCTTCGATCACCATCTTTAAATCCACACAGATATGCCCACACAGATTATTCCCAGATTCTGCATGTGCCTTAGTTCCGCCTCCACTTTGGGTAAGATAGGAAATGGTACTCTGCGAGGTGCAGACAGACTGTATGGTACAGCATCAGGTCTCAGCTGAATTCAGACTGGTTCACAGTTCAGGAGGTCTATCTCCCCAAACATGTCGTTGTGTATCTCACTGCAGCCTGTAGATTAGACAAGGCCTAATCTACAGGCTGCAGTGCGGCATATGAGGTTGTTGGCACAATGCCCTCATATCACATAAATCCAAAAGTTAAAACACTTTGTCTTGTAGATGCTGAGGGCAAGGAACCTTCCCATGCAGTCCACCCTCCCTCCTGGGCTGCGGATGCAAATTCTCATATATTCCAAGATGGGGCAGTGCGGTAGTCTCTTAAATGTCCCTTCAGACATAACAGAGATATCTGCTCCAGTGTCAATCTTAAATTTAATGTTTGTCCTCATCATGGGGAGTTCCACGTTCCAGCTTTCATCAGAGTCTGGCCATTGTGATAATGATCCAAGGAAGAGTTCGTCTTCGTATTCCGATCCACAGTCTGCTTGTATCTCCTTAACCATTTCTGCTTTGCACGCACTAGTCACTGTGCAGGTGGTTCTTGGGGGATCATCACAAAACAGCTGATGAGAAACAGGTGACGGCTGCTTCATGGTCTCAGAGGAGGACTATCACAGTGCCTGTGCTATTGCTGGCGACATTCTGTCAGTGCTACTTCCTGATGCCTTTTATTGGTTGGTGTGGCTTTGCTCTGCCCAGTACTAGTCCTTAAATACTGAGCCCTGTCACTTCTCCGGTGCCCTTTCATGGTGTTCCCGTTGCTAAGCACTTGCTCCAGTATTTTGTGTGATTCCTGTGTATGACCCAGACTGCCTGACTACTCTGCCTGTATTCGTTCCTTCTCTGTGTACCGACCCGGCCTGGCTGACGTTCCTGCTCTGTGTACCGACCCGGCCTGGCTGACGTTCCTGCTCTGTGTACCGACCCGGCCTGGCTGACGTTCCTGCTCTGTGTACCGACCCGGCCTGGCTGACGTTCCTGCTCTGTGTACAGACCCGGATTTGCTGATGTTCCTGCTTTGTGTACCGAACCGGTTTTGGCAGACTTTCCTGCTCTGTGTATCGCTCAGGCCCGGCCCACTGCTCCATCCGGTATGCGGCTAAGGGCTGTCCGCAGGTGTCATCTCTGTCTATGAACAGATCCTCTGTTGCCTCGTTGCTGCCCAGGCAGCCTTGTTACTGTGACCCAGTCACCTATTGTGTCTCGTGATCCGACACCCCGGTGTGGTAGATCCATCTGGTTGCACCACGGTACGCTTGAACTATTACTGCTTCAAGTTGAGGTGTTCTCACTATCTGGCAGTCAACTCCAGGTCTGAGTGTTCGTTAACCCCTTGGGGGTTGGTGCCATATTACATTGGGTCACAGTCATTGCAGTCTCAGTTGGGCGTTACTCTGTGCCTATAGTTACTGTCCTCCATTACTGCTCCGGCAGTCTACCGCTTGTCCTGGGCCTCCGTTTACTCATGTGGCCTTAGTCGCTATTGTGTCACTCTCTGCGTAGTGAGTGTCCTGTGGTCTTCTCGGTATTAGGGCCTGTCTGTCCTCCTGGCCTAATAGCAACCATTTCCTGTTGTGTCGTTTGGGAATTACACAAACTGTACCTGACCTGTGTCAGTATTATATTATTGCTGTTATATATATATATATATATATATATATATATATATATATATATATATATATATATATACTGGACCCGTGTGGGTATTGATTACTGTAACCTGACCTGTGTCAGTATTATATTGTATGCATATAATTACTGGACCCACGAGGGTTATTCTATTTCTGTGTTTTTTCAATAAAACTGTGTTTTATCTAAACCTTCTGTGTCTGAGTGTCCGGAAAACTGTTACAAGGTAGAACGACCTGCAGTTCCCTTCTTATTTTTCTTTTTTGGTTTGGAGTGCTGCTGCTGAGTCTGACTCTGACATTGACTACTAGTATTACTGACAGTCCTCTTCTTTACCCACCTGCTGCTGCTAGCTCTGCTTGAAAGCAACTGCATTGTGGTGCTGTTGGTGGTTGCTGTGTCACTGCAACTGGTATCAGGACGAGGAACATCAGGTTGTATACTAGGACACAAATCCATGACAGATTGGTAAGTAGTGAACTATAATAGTTTTAAAATTTTAAAACCTGGCCACATAGCAACTGTCAGACTGGCTGTGTCACTCTGAAAACTATTCAAACAAATTCCTAATATTATTTTTAATATTTAAAGGGATAGTAATGTTTCATAATAAAAGCAGCTTTAATTAATCATCATAGTATTTGGACCTTGGAGAGTGTTATTTCAATTCTGTCAGAGTTGTAGTTCAAGAGTAATTTAATAACAAAGTATCCCCCTCCTGCCCCTTTTACTGATGTAACACTGCTCAGCCAGAGCAGAAGGGAGGTGCCCAGGTAGATTGTAGAGAGGGACAATCTTCAATTAAGATAAGGGAAAAACCTGAAAAACTTGTCAAGGGGGACAGGGCTTTCATTGTTCTCATAGGAAGAAGATTGTCCCCTGCTGTTATCTGTCTGGTCTAACAACCAGATGCCACATCTGAGAAGAGATGGCTTACACTAGGTAAAAGGGGCGGGAGGGGAAACTTTATCCTTCAATTACTCTTGAACCACAACTCTGACAGTATTGATATAACACTCTCCATGGCCCAAATACTATGAAGATTAATCGGAGCTGCTGTTTTTGTGAAACATTACTATCCCTTTAACAGAGAAGGCTGTCCCTTGCAGTGGCAATAAGGTACAAGGCCTGCCTACACAACTGTGAGATTGGCTGTGTCACACTGCTAATTATTCAAATTCCTAATATTATTTTTAATATTTAACACAGAAGCAAAGGTGACTCTCCCTTGTGGTGACAATAAGGTACTAGGTCTGCCTACACAACTGTGAGACTGGCTGTGTCACGCGGCAAATTATTCAAACAAATTCTTAATATTATTTTTAATATTTAACACAGAAACAAAGGTGATTCTCCCTTGCAATAGCAATAAAGTACTAGGCCTGCCTACCTGCCTACACAACTGTGAGATTGACTGTGTCACACTGCAAATTATTCAAATAAATTTCTAATATTATTTTTAATATTTAACACAGAAACAAAGGTGATTCTCCCTTGCAGTGGCAATTAGGTACTAGGCCTGTTTGCCTACATACACAACTGTGAGATTGTCTGTATCACTCAGCAAATTATTCAAACAAATCCATAATATTATTTTTAATATGTAACACAGAAACAAAGGTGATTCTCCCTTGCGGTAGCAATAAAGTACTAGGCCTGCCTGCCTACACAACTGTGAGATTGTCTGTGTCACTCAGCAAATTATTCAAAAAATTCATAATATTATTTTTAATATGTAACACAGAAACAAAGGTGATTCTCCCTTGCGGTAGCAATAAAGTACTAGGCCTGCCTGCCTACACAACTGAGAGATTGTCTGTGTCACTCTGCAAATTATTCAAATTCCTAATATTATTTTTAAACATTTTGAGTGCCAGAGTGGTATACAACACATTGCTTTGCAATGCGTTGTGTACCCCTCTGGCACTCAACCGGATAATATTTAACACAGAAACAAAGGTGACTCTCCCTTGTGGTAGCAATAAGGTACTAGGCCTGTCTACACCATTGTGAGATTGGCTGTGTCACTTTGAAAATGATTCAAACAAATTTCTAATATTATTTTGAATATGTAACACAGAAACAAAGGTGACTCTCCCTTGTGGTAGCAATAAGATACTAGGCCTGCCTGTCTGCGTACACATCTGTGAGACTGGCTGTGTCACTCTGAAAACTATTAAAACAAATCCCTAATATTTGTAATATTTTGCACAGGAACAAATGACTCTCCCTTGCAGCGGCAATAACTGGCAATAATGATGGCTGCCTGCCTACACAACAACTGTACACTCTCTATCCCCTTCTTCTCTCTATAAGCTCCAACAATGGACTAACAGGAAATGCAAGCTGTTTGGGTTTCTGTGATGTCATTAATCCAACCCCCATTATGAAACGAAGAAGCTAATTGGACTAGAGAGGGAGGGAAAATATGGAGGGAAAGTGCATGCGGGTACCTCCATTAATGTTGCTGTTAAAACAATAATAATAATAATAATAATAAAGTGAAACAAACACCCCTTCCATCCTTCCTGTGCCAATTCTCAGGATATTGAAGACAAAATAACAGGAATTTGCTTACATTTAATCCTATCAATGGTTAGATTTTTTTGCCATGCTCTCATTGGCTGGGAAGTGGGGGTTACTGGCTACCCTAGAGTAACCTCCATTTCCAGGAAATCAGAGGCGATATGGAGTTTTGCATGTGAAGGATATGATGCCCTTCCTCTAGCCAAGAAGCAGCTTAGCGGAAAGGGTCATGTACTGCACATACGTGACCCCTTCTTCTCGCCTCTAATTGGTTGGAAAGTATGGCTCCCCTCTAAATTTTCTTGAGTGTTCTATGCATCAGTCCAGGAAAGATTAGGTGGGAAAGTTTTTTATTTAGCTGTAACTCTAGAGGCAGTGCAGTTTTTAGGGGGGAGGTTTTAACATATTTTATTTAGGTGTATCAATTCTAGAAACTGTTATTAAGACCAGGTGTGGACTCCAATGTCAAATTCAATATGTATATTTTTTAAATAAACAAATAAAATACTTACATTATGGGGGAAAGTTCTCAGAGACCATTTCAATGGAGGTTACTTCCCTTGAGTAACTTCCCCTTCTAGACAATCAGAGTAGAAAAACAAGTGGTTATGCATGTGCAATACATGGCTCCTTCCTCTAGCCAAGCAGTAGCATAAAGGAATGGGTCACGTACTGCACTCCTTGCATGTACAGATCCCTGTGTAACCCCATATATATTTTATTTAGGTACACTGTTATGAAGACCAGGCAGTGAGAACACGTGTGGACTCAGAAATGCACACACATTACATTAGAGGTGGAAGGGGTCTCAGAGACCCCTTTCCTTGAATATTTTTTACTTAATATGGGAGCACTGAACCCCATATTATTATTTTTAACACTCTCCAGGTGTCCTTTTATTCCCCATATTAACCCTTTTTTAATACTGACTAACCCTAATTCTAGCCACACTGGAAACATTTGTTTGGATTGGATGATTGGAGATTTCAATTTTTTAAAATATTTCTTTATTTTTACATGGCAGATAACCCCTCTGCCACCTTTGCAGGGTGACTCCTGCAGTACAGCAATGTAAGTTTGGAAGGTGCACATGGACGTAGGGCATCAGTCAAGGGACCAGATGGATTATTGGCCACCCGGTTTCCCTTGACTGAGCAAGCACAAGGGACACATGTAATGATTTGTCACTTCCATTGGACTTCTGGAGCCTCATTTTAGAATAATTTTGGCGTAATTTCCAGCAAACGGTTTCCAAAGAAGCATTTTATTTTTGTTTATTAATAGCCAATTCAGTAAATGTGATTGCAGTATTGATCATCATAAAATATGTGTCAATACTGGAGAAGATTGCTACAATAATTAGGCCAGGTTGCCCTACAAAAGGCATGAATTGTTAGGCCAAAGAGGATATGTAAGGCCTCTTTTACAAAGCTGACATCAGCACAGTGTTAGTGCAAGTGTAATCTTGCCCATGCAGTGTCCAGCATGTGAGTCAGCAGGTGTTATTCACAAAGGCAACTAGAGACAAGTGTGAACATAAGACACAGCCTGCTACATAATCCTTGTTATCATGTGCAAATAAAGAAAGTAAAGTTGCAGTGTGGTTGATCTGCCTGGCAACCAATGGGGTCACTTGCAAATCTTTCACACAAGCTGCACTAGAGGTCACAATGTTTACTGCAACCTCCAATGAATGGATGAACTATTCGTTCATCAGCCAAAAATGTTTCTTTAACCCCTTAGGGACCCTTGACGTACCAGGACCGTCAAGGGTAAATTTGCTCGAACGACCCTTGACGGTCCTGGTACGTCACGTACTTTTTACTTACAGCGCTCTACCGGGAGCGCTGTAAGTAAAAATAGGGCATGAAATAGACCGCTCCAAGATCGGAGCGATCTGTTTCAAGCCCCATAGTGACGCGCCGATACACGTGACAGGTCACGTTTACCGGCTCGTCAAAGTGCCCCTATGCGGACGTTATGGGACGGAAATGTCCCATAACCTCCGGTCCTTAAGGGGTTAAAGGAGCAGTAAATTTTATTGTAGGGCATTTCCTGTTGAGTAAAATAAGTTTACTCCCACTGCTGATAGATGCATATTTATTACGGTTTAAACATATGTTTAATTACATTACCAGTGCCCTCTAGTGGTCAAATTCCAATTATTTATTCCTTTACAGTCTGATAGAGAGGAAAGTCAGGGCATACAGTTCTCCACAGAATGTGATAGAAACTGCCAAGTCACTTCCTGTCAGTTAGAACTATCAGGAAGTAAACACAGTAAATTCACTTCCTGGTTATTTGAACTGTTATAAAGTTTGAATAAAACAACTGACAGGAGTGGGAGTGACCTTGTTTTATTCAGCAGGAAACACTCTATAACTTACAGGTTTCATAACAAAAAGTGTATTGCTCCTTTAGCAGTGATGCGGGACAGTCACAAAGAAGAAGGTAAGTTCCCATAATTATGAACTGCTACATTCCAGTCACTCATATGAAAGTGTCCTTGACTATATTTTAGGCCCCAGTAAACAAACAAAGAATGGTTACAGATAATAGCATCAATTACAGGGTATTTAAATGTATTTAACCCCAATTCATTTTTAGGCTTTAAGGTTCCATTAATTACTGAGCTGAGTGCAAAGGAGGACAGCATATCTGCTAAGTGATTTCTCCTCTGCCTTTCCATGCACCACTAGTCTCAAAAATGTACAGAAGCACAATGTTTTAAAGAGGGAGAAAAATCAGACACCATATTATTAGTAATTTATGCTCCAATGTCCCCGGTAAGCCACAATAGTTCTCTTTGTACCAGTATTACTTGTAAAGTGTTGTAAGGTCATGATGATCATTGATGTGAAATTATTTTTAATGTTGCTTTTGTCTAATTGAGACTTCATTGAGTGAAAGTCCTTTAGTAAGCTATCTGATCCAAAGGCAAATTACCTATACGTGCTTCCTACATTATATTTAAAGTGATAGTAATGTTTCACACAAAAAGCAGCTCCTATTATTCTTCATAGTATTCTTACTGTGAGTATAAGGGAAACCCTGCCCCCTTAACAGTTTTTTCCATATGCTCACTGAAGATTGTCCCTCTCTGAGATTCATCCAGACAGTCTTGCTGCTCTGAGGTGAGCAGTGTTACATCAGTAAAAGGGGCGGGAGGGGGATACTTTATCATTCAATTACTATTGAACTACAACTCGGACAGTATTGAAATAACTCTCTCCATGGTCCAAATACTATGAAGATTAATTGGAGCTGCTTTTCTTGTGAAACATTACTATCCCTTTAAGTGATTTTGCTCATAAAAAGATTACAATAACACACCTCTTTTACTCTTCCAAATAATTGTTCTTCAAACCAAGTGTCACATGCATTCATGTATATTTAAAACAAAAATTAACCCTTTAAGGACCAGATATCTTATAAACCCCCTTTGGTTCATAAAGGGTTTGCTAAGAAAAATGATGGAAGAAGAGACTCCACATTTTAACAATGTAAATATGCCTGTGTTGTTTGTGGTGTGTATTCCCCTTTTTTATAGCAACTAATATGTATACCACCTTAGTAACATCATCATAACATTAACCTATAATATTTGCTCTGTTTTCAGGATCCATGTATCTATGAATTTATTTATGAACAACATGACCCCTTACTACTCTCCATTCTTCTTGACTACCGTACCACAGAATCTGGTCAATCAGACAGATGACAGCTGTGTTTTCAATGAAGAGTTCAAGTTCTTGTTATTACCAATATCATATGGCATAGTTTTCATGCTGGGCTTGCCACTAAACATTACTGCCATGTGGATCTTTATTACCAAGATGCGTCCGTGGAGTCCCACTACAGTGTATATGTTTAACCTTGCCCTGTCTGACACACTATATGTTCTCTCACTGCCAACCCTGGTCTACTACTATGCGGACCGAAATAACTGGCCCTTTGGGGAGGCCTTCTGCAAAATTGTACGGTTTCTCTTTTATGCAAACCTTTATTCTAGCATACTCTTCCTTACCAGCATTAGTGTGCATCGCTACCTGGGTGTGTGCCATCCTATACGCTCCCTGCAAAGGATGAAAGCCAAACATGCCCGCATGGTCTGTGCTGGGGTCTGGCTGTCAGTCAGCATCTGCCTGATCCCCAACCTTATCTTTGTCACCATCAGCCCGAGAGGCAATGATACCCTCTGTCATGACACCACACGACCTGAGGAATTTGACCACTATGTGGAGTACAGTACAAGCGTTATGAGCTTACTCTTTGGGATACCATGTCTGGTGATTGCATGTTGTTATGGGCTCATGGCCAGGGAGCTGAGGAAACCTCTTGTCAGTGGATCCCAGCAGACTCTACCCTCCTACAAAAAGAGATCACTCAGAACTATTATTGTGGTCCTTATAGTGTTTGTTATCTGCTTTTTGCCTTTCCATATCACACGCACAATGTATTATTATTCCCGACACCTGGATGCAGATTGCCAACTGCTAAATGTGATAAACTTCACCTACAAAATTACACGTCCCTTGGCAAGTGCAAACAGCTGCATAGACCCAGTAATCTACTTCTTGGCCAGTGACAGTTACAGGAGGAGGCTGGTGAGGACAGTGGCAAGAATCTCAGGGGACAGGCGGAGACATCTAGCTACATGCCAGTCAGGGCCCATGGCACATGGAACAGGAGAGGGTCTGGCTGTGATTTCTCTTGAGGAGACACATAGCACTGGCAGCCTGAGGAAAGAGCAAGAGTGTGAAAGTTATGCTGTGCCCAGGGAGGCAGTGAAAGATAAAGAGGCGAGGAAAATAAAGGAAAGCAGAGAGGGGGAGCAGGACAGCAAGGGGGACAATGATATCAGTCAAGAGAGAAATAATGAAGAGGGGGAAAATGAGCACAGAGAAGGGAAACAAAACCTGGAACAGACAGAAATAGAGGAAAGTGGAGTAGACTACAGGGGGGAAGATAAATATGTAAAAGAAAATCAGGAGCCAGGCCTTGGAGAGAACAGAACAAGTCATGGAAATAGTGATGAGAAGAATGGAGAAATTGACACTAGGAAGAAGAGACAGAGTTGCAGTCTAAGCTGTGGGACAGATATTGAGAAGGTTAATGAAGAAAGAATGGAGAAAACCCATGAGCAACAGAGGGGAGTCCTTCCTGGGATTCCCAGGTGTCTGTGAAAGGGGAATCAACATGTGGACACAAATAAAGAGGGTTCTGGGAGGGAATGAAAGCTGCAGGTGACTACATTATGTTCACAATACATTTTCTCTCCAAGAGAAGAAAGATAGGAGATGTGACTTCTCTGATAAGAATGTAAGGACTGGGATATAACGTCAGATTCAATGAATCTTAATTGTTGTATGCAATGAAATACTCTCGGAAAGGACAATTAAAGGGATAGTAATGTTTCAAAATAAAAGCAGCTCCAATTAATCTTCAAAGTATTTTGGCCATGGAGTGTGTTATTTCAATAATGTCAGAATTGTAGTTCAAGAGTAATTGAATGATAAAGTATCCCTCTCCTTCCCCTTTTACTGACTTAACACTGCTCACCTCAGAACAGAAAGGTGGTGTTCAGATGGCTTGTAGAGAGGGACAATCTTCAATTAAAATAAGGGAAAAACCTGAAAAACCTGTGAAGGGGGTCAGGGTTTTCATTGTTCTCACAGTAAGAAGATTGTCCCTTGCTGTCTTAAGATCAGAGTACACATCTGAGGGGAGGTGGCTTACACTAGGTAAAAGAGATTGGAGGATGCTACTTTATCATTCAATTACTCTTGAACTACAACTCTGACAGTATTAAAATAACACTCTCCATGGCCCATATACTATGAAGATTAATTGTAGCTGCTTTTAATTTGAAACATTACTATCCCTTTACGATAGGTCCAAATATCAGGTAACAGGATCACACTGGCATCCAGTGCACCCATATATGAGGCTGCAGTGATTCTGAGACAGTGTTAACACAGAGAAGTACTATATGGTACAGAAAGGAGTGTGCTTTTGCAGTAAAGCAGCTATCCATCACATAGCTAGATGTAAATAAAGATAATCTGTAATTGTTCTGGCTGAAAAATTCTACCACTGTCCACAAGAAGTGGATATTTGTATGCTGAAATGGTTAGTTATCTGCACTCACGGTGAGCAATGCTCTGTGAAAGCATGTTAGGCTTCACTTACCTCAGACTTTTTCCACTGTGTAACCATTTTGTTTTAAACTGAATCTGAGTGGAACCCTAACAATCAAAGCCTTTACCTCCTTAGATGCTAGATGCTCTGCAATGAGTTGGAGACCTCTATAGCATTCAACAGGTGAACATCTTAATATCAAATGCCTCTGAATGCTAGCTGGTTCTGGTAACAAACCTTAAATGGTTAAGACTAAATTATTATGTTAAAATGTATATGTAACATTTACCAAGCATTAGGTGGGTCTAGATTAGAGTGCTCATTCTAAGAGACATCAAATAGATACTGGATTTAGATTACTAGACACAATTAAATGTATGGCCCGCACTGTTATGGTGCTCCTCCCATTTTAGCATTATTATCTGTTTCCTACTCTGCCTACTGGGAAATCCAGTACTGTAGGGCTAATTAATAAAGGAAAATGAGTGCAATTCTCTGTCAAACTGATTGCATTAGAGGGAACTAATAAACACTCCAGGGGGGTTACGCATTAAGATGTGATAAAGAGGTGATAAAATGGAGATGGCTTCTCCAGTGATATCAGTTCTCCAGTTCTTGTGTTATGCTATAGAGCCTATGCACTAAGATCTCCAAAGTTGGAGAAATCTTAGTGCATTGGCTCCATAGAATAACATGGGAACTGGAGAAGTCATCTCCGCTTTTTCATCTCTTTATCACACCTTAGTTCATAACCCCCAGCTGATTTAAATTGAGCTTTTAATGCTAAATGCCAAAATTAAATGAATGGGAGTGTTTATTTGTTCTCTACTGTGCAATCAGTGTGACCCATAATTACACAACTTTTTTCTTTATACATCAGCCCCACGGTGATGGATTTCCCAGTAGGCAGAGCAGGAAAGCAACAAGGGTGCCAGATTGGGAGAGGCACCTCAACAGTGCTGGTCAAAAACACTGAACTGACTTGTGAGCAAGGCCAACAGAATACCAGTGCCATTTTGCCCAACATTACTCCTGGTTTATGGTGGCTGTTTCTTTTAACCAGTGAATATATTGCTGTTATGTTCAGTTTTTATATCACTATCACCAGTTTTTATACCCCTGCCCTGCACAGTTTATTTGATAATTTGTTTGTGTTTGTATGTTTTAGGATAAAGGTAGATTATGTCAGAGAGGTGTGGAGTAATGTGTAAGATGGAGGTAGGGAACCCAGGGGTCCGGTGTTCATGTATGGCTCTATATAAATAAACATACATACATACATACCTTTTAGAAAGTAGCAGCCTCCAGATAATTTAAGCACTGATTCAGCAGTGGTGGTTTGAAGTTAGCATGAGTTTTTTTATTTGTTTGCCAGTTTTGTTGTATTGTTATCTATTTTGCAAATACTGTACATAGAAACACAATAACATGTTTGCTTTTTCACTACACCAATAAATTTCCCATGAGAACTTTGCTGATTTCCGCCTATGTCCAAGTATTCCTGCCAGGGGGGTCTCAGTATGTGTTGTTTTATGGCTACCAGTGAAGAGAGACAATGCTGGGGGAGGCAGTATATGTGGATTTAATGGTACCACAGTGTTGGGACAAGGCTGGTGAGGTAAGTGTGTGTGTGTTTCCATTTCTACAAGTGCAGCTGGACAAATTGTACTAGACAGGAACAAGACTTTATCCAGTAAGCATTTCAACTACAAACCCAATTTTAGGAAAAGAGAAAGCAACATAAGATATTGGATCACGTTCTTGTAAAAAAAAAAAAAAGAAAGTACCAAGAGAACAACTACTAATGTACCAGAATCAGGAAGTGTACAAGAAAAAGGAATTTGACACATCATCTGAGATTCCTTTTATTAGAAGTTACAACCCAGCAGCTATGCAAATACAAAAGATCATCCACAAACATTGTGAAAAACCGAAAGGGGACAAATACCTGAAATCTGATGTGCAGGCTAGACTCAAATCTGTGTTTAGAATTTCTATGAAGAAAAAAAAAACTTGCTCCCACATGCTAAGGAGATTGTGAAAGAAAATACCTGGAGCAACCTGATAAGTCATAAATAGGATCTTGGGATTTATAGATTATCTTGGGATCTCTAGATGAACACAATACCTACATCCCCTGCTAACATATACATTTTGGGGTAGATTTAAAGCCAGCCGTTAAGTAAAAAAAAACACCAACGGGTATTTTAACATCTAGGAAGCCGTACAAAGGGCCATGGAATGAACTGCTAACGGCAGTTCATCCGGTATGCCAGCCGCAACGCTAACGTGTGTTTTGGCCCATAAAAAAAAAGCTCCATTTTGCAATTTAAAGCACTGCGTTAGCTGAAAAAAAAAAACGATAAGGGACTCACTTACCGCACAAAACTTAAGACCCAGTTTTGTTAGCCGTAAAGTCCCTTATCAGGACGCAGCTGTTAACTGGCAAAAAAACCCAATGTCCACAGTGGATGTATTGATATGGGGCCCTAAGCCTCACATCAATACATCCAAAGTGCCTAAAACCTGTCCAAAGTTAGTATGATTAACCCCATAAGTGCCGGTGGGGTATAATTACCCCGCCAGCATTCATAGGGTTAACCTGACTAAGTAAAGCAACATTGCATTAACACTTTGTACTATATGGAACATATAAAACTATCCAAATTTCTCATGTATTTAAATGTGGCTATAATGATAGAAAAGCATACAATGCAAGCACTATTCAGCATGAACTTTCTTGTGGTCTATCATCGAGCACTTAGTGATCTACTGGTAGATGACTGTTTACCTATTGGGTACCCCTGGGTTACACTAAAGAGATCTCATTACATTCAGTTACACTATAGAAATGAGGTCTGTAGAGTACCCACTGCTTTTGAAAAGCTTTTGATTTCTTTGCGGTGTTCAAGCATACTAGGGTTGAGAACCACAGCTATGGAGATAATATGACTGGAGAAACCATTGCAATGAATGACACCATAGCAATTCCATTCATGGACATCCCATTGTAATCATTTATACTACAGAGATAACTCACTGAATTGAATTACGCTATAGAGATGATATACTTGAATACACCATTGCAGTCAATTACACTATAGAGATAACATTCTCAAAGAAGCCACTGCAATCAGTTACACTATACAGATAAGTAAAGGTGCTATACTTTGGCTAGCTATGTAATAGGGTTAGTGGAAAAGTAAATTTCCTTTTGTGGGAATTTTCATAGAAAGCCTGTAATTTGCCACTTTTTCTGGGGAAATTCTTGCTCATGGAAATGCTATAAAATGGCTGCCTTTTTGCTAACCCCAAGAAATTTCTCATAAGAACTCAACCATTTTCTGTCTATGCCCACACATTTCCACGGGGTTAGATCAGACTTAGGATGTGTGTGTGTTTCTGTGGCTACCAGAGCAGTGGAACAATTCTGGGACTCAGTGCAGTGGGACAAGGATGAGGGGGGGGGCAGTATGTGTGGTTCTAGGATAAGCTGTGACAAGGCTGGGGTGACTCATTACTTGTTGTTCTATGGCTACCATGAGACAAGGCTGGGAGTCAGTATGTGTGTGGTTCTATGACTGCCAGCGCAGTGGAAAATGCTGGGTGGGGAGGGGTGTGTGTGTATAGTTCTATGGCTACCATGGGACAAGGTTTGGGGGGAGGGTCAATATGTGTATTTGGTTCTATTGCTATCATGGGAAAGCTTGGGGGTGTCAGTATGTGTGGTTGTATGACTACTGTGGGATAAGTGTCGGAGTGTCAGTATGTATAGTTCTATGACAATTGTGAGACAAGTCTCGGGGGGGGGGGACTCAGTATGTGTAGTTCTATGGCTACCATGGGACAAGTCTGGGAGTCAGTATGTGTGGTTCTATGGCTACCAGTGCAGTAGAATAAGTCCAGGGGTCAGTACATGCATAGCAGACAAAATCGAAAAACACTTTTTGTGGGAATTCTAGTGAAGGCTAAAAGTAAAATTTTTGTACTTTTCTCTGTTTTGGATGAACTTTACCACCCATCCCTACTGGTTAGATTGCAACATCAGTGCTGTCATGGCTAACAGAGTAACCCCTTCAACTATACAGATGACATTCTTAGAGACCTCATTACAAGAAACTATACTGCTTTGATGACATTCCACAAGACCCCATTACATTCAGTTACACAACAGAGATGGCATTCCTGGATACCCCAGTGCATTCTGTTACACTATGGTGATAACATTCCTGGATATGCCAGTGGAAATCTGGAATGCTGAATACCGCAGGGGGTTCTACTATTACCTTCTTTCAGCAATTCTACATAATCTTCTTCCCTCTATCAATTCCTGTCTTTGTCACACAGCTGTAAACATTTCCATGGTTACGGTTAAAGAATCCTCAGCCTGGATCTGGTCATAATAAAACTGATTGACCAATTCAGTAATGGAAATTCCCTTGTTACTTGCTGTGTGATTGGAGTATTTGTGTCCTACTGTGCTGTGGGGGAGGGGTATGGGAGGCCTTTGTGTCCAGTTATATTTTCAGATGGATATCTAGGAAACACAGATTACATCTTTGTCACATGGTACATAAAGGGGAGAATGTACAAATGATCTGTCTGTACAGAGCCATGGGCATTAGCCTCTAACACTGTGACTACACTAAAGGTTTAATGCCAGTAACCCTGCTCCACCAATCCCATAGCATGCATGGGGAATCCATGTACAGTAACATTTCCTCTATGTCTTCCTTAGTACATTGGCCTGAGTAAGGAGTAGAAGAAAGGACCACCCAATAACTCCCACAGACTTCCTCCTTGTTCTCCCCTTGGAACAAGTGGCAATAAGGGGAGAAAATTTGGTGTACTCGTCTTAGCACATTGACTTTAGGCATACATAGAGACAAAATCGGTTTGTGCATTCTCCTCATTGAGTCTTCTTCATGTAAGACTAGAAGAGCAAAACAGGGCAATCAGATTTGTACAAAATGTAATTATTTCAGTTCAGAAATTAAAAGTGTGAAGGGGACCTATTCCCTAAGAATAAGTGGCTCTTAGTTTGCTCATAAGAAGGGCTGACCTCGGTAGGTGTCATTCATATAGCAGTCACTGATTTTTATTTAAAGGGATAGTAATACTTCATTTTAACTTTATTTTATTTTGTAGGCATTAAAAAAACATGAAGAATGATATAAGTCTTATCTCTGAAACCTTTATGGTTTAAGAGATATTCACAAGCAAAGTACCCCCCCCCCCCCCCTTCAACCAGATCAGAAGGGAGGTGCCCAGGTAGACTGCAGAGAGGGACAATCTTCAATTAAGATAAGGGAAAAAGCTGAAAAACTTGTCAAGGGGGGAAGGGCTTTCATTGTTTTCATACAAAGAAGATTGTCCCCTGCTGTTATCTGTCCTGTCATACAACCAGACTCACATCTGAGAAGAGATGGCTTACACTAGGTAAAAGGGGCGGGGAGGGGAACTTTGCTTGTGAATATCTCATAAACCATAAAGATTTGAGAGATAAGACTTATATCATTCTTCATGTTTTTTTAATGCCTACAAAATAAAATAAAGTTAAAACGAAGTGTTACTATCCCTTTAATGTTTATGTTGGATCTCTGTTTTAGTCTGCAGCTAGCTGTTTTACTTTCAATCTGTTTCAATCTGATAACAACTAGGGTCCCTCACAAGCCATTCAGATCTACCGGAGCCTACTGTGAGGAGGTGTGACTACAGACAAATTTCATTAGAGATCACTATATATACAGAAAACTGCAATTGTAAGGCAAACAATATATAGATAGATTTACTTGGCTGCTGTATGGAGGACCACCTAGGTAAGTCAATATGTTAAAAGTGACTTATTGGAAGGGAAAACTTCCCTTTTAACCCCTTGGATGCTAGAGAGGTCTCCAATGCATTGTAAAGCAATGTGATGGGGGACCTCACTAGCATCCAGTGGGTTAACCAAATACAAACAGCTCAGTGTGGGACATATGAGAGCTGGGGACTGGATTCCAGTGCAGGAGATAGTGCTACCATTGGCTTTATCCCTAGATGGCTGTATAGACTTCAGTAGGAATATCTGAGATAAAACTATTCATCTCCTTCAATGGAATTCTGCTCAGGGGCTATAACAAAGGTGTAAATACATTTCCCCTTGAAAAAATCTAGTTGTGTAATGGACTTAACACTGCTGGGAGGTTGGGTCTCAGCTAGAACCATTGATGTTCACTGCCTTCTCAAATATTTGATTTGGATCTAAAATAATTTGGTATTAAAAAACAACACAAGTAATAGAAATGTGACTGAGAAAAAAAAGGCTGAAAAAATGTAAGTCCTCTGTCATAATTTCTTTGGCAGTATTTCAATGTTATACATTAGCAGTTTCCAACCTCCTCCTGTTCTGTACTCCAGGAACCTTGCTTAAATGAGGACTTTACCCATGAAATAAGTGGCTCATACACCAGTCATGAATATTCATTGCATCTGAAATCTAATATAGTTTATAACTGAACGGCAACATATAACCGCATTGAGATCATTCTTGTGTCCCATTAAAACTTATGGGTGGGTCTCTCTCTCTATATATGGCTAATCTCTTTTAGACCAATAAAGTCTAAGACACACACATACAACAAACACGCATGCGGTAATGGACACTCCGGTACTTCAACACTAATGTGATAAATCTGTAGGCACACACAGGACTTATCTAATGCTTCTTTTATCTATGTCCATGGTGGGCAACAGGTGACCTTAAGAATCATGGAACTGCCAGACTTTTCTCTGGTTCAGTGGGATAAGGATATAATTTCCATCTCCCTCAACATGTACTCCATATGTCTGACCTAAAGAGCACACATCCTTTCTCTTTTGCCTCATCATCAGAGAATAATGGCAATTGTAGTTCAGAAACAGTTGGAGGGACTCACACTGCCTATCCCTGCTTCAAATCATACCTTTATTTATATTTACACTATTTCACTTTATCCCCTTGGTGGCTGTTAATGCATGAGCATAGCCGGCATTCACCTGGCACCACCAAAACATTTCATGCCATGGAGGTACTACAACCCCAAATAGGTAAGTTTCAACAGCAATAACTTTTGAATATTTTGCTCCAATCCTGGGGTGGGAAAAAAGGGTCCCTCCAGCTGTGGAGGACTACAAATCCCATCACCCTCCCATCAGCCAACACCAGATAGTTGGATGATGGGATTTGTGTTATTACAATAGCTGGAGGGCCTCAGTTTGCCCACCCTGCTCCAATCTCCTTGCAGAGGAGACCTTGGACTCAATAAACATGGTGTCAAGGTGATTAATACCAACTTTCTATTGTAATACACACTGAGCTGCTGTATTAAATTGCTGTATAAAATAGTGAAACATTAATGTACAAATAAAACACATTTACCAGCAGGGACGATTTTCAGCCTTGTCACGCCACAACGATGACACGTTTGGTATTATATGAGCCCAGAGGACTAATACACCATTACATTCCATCAGCAGGGCAATGAATCATTACAGAATGTTGATGATCAAGTACCTTTTTTTAAATTGTTTACAGCCAAATCAAATATCTTCCATTATTACTAGATAAATGGTGGAGAATGCTGTAGACTGTGGGCTTTGTAGCCTTTCAGATGTTTTTGGAATTCAAGCCTCATCACCCTTAGATGACCAAGGGGCGAACTGTAAAACATAGCTGTACCCTTTGGTAGCTGTTACAGTTCAGTGCACTGGAGCTATGTGAAATATAACAAAAACTAACCTGCATCTCTGCAGGATGGAAGGGGTGGAAGTCTCTGTCTTAATTACCAAAGCAGATGGGAAGTAAACAAAGGACTCTAAAATAACTTTGTGTCTTGGAATTCACAAACATGAATGAGTCCCATTCACTGGACAGCAATTGTTCCAAAATTCCCACTGGATACTACGCATTTAAAAAGACTGTAAGAGGACCACTGCTGTGTTCCAGGAGAAAGCTATTGCAGAAGCATAATAGGCTAAAGTTACAGGAAAGGACACAGAAAGAATCACTGTACAAGTATGGGAACAGGGCATAGGGCCATATATAACCCTTTGAGTGCCAGAGGCGTACGCAACGCATTGCTAAGCAATGCGTTGCGTACCCCTCTGGCATTCAAAGGCTTAATAAACGAAACAGATGCTTTTCTGGAACAAACCAATTATACCACAGGGAACTAATGAAAATGCTGAATGATTTAAATGGGGTTTGTAACACCTTGAATGCTCTAGCGGTCACTGCGCAAACCAACTGCTGTAAGGTAAAAATAAATTCCTTAATTTCCATGTACTTGAATAGAGCTTTTTTACCCTTGGGATCGCAATGCACTGGAGACCTCTCCAGCATTCAAGGGGTTAAAGCCCAATTTAATTTAACAGGAATTTGTATTTGTCTCCTATTGTGCAATTGGTTTTCTCCAGAATAACTCCAGTTTGCTTTTATAGATACAGGCCTTTATCCCCTGGATAATGTGAGTGTTGTGGAGCTGTATGTGGAGCTATATTTCCACTGGGGTTGATGTTGTAAGGAAAAGTGGTGTAATTCCGGTTCAAACCAATTGTAACATAAGGAATAAACAGAAATTACCTGAATTGGTTCCCTCATTGATTAGATGAAGCTTTTAACTTTTTGAATGTTAGGCATCTCTAAACCATTGCGTATCAGTGTATTGGACACCAGTCTAGCTTTCAAGGCGTTAAAAGACCCATTTAACACAGGTATTTTTATTTGTTGTGTATGGAGCACTTGGTTTGCCCCAGAACTGCACCACTTTTGGTTAGTACGTCAGCTTTGATCCTCCCCAAAGCAAGCTGAGCTTTATTCATAAAGACAAGCAAATCTGGAGCAGACCAAGTACACCATGGAGAGGACATGACAGTTATGCAAATCCAATATGATAATTTGCTAAGGATGTTTGTCAGAAGCCATCATGTGCAGTAGAGACGGCTGTGCGCGCTGCAATCATACGCAGTACAGACTGCCTGTGCCACGGCTGATGCGGAGCAAGGCATTCTGAATTCAGACTGCGGTCTGAATTCAGAGAGCCCCACTCTGTATCAGCTACAGTGCAGGCAGTCTGGACTGCTCATGACTGCAGCGCTGCTAGTGTTGGCCCATGTACAAAGGCTTTAAAACTAGTTTCCAGTGATTTAAATGGCCATTTTAACCCCTTGAATGGTAAATCAGTTTCCAAGGCATTACAAAGCATTAGGGTACAAAATGTCCTGTTTAAATCTCTATGGGGCAGCTTGTTTATCACAGAATTGCACTTGTTTTCTTAGTACACTGTGTAGACTGTATGTTCAAAAGAAAAGTGAGGAGTTCTTGGTAAAACCCAAGCTCACAACATTTCAAATTGCCAAAAAGGGACACTTGTGTTTTAGGGGGTGTTGTTGGGGATGTGACTGGTGGGCAGGGGCATTATCAAGAATTTTTAGGCTATTTCACGACCTATTGACACCCCTTGTGTAACCTAATAAATGACTTATAACAAGGCCAAATTATTTAATAACACAGACTAATTTATAAAGACATATATTGATGTTTAAACAAACATATATGTGAGTTTTATTGCTGTGGAGCAATGTGATTCACTTCTATATTACACCACACAGTCATATCGCCTAAAAAGAGGAACATCAGGGTGGGAAAGAGGGACAGAGGGATTTGGCTCTAAAGAGGAACTGTCCCTCCTAAAGAGGGACACTTGGGAGGTATGGGCAAACCATTTGCACTATAGGGGAGAACCAAAAATGCAAAAAATCCCCATGGATTTAAATGGTGATTTAACCCCATGAATAATAAAGAGGACTGCAATGCATTGTTACATAGAAACATAGAAACATAGAAGATTGACGGCAGAAAAAGACCACCTGGTCCATCTAGTCTGCCCTTTAGTATTCCTTTATTGTTATCTTAGGATAGATACATGTTTATCCCAGGCATGTTTAAACTGTGTTACTGTGGATTTATCAACCACCTCTGCTGGAAGTTTGTTCCAAGTTTCTACTACTCTTTCAGTGAAATAATATTTTCTAATGTTTTTCTTGATTTTTCCTCCAACTAGCCTCAGATTGTGCCCCCTTGTTCTTGTATTCAGATTCTTATTAATCACACTTCCCTCCTGAACCTTGTTCAGTCCTTTAACATATTTAAAGGTTTCAATCATGTCCCCCCTTTCTCTTCTTTCCTCCAGACTATACATATTTAGATCTCTGAGTCGTTCTTGATAAGTTCTATGCTTTAGACCTTCCACCATTTTTGTAGCTCTTCTTTGAACCCGCTCAATTTTAGTTATATCCTTTTGCAGATGAGGCCTCCAGAACTGTACACAGTATTCCAGATGTGGTCTCACTAGAGCTCTATACAGAGGGATCACAATCTCCCTCTTCCTGCTTGTTATACCTCTAGCTATGCAGCCAAGCATACGATTTGCTTTCCCCACCGCCTGGTTGCATTGGTTACTCATCTTGAGGCTGTCAGAGATGACCACCCCCAAATCCTTCTCTTCTGAAGTCTTTGCTACCACAGAACTGCCAATACGATAGTCAGATTGAGGGTTTCTTTTCCCCAAGTGCATTATTTTACATTTGGAAACATTGAACTGAAGTTTCCATTGTTTTGACCACTTATCTAATAGTGCCAAATCATTCTCCATATTACAGACACCTCCTGGAACATCAACCCTATTACACACTTTTGTGTCATCAGCAAACAAACAAACCTTCCCTGCCAAGCCTTCCCTTATGTCACTTACAAATATGTTGAACAGAACAGGGCCCAGAACAGATCCTTGTGGCACTCCACTTGTAACCAGTCTCTGCTCAGAATACACTCCATTAACAACAACCCTCTGGTTTCTGTCCTTCAGCCAACTGCAGATCCACTGAACTACCCAGGGGTTAAGTCCAATTCTTGATAATTTATGTATCAGCTCTTTATGGGGAACTGTATCGAAAGCTTTACTGAAATCCAGGTAGGCGATATCCACAGCACCACCTTCATCCAGCACTTTAGTTACATAGTCAAAGAAATCAATGAGATTAGTCTGACAGGATCGGCCCTCAGTGAAGCCATGCTGGTTTGGGTCCATCAGGTTGTTTTTTGTTAGATGGTCAATTATCTTCTTCTTTAGAAGAGTCTCCATCATTTTTACCACTACAGATGTCAGGCTGACTGGCCTGTAGTTACTAGCTTCTTCTTTACTACCCTTCTTGTGAATGGGTACAACATTGGCCATTCTCCAATCATCAGGAACTTCTCCCGTAAGAAGGGACTGGTTATACAGATTAGTCAGGGGGCCAACTATGACAGATCGGAGTTCTTTAAGAACTCTAGGGTGGATTCCATCCGGACCCATCGCTTTATTTGACTTTAGCCGGACAAGTTCCTCTAGAACATCGGTCTCTGAAAACACTGGGGCTAAAATTATACAACTAGAGGCAATGCTGTGTTCAGCCATTTTCTGATTATGAGGGCCGTTTCACTATGTGTGGAGACCTCTCTCGCATTCAGAAGGGTTAAAATCCCTGTTTAAGTCAATGGGAATTGTTTGTTCTCCCCTACAATACAAATGGTTTGCCCAGAACTCTTCCACTTTTCTTTTAAACATACAGCCCTATGTGGCTTCCCCCTGTTTAATTTGTCTCTATGTAATGTGAGTCTGAAGTGGTGCCAGGTGGATGGGCACCTCGATGTGGTGGGTGAGATCTGTTGGTGTGGAGGAAGGGGTCACCTGTGTTTGTGTTTGTGGGGACAGGACGCTGCAGAAGTTTACACAGATTTGTGTTGTCTTGTAAGGGCAGTGAAGGGAGAACCTTGCTAAAGGACAAGTACGGAGAGACCTGCCTAAGGGAGACACAGACCTTGAGGAGAAAGAGAGAGTTTGTGGTGGGAAAGATACTTGTGGAGGGATGAAGAGGTGACAGATGTTTGGATGGGGCAGGGAGAGAACTATGATTAGAAAGTAAGAGAGAGACCATGCAATGGGTAGAGATGGGGAAGAATGTCCTCTATGGGGGCAATAGAGAGCTGTGGATGGACGAGCATCAGCTTAGGCTCACACATGTGACGCCCACTTGTGATTGGGAGGAGAACCTGCTGCAGGAGAGAGTCTGAATATGAGAGATGGGATACCAGTTCAAAAAGACTGGGGTGTCAGGCAGTGTATGTGGGGTTCTGTGACTACCAGTGGAACAAGACTTAGGTGTCAGTCAGTGTATCATAGATCCCAACATTCACAGATTCTTATATATGTATATATATATATTTCAAGACTTAAATTTGAAATACTTTGCTACTAGTCAGACCTGAAAAGTTACTCACCACTGCAAACCATAGCATACCCACCAGGGCTGAATTTCTACTAGCCAGGGCTAAATTTTCACTCGCCATTGGCTACGGGAACCTGGGACAGCATCTAAGGGGTTAAATAATAGCCTGTAAAAGGACATTATTTTTGCTCTGGCCACACCCACTACTGTTGCAGGGACATTAAGTTTGCTCTGGCCATACCCACAACTCAGAATGTGGGTGTGGACAGCCCTTCACAGGATGTCACAAGCATTAACCTTATCATGGAAGAGATCCTACAGGTTGGTAGTTCCACATTGTCCAGTGTGTGGTGGTGTATTAATATTCTAAGTTCATGTTCAAGCAGTGGATATCTGGGAGCCAGAATATGTACTTATGTCAGGGGTGTAACTACAGAGGGTTCAGTTGAACTGGGGCCCAGCATGCAAGGAGGCCCCATCTGCCCCAGGTTCCCGTAGGTCCTAGTTATGCATTTGTGAAAATATTTTTGTGATAGGGGCCCCAAAAAACTGTTTGCACTAGTTATACCAGGGAACTCTCTGGTTGTGGCCCTTGTTTCAGCTGAAGCCATGAGATCTCATGCAACAAAGTCCACTTTTCCAAACATCAAAAAGATCAGTCTCCCCATTTACTGTGCGCATGTGATGCGATTTAAATAAAATAATGTTCAGTATAACAGGCAGTGCTCACAGTCAAGCCCAGATTTACATCACACACTCCCATAGGCAAGACAGCTACCATGTCCTTAGCCTAAGGTGATCAGATAATCCTTTACTTGCACAATCTTTGGAGTTGAGTTTAATATGAACACATATCCCTTTAAATCAGGGATACTTATAAAAAGCACATACTGCAGGGTTGCTGAGCTGATTCCTTTGCACATACCTGGGAACTTATTAATCTTGAACTTGCGAAGAGGTCTCATGTGCTGCTGATGAGAGAATGTCAGTGGCATGATTTTTGTCATAAAGGGGTGGGGCTTACTCGTGTTTGAGTCATAAAGTGGGTGGGAAGTGGGAGGAACAGGGTAGAAAGGAGAATAAACTGCTGTCCTAGGGGGTAACTGAGTCTGAGAGTTCCCAGGTATACCTATGTAGTCCTGAACTAGGACATTTTCATAAGCGTCATGCATTCAGTTGGATATCTGTGCGCCGTAGCTTAGCCCAACCTATAGCTGCTGTCCCAATATTCACATTGCCCCACCCCCTAACTTACTTTTGTCTGGGAAATAACCATTTGAGTGTCAGAGAGGTATCCAAAAACATTGCAATGCACTCAAAAGGTTAAAATAAAATACTTACAAACAAGTAGTTGTTAACCTCTTGCATGTCATAAGCTCACAGATTCATTGTGAATCAATTTGCTGGCGGTCTTTCTAGCATGTGAGGCAGCAGTGGATAACCTGAGGCTCTCCAGCTGTCAAGAGCTACAATTGTTTTCATCCTAGTCTAGCGAACTCCTGACAGGGGATGACTGGAATTGTAGTATTCAACAGGTGGAGGGGCCCCAGACTACCCACTACTTATGGTAGCGAACACATCCAGGGATAGTAACCCTTTGTTATAACTTTACATTTTCTGCAAGTAAATAATATGTACAGTCAAATTGCCTGTATTTTTTTTCTTCACCTTTTTACACTATTACATCATTAACTTTTGAATAAAACACCTATCAACAGTGAGAGCAACCTTCTTTTGCTCAGGAGAATAAACCATACAATATATATTTTGTTACATATTTACTGTTACTATCCCTTTAACCCTCTGAGTGCCAGAGGGGGTACACAATGCATTGCAAAGGGTTAAAGGGATAGTAATGTCTTAATTATATAAAAAGTAATATTGTAGAGCATAAAATAAGAAATCCATTGATGCAATTCCTAGCTCGCAAACCTTTATGGTTTGAAAGATGGAGCTTTGTAAAGTTACAGCTGACATCAGGGAGGGGGGGAACTTTAGAATGCTCTATCTCTCAAACCATAAAGGTTTCAGAGATAGGAATTGCATCGATATATTTCTTATTTTATGCTCTACAATATTACTTTTTATATAATTAAGACATTACTATCCCTTTAAAGGGATTACCTGACAGCTTTACCACTGCTGCTCTAAGGGGCCAAATTAAGATATAAACAACATATAAACTGTCAAACAATCCACCATAAACCAGAAGCAATGGTCTGGTACAGACGGACTGGGATTGCTCTGGTCGCAGACAGCGGGTCTGGTCAATACCATTAGGCTCACTAGGCAGCTGTGTATTCTTATTACATAATCTGGCTCTACCCACAGATTAAGCAATTTGCTTTATCAAAAGAGTAAGTGGAGTAAATTCCCATTTACTTTAAGCGGCCCTGTCACCCAGACAGTTTGTTTTACAAAATTAAAATCTGTCTATGTGTTGTACTAGCCATTTTCCTGTAAAAAAAATATTCCATGAGAAAAGGGACCTTTGGATTTTGGTGACATGGTGCAGCATATTATTCTAATTCCCTAATTCAGTATGATAATTAGTTCTGTTTGAGACAAACGATCACTCATTGTTCTATTAGAAATGTCCCCAGTGCATGGGCTCTGTCTAGATTCATTCATAACACTGTATGTAGAAATACTGACCCAGTGCAGAATCTAAATAGCTTAAAATGCCACACTGTGCCACCAGAACATAAAGGTTAATTCCCCCAAAAACTATTTGTATTACAAATGGCTAGTACAACATATAAGCAGTCATCCTTAAAGGGTTAGTAATGTCTAACATTAACTCACCCTAATATTGAAGGTATACAAAAGATAATATTAATGTGCCAAGTTATATCTCTCAAACCTTTACGGTTTGAGAGATATAAGAGCTGAAAGTTCCCCCTCCTGCTGACGAGCTGTAAAGCTGTCAGCAGTGGATCTGTGTCGGCCGACTCGGCGGCTCTTCAGCAGAGCTGAATGAGCACAATCGAAAAACAGATACTTCACTGGAACGGTCTACAAAGTGTGCTTGGTTAGCAAGCACACTTTGCAAACACACTTTGCAGACCATTACACTGAAGTATTTGTTCTTTGATATCGCTCATTCAGCTCCGCTGAAGAGCCGCTGGCTGGTGTGGGACCGGGATCTCCTGACGTCAGCTACATGCTGACATCTGGAAAAGGGGAGGGAAGGAGAGACTTTCAGCGCTTATATCTCCCAAACCGTAAAGGTTTGAGAGATACGACTTGGCACATTAATATTATCTTTTTAATACTACTAGGGTTAGTAAATGTTAGACATTACTAACCCTTTAACTCTCTTCAACCCCTTAACAACCAACCGATCTGGAGGTGGGTGTCAGTTAAGGACCACTGCAATTTTTTTGGTTCCATGAATTCTGGGATGGCAGAACAGCATGGGACTCCTGAATTCCATGATGTGGCAGGACTGTCACCTGTCCTTAATGTCTGGACTGGCGTGACTCTCCTGCACATCATGTGTCACTAAGGGATTAAAATTAACTAAACTTATTTAATCAAATGGAGAAGGAAGGCAGAAAATCCCCAGTGTTTGAAATGGGGGAGATTCCCTGGTCTTTCTACTGTATGTCATTACTCAAATCCCAGCTAGAGAATCTCTAGAGCATGTCAGGCAAAAGCTATTCTTGTGCATTGGCTTCCCAGCTCTGTCCCCAATCCTCGTCAATTGTACGAGTCTTAAGAATATCCTCACTTAATACCAGGTGGAACAATCAGCAGCACAGGTGGGTCTGTCAAAATAAATGAGCATTTGATTGATCCATCAGCGCTTAAGTAGGGAAATCCTTAAGACCTTTGCTGTTGATGTGATTTGAGGACAGACGTGGAGAGATTATGCTCTGCAGCATGTAAGTCCATGTGACTAAGCAGCTCTGTACAACAAGTACTTTCAGGGATGCATAACTCTTAAACATTGAGGTGTATTTATAATCATCTTTTACCCCATTAAATGCTTGAGGCTTCTCCACCACATTGTGAATCAGTGCATTAGAGATGTATTTAGCATCTAAGAGGCTAGATAGGTAGATTTTACAGAGATATACTTAATATTTCTCCCAACCTGTCACTTGTGGAGTTCAAATGTTACAGATCATACTGACCAATTTACATTAAAGAGGATACTACAGTGCGCTGTATCATGTTTAACCCTTTGAATGCCAGATCGGAATCCAGTGCATTGCATTCCCCTCTGGCACCTGAAATGTACATCTGGGGTTAGCTGGTATTACCAGGCAGAGGGGACTTGCCTGTCATTTTGGAGTTGAACAGTCCCAAGTGGATGGGATTAGTCTGATATTCACATGGACCTTTCTCCTCTGTAATGGCATTTGAGAGGTAAAGTTTGTGTGTCTGTGTGTGGGTGTGTGTGTGTCTGTGTGTGTGTTTTTCCAGCTCTTAGATGTTTTTCCAGCCAGAAGTATGTAATAATGTAATACTCTGCTGTTCTCTCTGATGGTAATGGTGTAAATTGTTGAGCAGCACAGTCACAAGACATTAAGTTAAGCAAATCTTCTTTTAAAGGGATAGTAATACTTCGTTTTAACTTTATTTTATTTTGTAGGCATTAAAAAAACATGAAGAATGATATAAGTCTTATCTCTCAAACCTTTATGGTTTATGAGATATTCACAAGCAAAGTTTCCCCCTCCCGTCCCTTTTACCTAGTGTAAGCCATCTCTTCTCAGATGTGGAATGCAGTCCATAGACTGGACAGATAACAGCAGGGGACAATCTTCTTCCTATGAGAACAATGAAAGCCCTGACCCCTTGACAAGCTTTTCAGGTTTTTCCCTTATCTTAATTGAAGATCGTCCCTCACTGCAGTCTACCTGGGCACCTCCCTTCTGCTCAGGTTGAACAGTGTGACATCAGTAAAAGGGGTGGGAGGGGGATATTTTGTCATTGAATTACTCTGGAACTACAAGTCTGACAGAATTGAAATAACACTCTCCAAAGTCCAAATACTATGATGATTAATTAGAGCTGCTTTTATTATGAAACATTACTATCCCTTTAAGAACCTATCATCTTTCCTGCATGTGTACATGTTACAACTGGCTTGTGCTGACTCTTTATCAATGAACAAAAACATTGCTGTATGACATAAACATTTCTGTCCACCAGGTATATCCCATTGAAATCAATGGAGGCCAGAGTCTCTGTATAGGTACACACTGTGTGCACAAATATTAACCCCTTAAGGACCACTGACGTGGCAGGACCATCATGCTGGTCCGGCATTTAAGGACCAGTGACGGTCCTGGCACGTCACATACTTTTACCCACCTCGCTCCTGTAGGAGCGCGGTGAGTAATACTGGGGACTGAAGTTGATCGCTCCAAGACCGGAACGATCTCTTTCAGTCCCACATTCGGTGTGCCGCCCTGTGTGATCAGTCACATGGGAGGCACGTCAAAGTTTCCTATGTGGTCCTTAAAGGACCGCACACCCTGGGACCGCTGGTCCTTAAGGGGTTAAGCAAGTGAGTATCTTGACCATATCATCATTTTTATGCATATTTTCGAACTCCAAGCTGTATAAACTTGAATGCTTATTGGATTTAAGCATATCAGATGAGTATTTGTGTAATGAGAGAGGGTGTGGCCTAAGGAGATGAACACCCTATGTCAAGGTGTGCATAATTATTAGGCTGCTTCATTTCCTCATGCAAAATGGGCAGAAAAAGAGATATAACTGACTCTGAAAAGTCAAAAATTGTAAAAAGTCTTTCAGAGGGATGCAACACTCTTGAAATTGCTAAGATATTGGGGCGTGATCACAGAAACATCAAACCTTTTGTTGCAAATACTCAACAGGGTTGCAAGAAACGTGTTGAGAAAAAAAGACGCAAATTAACTGCCAGAGATTTGAGAAGAATCAAACATGAAGCTACCAGGAACCCATTATCCTCCATTGCTGTCATATTCCAGAATTGCATCCTAACTGGCATGTCCAGAAGTACTAGGTGTTCAGTGCTCAGAGACATGGCCACAGTAAGGAAGGCTGAAACCCGACCACCACTGAACAAGACACATAAGTTGAAACGTCAAGACTGGGCCAAGACATATCTGAAGACAGATTTTTCAAAGGTTTTATGGACTGATGAGATGAGAGTGACTCTTTATAGTCCAGATGGATGTGCCTGTGATTAGATCAGTAACTGGCACAGAGCTCCACTTCAACTCAGAGGCCAGCAAGGTGGAGGAGGGGTACTGGTATGGGCTAGTATTATCAAAGATGAGCTAGTTGGACCTTTTCAGTTTGAAGATGGACTCAAACTCAACTCCCAAACCTACTGCCAGTTTTTAGAAGACACTTTCTTCAAGCAGTGGTACAGGAAAAAGTCTGCATCTTTCAAGAAGACCATGATTTTTATGCAGGACAATGCTCCATCGCATGCATCGAAGTACTCCACTGCATGGCCTTAAAGATGATAAAATAATGTCATGGCCCCCTTCCTCACCTGACCTAAACCCTATTGAGAACTTGTGGGCCCCTCTTAAACAGCAGATTTACGCTGAAGGAAAACAGTAGACCTCTCTGAACAGTGTCTGGGAGGCTGTGGTTGCTGCTACACAAAAAGTTGATTGTCAACAGATCAAGAAACTGACAGACTCCATGAATGGAAGACTTATGACTGTTATTGAAAAGACAGGTGGCTATATTGGTCACTGATTTTTATTGGAAATGTCACAAATGTTTATTTGTACATTTTGAGTTGTTTGTTTAGTATTCTCACTTTAATAGATGAAAATAAACATGTAAGATTGGAAAATTATCATTTTCCATTTAGTTGCATAATAATTCTGCACACTAATAGTTGGCCAATAATTGTGCACACATAGATATTCTCCTAAGAAAGTCAAAACCTCACTTTTACTTTCTTAAATATTCAGGTTTAAGCTTTCTTAACATTTTGTATTGACAGAGAGCACTGTAGTTGTTCAGTAATAAAATGAATCCTCAAAAATACAACTTTCCTAATAATTGTGCACACAGTGTATAGTGTATGTATATATGTAGGTGCAAGTGTGCACTCTACTTACTCATAATCTCCATACAGAGTGCACAAGGCACAGAAATGTGCTTAAAGAGATAGCAATACTTAAAATGTAAAAACATATATATATATATCATAAGGTATTCCTACTACTCCCACTGCCGAAAGGTGTTTTATTCAAAAGTTACAGTTACAGCTCAAACTTGATTTTTTTAGGTTCAGTATCAGAGTGGCCTGAAATTGTACAGTGGCGTTGTTGCTACACCATCCTATGGACAGCTCTGGTCAGATGACCATACATCTCCATAGGATGGTGTAGCAACAGCACCACTGTACAATGTCAGGCCACTGTGATACTACACCTAAAAAACTTGAATTTGAGCTGTAATAACTCTTGAATAAAACACCTTTCAATAGCGGGAATACCCTTGTTTTACACAGGGGATAAACCCTACAACATATTTTTTTACATTTTAAGTATTACTATCCCTTTAATCAGATATAAGTACAGGTATTTTTGAATGACGCATGGAAGATAGAAGAGTATAGTGCATTGGGTTTCTGTTCACCTTGTATCTTAAAGGGGAAGTATAGGGTCAATTAATGACACCAGGGGGTTATGCACTAAAACGTGATAAAGAGGTGATAGAGTAGAGTTGACTTCTCCAGTGATATCACTTATCCAGTTCCTATGTTATTCTATAGAACCTATGCACTAAGTTCTAGAAATCTTAGTGCATCTGTTCCATAGAATAAGATAGGAACGGGAGATGTGATTTCACTGGAAAGTCATCTCCTCTTTATCACACCTTAGTGAATCTCTCCCCTTAAGTATTCGGCTCTGTCCCACGAGCTATGGGAACTGAGTTTCCATAGCTCAAAATTCCTCCAGAGATCTGCGAGACTGGATGATGTCAACAACTCACTCTGCATTCACTGTGATCATTTTCCTCTCTATAAAGTCCTGGTGCTGGTGGATTCACAGATACAGGGCTGCTATAGAGTGCAAGAGAGAGGAGTGTAATATCTCATGCATTAGGTGCTGATGCCACCTAGCCTTGCAGATCTCCATAATCCTCAAGACCAACTGGAGGGAAATGTAGGTATTTCACTCTATGGGAACTTAGGCACATATTTATAAAAGCAATCTGCAGTTATTTTGGACTAAACCAACTGCACCATAGGGGATACATAAAATTCCTTTTAAAATAAATCGTGCTTTTAACCCCTTGATTGCTAGAGAGGTCTTCAATGCATTGCAAAGCAATGCATCGGAGACCTCACAAACATTCAAGGGGTTAAAAAGCTCTATTCAAGTGCATGGAAATTTAGGACTTTGTATCTGTCCCCTATGGTCCAGTTGGTTTAGTCCCTTGGCACTGGGGGCATTTTCTTTATTTTTTAAATGCCTACAAGATGCATATATTTAAATTTGAAGTATTACTATCCCTTTAAACATTTTTACAGAAGCTCACATAGTATTTTGTGCAACTCAAACAAAGATAATTATAAGATGTAGTAATATCAGAACACCATCCTTTCGGATAAAAGCAACTTTGGTCCATATTTATAAAAGCACACTGGATTTATTCTGGATTAAACCAACTGCATCATATGGGACAAGTAAAAATTCCTAAATTCTCATGCACTTGAACAGAGTTTCTTGACTGCTTAAATGCTATGGAGGTCTTCAGTTCATTGATTCTTAATGCAATGAGGCCTCTCTAGCATTCCAAGAGTTAAAAGTCCAAATTGATCTAGAGGGCATTTTTATTTATCTCCCTTGGCACAGTTGGTTTACTCCAGAATAACTCCAGTTTTGCTTTTATAAATATGGTCCCCGGATCAGCAAAATGATCAGCAAAACAATGGAAAGAATCCCAACATTAGGATGCTTTAATCAATGTATAACTTCAGCGCCTCCTGCTGGCTGCAGAGGTGGTTCTCAATATTTTTCTGTGGTGAAACCCTCTTTTGTATTTTCATGGTGTCCTAGCAACCAAATCCTTTTAACCACATGGATGCTAATGAAGTCTTCAAAGCAGTGGCAGCACCACGATATAAGCAAATCATCTGGCTTCCAGGACAAACCCAGTGAACCTTAGGGGAGAATTCCCACTGATTTAAAATGGGCTTTAAACCCCATGAATACTAGTGAGGCAGGGATAACGCAACATTGCATTGCTATCCCTGTTTCATAGTTCCTGACAGAAAGCTCTCTGGAAACAGAATTTCATGTAACTACCTGTCAAGGATATAAAATGTAGAAAAATATTAGGTGGAGCTGAACAGCAAATCATATAAAGTATAGCCAATATGACTTCATATACTATAAACCTGCAGTATATGTACAGTCAAAAAGTAGGTCAAATGTCACTTTAAAGATATTGTTATACTTAAAATGTAAAAAATATATATATATATATGTTGTAGGGCTTATTCCCCTGAGTAAAACAAAGGTACTCCCACTGCTGAAAGGTGTTTTATAGACTTGAATTCTTTAGGTGAAATATCAGTGTGGCCTGAAATTGTGCAGTGGCACTGTTGCTACACCATACTATGGAGATTTGTGGTCAGCTGACCAGAGCTGTCCATAGAATGGTTTAGAAACACTGCAACTGTACAATTTCAGGTCACTGTGATACTGCACTTAAAAAATTCAAGTTTGAGCTGTAATAACTTGTGAATAAAACACCTTTCAGCAGTGGAAGTTCCCTTGTCTTACTTAGGGGAATAAACCCTGCAATTTTTTTTACACTTTAAGTATTACTATCCCTTTAACTCAATGAGAATTGTTATTAATTCACTATGATACAATTGGTTTGCCCTACAATTGTTTCACCTTTTCTTATTACATATGGCCTCTATGTTCCCCAATCAGCTCCCACTGAAGTAATATAGACAATGGGCCTCTAATGTGCAGATAACAGGACAAATGCTGCCCCCGACCCCAGGGTGTGGTTCATCTGAGATTTTTAACAAAAGCGTAATTAACTAGCACAAATAAACTAATATTCAAGTAATGCCTAACCAGCTGCAAGTATGTTAAAGTTCCAGAATATTTATCAACAAATACGACAGGCTATATTCTCCATTGTTATTAATAAAAAGTTAATTTGGCCCTCCCACATATGGCTTTCTGATCATATGGCCCAAGATTGGACATACTTGTACTCCATTGCCCTAGAGGTACCGCAAGGTGGCAATCAATGCTCTACACTCTAAGACTTATATACATTTCCAGTGATATTAAATGGGCTTTTAACCCTTTAAGTGCTAAGTGAAACAATGTGTTGGAGACCTACCTAGCACTCAAGGGGTAAAAGCCCCATTTCTGTGCAGCTGGTTTGCTCCTGAACTATTATTTTGTGCATAAGATCCTAAATCAGTGAGTCCCACACAAAATACTGGAGCATGTGTGTCAGAGTAATGTTTGCTTGACCCTTTGGGTGCCAGATGGGTGTCCAGTGTATTGCCTTTCATAATCCCTGAACAGTGCTGCTCCTCTAGATTGCACCCCATCCCTTCTGGCTGGCATTTTGTGATAACATTTCCCACTGTGGGTCCACCAGGGGCCTTCCTCTTTTGAGATTCTTCTTGGTTGTCCAACATGACAACTACTGCTTGGTTGAGGCTAGTAAAGGAGCTCTTTGGGGGATATTCACTTAGCCCACCTACCAGAAACTAAGAAAATTGTGATGAAGAGACCTCAAAAGGAGCCTGGCCCAAGGCAGAATCTGAGTTGAGGAGGATAGTAGACCCAGAGGTTCCATAAAGTCCTGAGCAATATGAAAGGTCTGACACATGTAGGATAAACCCTGCTTCTTACCTTGGAGAGATGGGCCTTGTATCACGGTTCCCGTGACTCCTTGTCATTCTCTGTTGTGGCGCTCTTCCATTGGCAGAGCTGGATTGGCCCGCCCAGGGTGTCCATTTATATACTGGGCCTATGGCACCTGTCTTGTGCCCTTTCGTGGTGTTCCTGTTCCTGCGCCATTGTTGCTGTGTTCCTGTCAGATAACACTTGCTGTGCTTGTTGCCTCAGTTACCAAGCCTGTCTGTGTACATTTGCCAAGCTTGCTGCCTTCGAATCTGAGCCGTTTTACACTTGATGAGCTTGTTGCCTCCATCACCGATCCTATCCATTTACACTAGCAGAGCAGTATCTCCAACTACGGTGCTCGTTTCCTTGTAGTCGTTGCACCGCGTGGTGCTATTGGGCATACCGTTAGCTCTTGCAGTGTGTTGCTCCTTTTCGGCACCGGAAGGGTGCCTTGGCTCTGGTCTCCTATTGCTCACAGTGTTGTACCATCATACCGCACCAGGAAGTGCGTTTGGCTCACGTTACTTTTGCTTGTGCAGTGTCTCGTCTGTTACCGCACCTAAGGGGTGCTCTTGGCTCTGGTCCCATTTGCATATGCAGTGTTTCCTCCATTACAGCACCTAAGGGGTGCTTCTGGCTCTGGTTCCATTGGCTCTTGCAATGTCTCTCCTCCGTTATTGCACCCAAGTGGTGGTATTGGCTCTAGCTCCAGTCAGTCCTTGCTATACTATTGGGCATATTCCAATACAGCTATCTGGTTGTGATCCAGTTCAGTCGCACTGCTAGCACTTGCCTATTGCACTACTACTGGGACTGTTTATATTCGCCGGGTGTTGGCTAATCACCACAACAGAGACTGATTATTTGTATTGGGCATTAATCCTTTTACCTTAATTGATTCTGTTGAGTGCTATTTGCTCCTACTATATTGGGCCTGTACTACATCCAATACTTGTCTATACCTGTGATTACCTATTCTGGCCTCCAGGGGCACTGTTCCTTATTTTTACCTCAATAAAACTGTGTTTTATTTTTAACCTTGGTCTGAGTGTCGTAAAAACCGTAACACCTTGGCTTTGGAAGTGTTGAAGTGGATTCTCAAGAACTCCATGTCCTGAGTGTGGAAATAGGTGGCTTTTCTCTTTGTTTATGAGCCATCCCAGTGCCTTAAGATGTCTGAGAGGCTCTGAGGTGTGTTCTTTTACTTGGGTGAATGAGTTTGAACCAATAATATCGTCCATGTAAGGGAAAATATTGATTTCTCTTTCCCTCAGGATTGCCATGGACACTTCCAGGATCTTGGTGACATTTCTTGGGGCTGATGACAGTACAGAGGGGAAAGCCCTGAACTAATAATGCTGTTTGAGTTTCAGAAACCGGTGCACCTGCTTGACGTCCAGGATAGTCCTGAATCCTCCAGATGATCTTGCCACAATTAATAAAATGGAGTTAATGCCCAAACCCCATTGCTCCTGAGGAACTGGTTAGATTGATCTGCTCCTATCGGTCTCCTATTGCTGTCTGAAACCTGAAATGGTTTCCAGGATGGGACATGGTTGAATTCTAATGGGTACCATAGTTCCAAGGATTGTGGAACCCAGGCAGGATGGCCAAAGAATTAAGAAAATGTCCCAAACTGCCCTAACTGGGACTGGAACCAGGGCCTGCTGTTTCTCATTGAAATTCCTTTTTGTATTGGGTTTTGGAAGGTAAATTCTTCCTGAACATTTCTTTGTTTCTGATCGTATGGTCTTCCAGGTTGGTATCTCCTTGCCACACCAAAGGATTGGTTTCTGGAGTGAAACACAGATGAGGCTCTAGGAGAGGAAGCTCTGTGTCTCCCTTCTTGGGGAAAGAGGGTGCTCTTGTCTCCAGAGGCCTTCCAGATAACACATTCAAATTGTTCTCAAAACAGCCTAGGTCCTGAGAAAGGTAAGGCTACCAACTTAATCTTATAGGAAGCATAGGCCCTGTGACTTTAGCCATAACACCCATCTAGCTGAGATGGAAAGGGCAGATCTGGCAATACATTTTATAATGTCATGGGATGCATCACAGGAGAAATATGTGGACTTCTTTATGGTGGCAACCTCCTTCATGAGTCTCCAGCAGGAAACTGAAGACTCAATCTTGTCTTCAAGCTCTGATAGTCAGATGCGCATAGTGTGAGCAACACAAGCCACTTTTAGATAATGGCCCATAATAGAGAATTGCAAGTAAAGTACTGTCCATATTTCAGTCCATTATATCTCTAAGTGATATTCTATTTTACAGAGGTAGCTTTGTTCCCTTAGAACAATAGGATATGAGGGTATAAATCTTGGGAGGGTTGAGGCAGGATTTTTACCTCTTCCTCACTCAATGGATACATTCTAAGAAATCTTCTCAGGACACTAGGTCTCTTTTCCCCCATACTCTGTTCAGCCTTGACTAGATCATGAATGGCATGATGTATGGGAAAGATTGGTGATGACTTTTTATTACCCACAAAAGCAGCGTCCATGACATCTAAGTCCTTGTAGGTCTCTGTACGAAGGGATCCATTTTGTCTGGGGTAAAGGAACCGGTATCATCATGAGTTTCTCCATCGTCCTCTGAGGAAATCTCTGATTCTAGATACATCAAGCTTGGTTCCAAATACTCTTCTTCCAACCAGGATTAAGTACCTTCTCCTTCATCTCATCTGAGCAATTTCCTAAGACGTTCACAATCATGCATTATTCTGAAGGTCTTTTGCATTGAGATCTTCATTCAGGATTTAAAAAAACCCTGGAATTGAGAGGGCAGCCTTGAGCAGAGTCAGGACATAAGTTTGCTGTGTCTGAAGAAGCAATCATCATCACATCATGCACATGTTTGGGTTTAGCAGTACTTCTGTCTTCCTTGGCAGTCTGGGAGTCTCCAGAAGGCTTCTTCTTGGAAGTCTGGGACTTCTGAGAAGTAGTGATGATAGATGAAGAGGCAGAATACACCAACAAGAAGTATTTAAAAGTAATAATTTAGTAAAAAGTAGAGTAAATAGCCTGTGACAGACTACTGAGACAGGGAGCTTGACAATTTAAATACTTAGTGTTATGGACATGAAAAAATGAGTAACATTTTGACATTGTATTTGTGCTTTTACAACCATAATCATACCTGGGAACTTTCAAGATAAGCTGACCCTGAGATCTTTGAAATATTAACCCTTAAAGCTTCCCATAATGTAGATTTTATGCGATATGTGCCTGCTTGCTCTAACACAGAGGTGCTCCGGTCCGTGTGCAAGGGACCTCATACAGATTGGATAACTCACTGCCTGAACTCAAACAAGACAAGCAGGACATCTCCCGCTGTCTTTCTGGTACTAATGGCACCAGTTTAGAGGCTAAGGAAAAATTTAATTGGGGAAATTCATATAGTAGGTGACACAGACCTCGCTCACCCTGAGAATTTGGCCCTTCACTCTGAGACCCTGAGGTTTGGGTCAAAACCCTGAGTCTCAGGGTCAAACCCTGAGAGTTCCCAGGTATGACCATAATTCACAAAGTTATAGACCTTTAGTTTCACTACAACTGCCAGTTTTCAGCACTGGATGGGTCAATTTCAAAGGAATTTACTCTAACAGGTATTCAGAGCCAGTATGGCCAAAGCCCAGGTATCCATTTTCAGGCATGGGGGGCTGGGAATGGGCTAGAATGTGTGAATCTAGGAGGGGCTTGTATCTTTTAGGAGAGACTGCCAGGGAGATTTGGAGGCATTCTGCAGTGGAGTATTGAGTGATTAATTGTGGAGGAGGATATGATCAGTCAGGAATCAGCCTGTCTGGGGCACAACAAAATCCAGTCAGTCTGCCATGTGGTCTGTAGGCCCATGAGTTTTCTGCAGAAACATCAGGAATCAGATTTGATCTACCAAGAGGTGCAGATTTAGGAGCAGCTCATCATTATTGACAAAGATTACCTGGGACGCTAAGTAGAAAACTGTATTAAATTCTTTATATTTTTTTATACTTTAGTTTAAAACTTCACTCAGACAAATCCATGCTAGGCTATTTGCTAATTAGCATATAACATGTACCTTTTGTAGTACTAAAGATAATTATCTAGTTAATATTACAAATGTTTAGCTATAACTTTGTTTTATTAAACATTATTATCTTTACCAGTGTCTGAGTGATTGTCAAATTGGGGGTTAACTGTTAGGGTATAATTTTCCCCAAATTCCTAAATTAATGGGTTGGCTTTTAGGGTGTAGACAAATTGCATGCTGGTTCCAGTAACTATGCTAGTGTATTAGTGTGAGCAAACTGTAAGCCTCTCTGCTTGTGTAGGCCGCAGCATGTGTCTTTGTTCATAGACTTCAATTTTAGAGCAAACACACGGTCTGACGTCATCTTGCTATGCCTCCAGCCTGTGTCTATGTTCTCAAGCCACATGGTTGAGGACTCCATTTTGTACAAAGCACATGGTATGTGAGTACATAATTTTTAACACAGCTGTTATTGTGAAACCCTTTGTGCCAAATTAATGCACCTAAATCCACGAACCTCAACATTATCTTTCTGCTGTTTGTCTGTTTCAGGATCCTCTGCTTGATATTTTGAAGTATCCAAATGTGAAAAGTATCCAAATTGTGAAAGCAATATTTTTGGTTCAGAGCTGCCAGTTTTATTAATACAACAAGGATGACTCAAAGAATATTGTTTTGTAGACGTTTTATGTGGAGTTGAAGTGCTGATTGGAGAAAATTGATATTTGGTTGGGTCTATATCATGAAACTTAGCAGTGTAATTATGATATTTTTGTACTTAATACACATCAGCTTGCACTGTGGAACCCATATCTGGATACTGTATTCCTTTTTCTTCATCTGTTGTGAAAATTTCTGTATGTGTGGAGGCATAAACAGTTGATGAGAAAAAAGTGAGACAGGGAGGCTCTCATAGGGTTAAAAAGCTTGTGGGACCAAAGCATACATCAGAATAAAAATGTACTCACATATTGTAGTGGCCACATTCAAATCTCATGTGGCTAACAGGCAAGTGGAGGGGTATTTTACTGCCTTCCACGCAGATAATATTCGCAACAGCAGCTCCCTGAATAGTGACCTTCAAAACAAGAAGGAAAACAACAGGAACACAGGATACAAAACAAGGGAGCTCTTATGCACAGCAATTATTCCTAAAGTAAAATTTAAAGGTTCACTGCTCACAACTGTGAATCAACCGTGCAACAGAGGATTGATAATCCTGCCCCTGTACAGGCACTTCAAAGTTCTGCTCACAATGTCCAATTTCTTTAACCAGGACAACAAACCATCAATATCCTATAGAGGTTTATTAAAATAAAAAAAAATTTGAACAAACAAAATGTAAAAAGCACCAACGCGTTTCTGGATATTAAGATCCTTTCTTCAGGGTGTCAGATGAGGTCATAGTTTGCTTGTTGATTGTACATTTTAAGAAGTTGATGGATTACCACTATGTTACAAGTTGTGAAACAGCATTTCTGTTGATACTGCATTTTCCTTCAAGAATGTTTTTGACCCACGTACATCATAAAAATCTTCATTAAAATGTAATGAACATATTTTATACTTTGAACCTTGTTTGTCCTCCAAAATTTTCATTGCATGAGTTTGTATGTCTACAGATTGATGTCCAGTACATTGTAGCCATGATATAACCCTTTCAATACTTCTTGGAAAACAATGAGGCATCACTTCAGTGTTTGACTTCTTACCTGTTGTACTGGAACCTGGGCATCCTACAGATGATATGTAAATAAAAATTGAATGAATACAATTGGTACATGAATTTAAAAATGTTTACAATGAATGCTTTATTATTATTATTATTTTTTTAAACCAAGTATTCCGTATATAATTACATACATATATAATCTGCTAATCTGCTAATATATGACTATATATCAGCATGAGTGCAGATTTTAATTAAATAAAGGCAGATATTTAGTTAAAAATTAAATAAAAATTGTACATTTTTTATTTTTAATGGCTTTTCCTTCATGCATGGGGCCACCACTTAAGGACGACCAGGAACCTTTTTTTTTTTTTTTTGTTTTTTTTTTTTAAGCAATCTGAATAGGGCTCCCCGATTGCTGCGCGGCAAGCCCTGAAATCCATGACGTTCCTGGCACCTCATGGGTCCTTATTACATGTTGGACCCATAAATAACACTGTGCATATTTACTTGTACTATTGAGATTGGAGTAATGAAATAGGATCATTTACTCCATACATACCTAACAACGTATGTTGACATGGGTTATAAGAGATGGGAGGGATATGACAAGTGCATTAGTGCTTCATAGGCCATACAGACATATACACATGACAGCATGTGTATGTTGACATGTGTTATGTGAGATGGAGGATTATGATAAGAGCATGAGTGTTTAATAGGCCATTTATATAAATATAGTAACATAGTAAATTAGGTTGAATAAAGACACCGGTCCATTAAGTTCAACCTTCTCCTCATACCCCAGTAACTGAGAATTTTATAGCTTTCCTGTTACCAATTAAGTTAGTCTTTATCAGACCTTCCTGATCTGCCTACTGATAAACTGATAATTCTGTATGTTCCCTTTTGAAAGAAACGTATCTAATCTTCTCTTAAATGTATCCATTGTATCTGCCATAACCACCTCCTTGGGCAATGAATTCCACAATTTAACAGACATTACTGTAAAAAATCCCTTCCTCTGCTGAAGTCTCCTTTCCTCTAATCTCAAGGGGTGTCCCCTGGTCACCTGATCAGGCCTTGGAATAAATAGCTCACCACAGAGATCCTTGTATTGACCTCTCATATACTTGTACAATGTGATAAGGTCTCCTCTTAGTCGTCTTTTCTCTAGAGTAAATAAACCAAGTTTGTCTAGTTGCTCCTCATATGTCAAGTCCTCCATTCCCTTAATTAATTTTGTTGCTCTCCGTTGTACCCTCTCTAGTTCTAGTATTTCCTTTTTCAGAACCGGTGCCCAAAATTGCACTGCATACTCAAGGTGACGTCTTACCAATGATTTGTATAATGGCAAAGTAATGTTATCCACTCTTGCTTCAATACCTCTTTTTATGCAAGACAGGATTTTGTTTGCCTTTGTATCTCGGTGCCCCGTGCTTCTGGTTGCAGGCAGCGACATTCTCACTTCCTTGTTTGAATGCCGCATCTCTCTGTGAACCTTGCTGTACCTAGGTATCCCTAGGCCCAGTTCACTTCTTGTCCAGCCTTTACATCTGCTGTAGCCTTTGGGCTTAAGAGTCAGCTGTAGGGTGGTGTAACTGCCTCGGTACCCTCGTACCTGGACACCAGTGGCCTTCCATGTTCTGATGCCTCCGTTTCATCCCTAGCGTTCTAGGGTCTCTGCTACCAGTAGCTGTGTCTTGGGCCTCCCTATACCCTAGTACTCTAGGGTCCTTGCCACCAGCATCCGTAATTGAGCCTCCGATTAACCCTAGCGTTCTAGGGTCTGTGTCGCCAGTTGAGAGCCTTGGGAACCCTAGCATTCTAGGGTCTGTGTCGCCAGTTGAGAGCCTTGGGACTCCTAGAGATCTAGGGTCCTCCTGCCAGTAATCGTGGTCAGTGTGCCAGTGGTTACCCTAGCGTTCTAGGGCTAAGTTGCCAGTATCCATTGGTCTTGGGCTTCCAGTCATCCCTAGAGTTCTAGGGTTCTAAGGTCCTATGTAACATCAGCAGGTTGTTGCCTTTCCCTTACCCTGGATTGCTAGGGAACCTGCCACTTATTTGTGCTTTACTGACATCCTGTACTTTCCTACCATTGTGTATTGTAGACAGTACTTGTACCATCTTATTCTGGCCCTGTGTAGGTATGAACGTTTATGCTGTTCGTTCTTTATTTTCAATAAAGATATTTTAACCTTACAAGTCTTGTCTGAGTGTTCATCAAAAACCGTGACACTTTGCTACTGCTGTTTGACACTGGTCGCTGTTTCCAAGTTTGTAGTTGACAAGGATACCCAGGTCTTTCTCTAGCAATGAGTACTCTAAAATGATTCCATTAAGTTCATAAGTAGCCTTGGGATTGTTTCCTCCCAAATGCATGACTTTACACTTCCCCACATTAAACTTCATATTCCATTTGTTTGCCCAATCTGACATTATATGTAAGCCCCTTGTAACGGATCCTACCCGTTACTTGAGCCCGTCTGGCCATAAGTTTGTCTAACCAAAAAAAACTGTGGACATTTTTCCCTGGTTATGCACCAAAAATATTTTGTGTATGCTGTATGTGAATGAGGATATGGACATTATTACACACATGGCTTGCTTCCAAGGGAATAGGCAGTGAGGGGTTAATTATTCCAATGTGTATTGTAGTCCCTAAAGGCATTGACTATGGGTACTGTAGCAAGACCTCCTGCTGGGTGTTAACTAAGCCATTGTGAACTGCAGTCAGACCCCCTGCCGTGTGGTAATCAGTTCACGGCGGCGCTTATCTTGCGTCAAGAAGGAGAGACCCGGGAACGACTGCGGAAGGCAACACGGTCCCTTCTCAGCTTCCGTTACATCCCTCTGTAGAGAGAAAATATACTGTTCTGAATTAATGACCTTGCATAATTTAGTATCATCTGCAAATATTGATATTTTGCTTTCTATATCTATTTCCAGGTCATTTATAAACATGGTTAAAAATAAGCGGACCTAATACTGAACCCTGAGGTACTCCATTCTCCACATTAACTGTATTGGAGAATTTTCGATTTACAACCACACATTGTTCCCTATCCTTCAACCAGTTTTGTATCCAATTGCAAAGGTTATCTCCTAGCCCCAATTTCCTTATTTTATACACCAGCCTTCTGTGTGGCACTGTATCAAATGCCTTTGCAAAGTCTAGATATACTACATCTACTGCCTTGCCATTGTCAAGGTTGCTGCTTACTTCCTCATAGAAGCTGAAAAGATTAGTTAGGCATGATCTATTCCTCATAAAACCATTTTGATTCCTGCTAATGATCTTATTTTTTGTGTTGTAATCCAGAATATAGTCCCTTATTATGCTTTCTAGCAGTTTTCCCACTACAGAGGTCAAACTCACAGGTCTATAATTCCCAGGTTCTGTTTTAGTTCGCTTCTTAAATAGAGGCACTATGTTAGCTCTTCGCCAAACCTGTGGCACTGAGCCTGTGGTGATAGAATCTTTAAAGAGTAAATATAGGGGGTTTTGCTAACACTGCACTAAGTTCCTGAAGAACCCTTGGATGTATACTATCACCAGGACCCGGTGCTTTGTCGGTCTTAATTCTGTTCAGTCTTCCCATGACATCTTCTTGAGTTAACCCAATATTGGCCTTTTCCTTATCCTCACTAATCAACTCACCCATCTCCTTTTTGAATGGTTCAATGCACTCCCTCTTAAATTTTTTGCTATTTATATATTTGAAAAACTTTTTTGGATTAGCCTTGCTTTTCCTCGCAATTCGAATTTCATTATTTATTTTTGCTACCCTAATTGCCTTTTTGCAGCTCCTTCGGACTTAAATAATTTGAATGCATTTTTTTTCCTTGCCATTTCCTTCTTTAGATGTGCAGTTAACCACATTGGCTGTGACTTACTTATTTTGCATTTGTTCTCCATTGGTATATACTGTTGTGTACATTTCTACAACCTAAATTTGAATTCTGACCATTTTTCCTCAGTATTTGCCTTTAAATAAAATATCCCAGTCTATGTGTTGCACTGAAGCCCTTAACAATTTGAAGTTAGCTTTTTTAAAATTAAGAGTTTTGGTTGAACCTATACAGTTTTGCTTTGCCAGACTAATCTCAAATGTAACCATGTTGTGATCACTGTTTCCCAAATGTTCTCTTACCTTAATATTGGATACCATTTCTGTGTTATTAGTTATCACTAGGTCCAATACATTATTATTTCTTGTCGGCACTTCCACCATTTGTGACATGTAGTTTTCCCCGAAGCATTTTCACAAACCTGCCTCCCTTAGCACTCTGACAGGTCTCATTTTTCCAGCTGATATCTGGATAATTAAAATCTCCCATAATTATAGTATGCCCAAGCTGGGCAGCTTTCCTCATTTGCAATAGCAGTTGGGCCTCATCATTGTCATCGATATTTGGTGGTTTGTAGCATATGCCCACCAACACTTTTTTTTTTACCTTTAATACCACATTTATTCTCAATTTCTACCCACATGGACTCCACAATTTGGCCAGTTTCCTCACTAATATCACCCCACAAAACTGTATTTAGCTCTGTTTTCAAATATAAGCACACACCTCCCACTTTTTTATTAATCCTGTCTCTTCTAAACAGGGAATAGCGCTCTATATTTACAGCCCAGTCATGTGCATCGTTCCACCATGTTTCTGTTATTCCAATTATATCCAATTGCTCATTAACCGCCAGCAATTCTAGTTCTCCTATTTTATCTACCATACTTCTTGCATTTGCTAGCATGCAATTCATTTTGAAGTCTTTACATATATTACTCCCTACATGCCTTTTTTCTTCACCTTCATTTACTAGGAGTTCCTCCCTACTGACTAAATTTATCCCCACCCTTACTCCATACTCCTGATTATTTACTTGGACCAGGTTCCTATCTGCTTTATCTACTCCATTTTTGCTATCTATACCCTCACCCCCCCTTTCCTAGATTAAAATCTCCTCCAAGCTTCCTAGCATTCTCTCCCCTAGCACAGAGGCTCCTCTACCATTTAGGTGCAATCCATCACTTCCATATAGATTGTACCCAAGAGCAAAGTCTGCCCAGTGTTCTAAAAACACGAAACCCTCCTTCCTACACCATTGGTTGAGCCATGTATTAAGCTCCCTTAGCTCCCATTGCCTACCTGCACTGGCGCATGGCACAGGCAGTATTTCAGAAAACACTACCTTAGAGGTTCTTGCCTTGAACTTGCAACCTAAATCCCTGAAATCATTCTTTAGGGACCTCCATCTTCCTCCTACTTTGTCATTGGTACCAATATGTACCAGGAGAGCTGGATTGCTTCCAGCCCCTCCCAATAATCTGTCAGCCCTGACTGCAATATGCCGAACCCGAGCACCTGGGAGACAACATGCTGTTCGGCATTCACGTTCCTGATGGCAGATTACCCCATTTACCCTCCTAATAAAAAGAGTCCCCAATTTCCACCACCTGCCTTGGTTTCTGCTTACTCTGCATGCCATCTAGCCCAGAAGAAGGACTGTTCCCCTGGCTGTTAGAGGAATTAGCCCTCTCTAGTGCCATTTCTAAGCTATCCTCATCCACATCTTCACACAATCATGCAAATCTGTTGGACTGAGTCAACTTCCTCTACCCACTACCTCCTCTCCTTACTGTTACCCACCTGCCTACCTGTTGCTCCTCATCTACAACTCCATCCTCTTCACCACTAACCCCACTGTCACGGTTTGTTTTGACTCTCAGACACAGAGTTAAGATAAAAACACAACTTTATTGAAAGTTTAAAGAGAACCCTCACGGGTTTTGGCATACGCATATAACAACACGTAATTCGTACAATGCAATAGTGAATAGTGGTACAGTGAATAATAGAAAGGCTCTACCGGCCTTGCCAATACCGGGTAAGGCAACCTTAAGACTGGTACAGTATGGAAATAGGTTCTACCGGCCTTACCAATATACCGGGCAAGGAAGCCTGGAGGATTGCATAGCAAAAGAGGAGGCTTTACCGGCCCTGCCAATACACCGGGCAAGGCAGCCTTAAGACTGGCACAATGAGAGAGGAGGCTCTATCGGCCCTGCCAATATACCGGGCAAGGCAGCCTTGAGACTGACACAAAGAGAGAGGAGGCTCTACCGGCCCTGCCAATATACTGGGCAAGGCAGCCTCTCTAGACCCAGAGAACTGCAAGTACTGGTGCATAAGCGGAGAAGGCCTCAGCAACTAAAATATTGGTGGAGTAAACCAGTCGCCTATACTGAGCACACAGAGGCCTTGCCGGGGCTGTATAGGTGTCAACAAGCACCCGGTAATGATGGAGCAAATCAGTACCCGCGTACTGGACCAACTATGACACTGCTGGTGCTAAAAGGATACTGTGAGCAACCAGTCTATATGGAGCGAACCAGTACCCGCATACTGGACTACACAAGACTCTAACGGTGCTGTATGGAACACAGCAAGCAACCGATTATACAAGGAACGAACCAGTACCCGCGTACTGGATTACCCAAGACTCTACCGGTGCAGTATGGAAAGCAGCAAGCAACCGGTATACATGGAGCAAACCATTACCCAAGTACTGGATTACACAAGACTCTACCGGTGCGGTATGGAACGCGGCAAGCAACCGGTTATACATGGAGCGAACCAGTACCCGTGTACTGTATTACACAAGACTCTACCGGTGCAGTATGGAACGCAGCAAGCAACTGGTTATACATGGAGCAAATCAGTACCCGCGTACTGGATTACACAAGACTCTACCGGTGTTGTATAGAACGCAGCAAGCAACTGGTTATACATGGAGCGAACCAGTACCCGCGTACTGGATTACACAAGACTCTACCGGTGTTGTATAGAACGCAGCCAGCAACCGGTTATACATGGAGCGAACCAGTACTCGCGTACTGGATTACACAAACTCTACCGGTGCTGTATGGGACTCAGCAAGCAACCGGTTATACATGGAGCGAACCAGTACCCGCGTACTGGATTACACAAGACTCTACCGGTGCCGTATGGAACGCAGCAAGCAACCGGTTATACATGGAGCGAACCAGTACCCGCGTACTGGATTACACAAGTCACTGAATGATAAGAATGTCACCCAAGGCGACATGAACGAGCAGACACTCTGCACACGATCCAAGAGCAGGAACACAGCCAGGTCAGGACAGGAAACAGGAAGGTTAACGGCAGCCAACCAGATCAGGAACGGCAGCAGGAACAACAGCCCACACCGGATCAGGAACGGAGGCAGGAACCAATACACAGAGGAAGCTGACAGGCAATCTCTGGAGCTTAGTAGAATCAGTCACGGCCCAGGAAGCTCAGGAAAACAGTGCAGGTGCTAGCAACATAGAGACACCACAAAAGGGCAACCAAAGGGTGCCCAAGCCAGTGTAAATAGGCAATATAGGGTGGGCTGAAGACAGGCAGCCAATGGACTGCCCAATTAGATAACTGACAGGAAAAGGCAGCAATTACAAGCACCATGATAGTACCCCTCTCTCAAAGACCCCCGTTCTAGAAGAGGGAAGTAGTTTCTGTGGGTACTTGGAATGAAAAATTTGCAGTAATTTGGGAGCATGAAGGTCCTTACTGTCCACCCAGGATCGTTCTTCCGGACCATAACCCTTCCAATGTACCAAACACTGCAATTTAATACCAGAACAGGGCACTATGAATATCTGGTGATGCCATTTGGCCTATGCAATGCACCTGCGGTGTTCCAGGAATTTATTAATGACATCCTGCGTGACATGCTTCAGTCCTGTATGGTGGTATATCTAGATGATATATTGATTCACTCTGCCAACCTTACCCAGCATATTAAGGATGTCTCTGAGGTTTTGCTGCGATTACGTAAAAATAAACTGTTCTGTAAATTAGAGAAGTGCGAATTTCATAGGTCCCAAGTACCATTCATGGGGTTCGTAATTTCTAGAGATGGCATTGCTATGGACCAAGAAAAATTGGCAGCAGTCCTACAGTGGCCTCGCCCGAAGGGGTTGAAAGCTATTCAGCGCTTTTTGGGCTTTGCCAGCTATTATAGGAAGTTTATCCAGAACTTTTCTACTATTGTGAAACCTCTGTCTGACTTGACACATAAGGGTGCTACTCCCTCTCAGTGGTCCGAGGCAGCTGAAAATGCGTTTGAGACTCTGAAATCCACCTTTGCTTCTGCTCCGGTGCTGTCCCACCCCAATCCCACCCTGCCATTCACCTCGGAGGTTGGGGTTGGGGCTGTGCTCTCCCAATGTCCTGTGGGAGGTGGCGCCTTGAGACCTTGTGGGTTCTTTTCTAAGAAACTCTCCAGTGCACAAAGCCACTATGAGATTGGCGACAGGGAGCTCCTGGCTATTATTCTGGCACTTAAGGAATGGCGTCACCTATTGGAAGGTACCAAGACCCCAGTATTAATCCTTACTGATCACAAGAACTTGACATATCTCTCTGAAGCAAAGAGACTGTCCTCACGACAAGCTAGGTGGGCACTCTTTTTGTTCCGGTTCAGTTTTGTAGTGTTCTACCTTCCGGGCTCTAAGAATGTTAGGGCAGATGCTCTGTCCAGACATTTTGCATCGGCCCTTGAGAGGGAGGAAGAACCAGTACCTATTATTCAGCCAGACCGTACTACGTACTAGCATCACTTCGCCACTGGGGGAAGAAATTTTGGCCTCTCAAGCAAGGGCTCCTCCAGAAACCCCAGTTGGCAAGTGTTTTGTGGATGAGCCATTCCGTACCCGTCTATTGGAGACATACCATTCATCTAAGGCTGCTGGGCATATCGGGAGGGATCAGCTAATATGGTCTCTATCACAGTTATTTTGGTGGCCCTCCCTTAGAGTCGATTGCTCCACTTTTACTGCAACCTGTGCCACCTGTGCTCGTGCCAAGACCCTCAGGCATCTCCCAGTGGGCCTACTCCAACCTGTACCTCATGGTGAACGTCCATGGTCCCACATATCGATTTACTTTCTGAGAGAACTGCCAGTATCTAGGGGGTACACGTTTATCCTCATGATGGTCGACAGGTTCTCTAAGATGGCTCATTTCGTGCCCCTCTCTGGACTTCCATCAGCTCAGGAGTTGGCGATAGTGTTTGCCAAAGAAGTGTTTCGCTTGCACGGGGTACCCAGAGTGGTGGTCTCTGATCGTGGGAGCCAGTTCGTGTCCAGGTTTTGAAGGGCATTTTGTGGCCAGATGGGCATTCAACTATCCTTTTCCTCCACCTACCATCCCCAGACCAATGGGGCCTTTGAGCATGCCAATCAGGGACTGGAGCAGTTCCTTGTTTCTTGCACTGCCGCTTCAGCGACGCTTGGCGTCAGTCCACGCTTCATCTGCAGGCACGAGACTTCAAAGTGAAGCAGGCCTCTGTTTTATGCCATGCTTCCTGTAGTCTCCTCCTACCTATTTCCTTCCTCAGAGTCTGCTCCCCCTACCTACTTCCTGAGGAGGGGTTTAAAGGGCAGTCTGAGTCCTGACTCAGTTGCCCTTGCATTGTTGTTCAAAGCAGTTCTGTTACCTTGGGCTCTATGTATGACCTGGCTTGTCTTCCATCCAATCTGGTGCTGTACTGTGGCTCTGTCTGACTATTCTCTTGTCTTAGCCTTATAGTGGACACCCAATTTGGTGCAGACCTGTGGCTCTGAATGACTACCTGAACAGTGAATGACCCTGGCTTGTCTGACTACCCACTCTGGTGTTGACCTGGGGCTCTGTCCACTGCGCATCCAGCATACCAACGCTTCAGTGGACATCCTATTTGGTGCAAACCTGTGGCTTTGGCTGGCTACCTGTACTGTGTATGACCTGGCTTGTCTGACTACCCTCTCTGGTGCTGACCTGTGGCTCTGTCTGACTATTCTTTTGTTTGTCCCCTGTACCTAGCAGACACCCAATCTGGTGCAGACCTGGGGCTCTGGCAGACTAGCTCTGATACTGACTGCAGGCGTGAGTCAGATATAAGTTTCCCTATACTGACTGCAGGCTTGAGTGTAACGATTTTTCAAGACACTCAGACCAGTCGGTTAGAATAAAACACAGTTTTATTAAAAATAAAGATCACCCTCTATAGGCAACACAGAATAATAGCGATAGATTGGCTACATATGCCTTCACAGGCCCATTATAGAGAAGCAAGGATAATACAATATACTGTCACAGGACAGGCACAGAGTAGCAAGGATACTCAATGGTTAAGTACAAATAATAATCAGTCTCTGTTGTGGTGTTTGGCACATCCAAGGTGGTAATGAGGCAGCAGTTGGTATTAGATGATGCAACACCTTAAGTCCATAAGGCTTAGCAAGCTGCTTAGGCAGTACAGGAACGGAGGCAGAATACTGCAGAGTAGTTTCAGCCAATAGCCCCCACGGGCGTAGTAACGGAGACAACTTACACTGCAAGAGCTTGAGCCAATAGCCCCCACGGGCGTAACAACGGAGACGACTTTACTGCAAGAGCTTGCCAATAGCCCCCATGGGCGTAATAACGGAGACCAACTGTAAAGCAATAGCTTGAGCTGATAGCCCCCACGGGCGTATTACCGGAGATAACCTGCACTGCAAGAGCTTGAGCCAATAGCCCCCACGGGTGTAGTAACGGAGACTTATTGTACAGCAAGAGCTTGAGCGGATAGCCCCTACGGGCGTAGGAACGGACACAACCTGCGCTGCAAGTGCTTGAGCCAATAGCCCCATGGAGGATAACACTGATCGAGCTAGAGCCAATAGCGCCTCCCACGGGCACAGTAACGGGGACCGACTACTCTGCTAGTTGACAAGATGAGCCGCCGTCTAGACAAGGCCCTCAACGCAGCCGGCTCAGCAGATGTAGCGGATCTACATCTGCAAGTGTTAAAGAAGGCTCAGATAATGGAGACAGCAGCACTGCAAGTGTTAATAACAGCACACGGATCGGACACACAGCTCTGCAAGTACAACCGGAGGCTCAGCAAATGAGGGTACTGCTCGGCAAGTGCTAAGGAAGGCTCAGCAGCGGAAGTACAGCTCTGCAAGTGTTAATGGGGACTCAGCACTGGAAACACGGCTCTGCAAGTGTTAATAGAGGCAATCAAGATCAGCCCTGCCACAAGTACAGCGGAAGTCAGAATGTCGCCACGGCGACTCCAAGCAGCAGGATGCAGGAACAATGGCAGGGTCTGTAGCAAGCCGCTTCAGATCACAGAGCAGGAAGTCAGCCAGGCCGGGGTCAAATCACGGAGTAAGGTTCTCAGACAAGCCAGATCAGTCACGAGCAGGAACGTCAGCCAAGCCGGGTCAGATCACGGAGCAGGAACTCAGGAGCGTAGTCAAAACAGGCCAAATCGGTACACAGGAATCAGGAACATTGGAACACAGCAACAGCATCATTGGCTCAGGAACACCATGAAAGGGCACCTGACAGGTGCCAATGGCCAGGCATAAAAAGGTCACCAGGGGCGGGCCAAACAGGCTCAGCCAATAGGAATGCACCACAAGCGAGAGTGACAGAGAGAGATCACGGGCACAGTGATATCTGGTCCTGGTCAGGTACTTAAGCCATGTGGTTTCTTTTTGAAAAAACTGGCCAAAGCGCAATCTGTATACGAGATTGGTGATCGTGAACTGTTCGCAATCATCCTTGCTTTACGTGAATGGCGTCACTTGCTGGAGGGCACCAGGGCGCCGATTCTTATTCTGACTGATCACAAAAATTTATTTTACTTGTTCGAAGCTAAGAGATTGTCGCCAAGACAAGCGAGATGGGCTCTATTCCTTTATCGTTTCAATTTTATAGTATCCTATTTGCCCGGTTCCAAGAATTTGCGGGCTGAAGCACTGCCCAGGCAGCATGGGCTGGAATTGGAATCTGATGTGCAGCCAGTACCTATTATTCCCCAAGATCGTATCCTGGCCACATTGCGGACTAGCATCACTTCTCCTCTGGGCCAGGAGATCTTGGCAACTCAGATGGAGTCCCCCCCTGAAAAGCCCATGGGCAAATGTTTTGTGGCTGAACCCTTTCAGACCAGACTACATGAGACCTACCATGCTTCTCGAGCCGCAGGTCATGTGGGCAGAGATCAATTATTCTGGTCATTGTCTCGTATTTTCTGGTGGCCCACTCTAAGAACGGATTGCACTAACTTCACTGCCACTTGTACGGTGTGTTCTCGTTCTAAGTCACCCAAGCATCTGCCAGTGGGCCCTCTACAGCCCGTTCCTAACTGTGACCAACCATGGTCTCATGTATCAATTGATTTTTTGGGTGAATTACCTGTCTCAAAGGGCTACACGTATATCCTGATGGTGGTAGACAGATTTTCGAAAACGTCCCATTTTGTGCCCCTCCCTGGTCTGCCTTCCGCAAAAGAGCTGGTGGTAATATTCGCCAAAGAAGTATTCAGACTCCATGGTGTACCCAAGGTGCTTGTATCGGACAGTGGCAGTCAATTTATATCTAGATTTTGGAGGGCTTTCTGCAGTCAGATGGGCATTCAGTTGTCATACTTGTCTGCTTACCACCCACAGAGAAATGGAGCCGCGGAGCACTCTAACCAAGGGCACGAACAATTGATTCGTTGCTTTGTATCCAATCACCATGATAAATGGGCTGAGTTGTTATCCTGGGTGGAGTTCGCTAGAAACCATGCTATTAATACCTCATCCGGGATCTCACCCTTTCTTGTCAATTATGGGTTTCAACCATCTTTGCTTCCGGATGCATTTCAGGTGCAGCAGATGCAAGCCCTTGACTAACATATCCGACAACTCCACTCCATGTGGGTACAAGTGCAAACCTCACCATATGAGTCCTTCCAACGTTATAGGCGGCATGCCAATAACAGGAGGTTGCCGGCTCCTATTTTTCAGGTTAGGGACTGTGTGTGGCTTTCTTCCAGAAACTTGAATCTGCAGACTCCTTGTAATAAATTTGCCCCACGGTTTGTTGGACCATTCAAAGTCCGCTGGAGGTCAATCCTGTTTCCTATGCTTTGGAACTTCCCGCAAGCATGCATATTCACAATGTCTTTCACTTATCTCTACTCAAACCTCTTGTTTGTAACCGCTATACTTCTGCTCCGGTGGTTTCTGGTCCGATTCGCATTCAAAACCATGATGAGTATGAGGTTCAAAGTATTATAGACTCACGCAGGGTTCGTGGTCAACTCCAGTACCTGGTTCATTGGAAGGGCTATGGGCCAGAGGAACGTTCTTGGGTCAAGCATTCAGATATTCATGCACCATTGTTGTTGCGTCGATTCCACTCTATGTTCCCCTCTAAGCCTGGTCCTCCTGCGCGGGGAGGGGGTCATTGGGCGTTACCTCAGGACCCTTTCAGTGCCTAGAGCCTCTAGGCAGGGTTAGTGCTCCATTTCCACCTGAAGTAGCCTCTAGGCTCAAGAGCCAGCTGTTGCATGATACTACACTCTGCACGTGTGCAGGGACACCAGTTGCCTCCGTGTTGTGCTATCTCAATCCACCCCTAGCGTTCTAGGGTTTTCCTACCAGAGGCGGTTGCCTAGGTCCTACTGTGACCCTTGTCCCTAGGGTCAGTATTGCCTTATTGCTGCTGGGTTCAGTGTCTCCCAGGCATCTGGGTCTCATGCCAGTTACCATCCCGAGGACTGCTAGTGATCTAGGGTCCTGCCGCCAGTACTTGGGCTGCGTAGCCTTAGTGAGCCCCTAGTCTGCTAGGGGTGGGTTGCCTATAGTCTCCTGAAGCCTCCAGTCATTTGGGGTTCTAGATCAGAACTCTCTCCAGCCAGCCGTTGCCTCCTGCTGTCTGTATCTCTCAAGGGACTGGCTTATCAGAACTGCATTTGTTCTGTTTATGTGTACTTGTGGGCCTAACTACTGTATGTACTTTATCTCAATAAAGTTGGGTCTGAGTGTTCATCAAAAAACTGTGACAGTGTCTCTCATTACGACTCGTCTGCGCCTGTATAAGTGTGTTTGTGGGTGTGACTCATTACCCCTCTTCTCATTCCTGTCTCTTTCTTCATACTGACTATGTCTGTGTCTCTCTGTTTATGTGATTGTCTCTTATGACCCTGTCTTCTCATGTATGTGTGTTTATACATTCCCTACATAACCTGATGAGCAACGCTGTCCAACCTTGCTAGTCTTTCAATAAAGCTTTTTTAAAAAAATGAAATGTAATAATTATTCAAGTTTAGATTTTCAACCACTTTTATAAATTATGGAATGACACTGTACACATTTCTTTCAAGAAGAATGACGCTAATGACTCACATTCTGTCTCTTTTAACTGTCAAATGTCACCAAAATTGGAAGACTCACTAGTAAAACTCATTAGCAAGTGGGAATTCTCTCCACTCCTCCATTGCAATCCACCATACACAATGACCACTTGCACTCCTAAACTCCAGAAACAAAGGCCTTGCAAGTTATATGTATGATTTAAATCTATTTTAATAACTTAAGTGGTCAAGAAGCTTGTTGAGAATATTATGTCCACTCTGCAGTTGTCATCTCAGTCAGGCTGGAATACTCTGCCACTGGACAAAGGATGGTAAACCTGCCACATATAAAACAGACAGAATTACTTCATTATCAGGTCAGTATGCCTAGAAACAAGTAGAGAAACATTTTAGAAATTACAGAGAAAAGAGACCTGGGGCTGCACACCGCATTAAATATGTCACACTGATGATAGGACGACATGTGAATCTTGCCCTGCATATAAGCACAAGATTCTCATGTCGCCTCCTTAAAAGCTGCATTGCATGCATACCTGAATCTCCTAGAAGCAGAGTCTTTGACGTGTTGAAAGTTGGCAGCGAAGATTGCATACCAGTCCCTCGGGTCAAGTTGAAGGTAAATTAAGACTCACGAGAAGACTAACCTGGATTGAGAAAAGAGTGGAGGTGTGTAACGATATTTAAAACGTGACCTTTAAAAAGGATACTGTGAGAAAGTGGATATAACTTTTCCAATGATGTCATTTCTACAGTTCCTTTGTTAATCTAAGGAGCCAACGCATTAAGATTTCTCCAGCTGTGGAGATCTTTGTGCATAGGCCCTAAAGAATAACATAGAAACTGGAGAAGTGATATAACTGGAGAAGTTATCTCCAAATTATCACCGATATGTCACACCTCAGATAATTAAACTAAGAAGTGCTACAGATTTTTCAAGCTATTTTTCCTACTACCATTCAGCCACAAACAAATCTGAAACCTGTGAGTAATCACCTTCAAAACCTGCAAGTCAGGGGTGGTACTCATGTTTAAAACCGAGGTGATAGATACATTTTAGAAGCTGAAAGCAAGTGCTGCTTAAGCCCTTAAGGATCAGCCACGCACACACGCGGCCATCACTTAATGACCACAGAGCATTTTTTCCATGATGGTCCTGGTACGTCATGGGTCCTTAAAGCAAATCTAGCCATGACGTACCAGGACCGTCAAGGGTCCTTAAAGGGATAGTAATACTTAAAATGTAAAAACAAATATGTTGTCGGGTTTATCCCCCTGAGTAAAACAAGAGTACTCCCACTGCTGAGAGGTGTTTCATTCAAAAGTTATTAATTTTCAAAGTTAAATTTTTTAGGTGCAATATCACAGTGGCCTGAAATTGTACAGTGGCGCTGTTGCTACACCATCCTATGGAGATTTATGGTCAACTGACCAGAGCTGTCCATAGGATCATATAGCAACAGCGCCACTGTACAATTTCAGGCCACTGTGATATTGCACCTAAAAAATTCAACTTTGAAAATTAATAACTTTTGAATGAAACACCTCTCAGCAGTGGGAGTACTCCTGTTTTACTCAGGGGGATAAACCCGACAACATATTTGTTTTTACATTTTAAGTATTACTATCCCTTTAAGGGGTTAGAACATCAATAAAAAATAACATTTCATTCCACAGGACTGTACAGGAACCAGTGCTAACCTTTTGTGTGTGTTTTTAATAAGCATTAATTTGGAGAACTGTCACAGTACACATACATGTTCCATGTAGCAGAACCAAAGTTAACTATTATGCATGGGGAAGGGGTGGGCAAAAATAGAATTTTTTAACCAAATTGCTCCTCCCTCTTTTGTATATGTGATAAAGGTACAGTATTACTGCCCTATTATTGTACTATGCACATAATAATAATAATATCAAAGTATTTACCAGGAAGGATACATTGAGATTGTCTCTTGTTTTCAAGTATGTCCTGGTATATAGATATTATTTCCCAATTTAATGGTACTCATTTTATCTACCTCAAACAACATCTACAACCACAGGTTGTTCTCTTTTACTATATATGACAATCTATGGTTTTGGAAACATTGGAATTGATCACACAGCTATAATTTTTTTTTGTCACTTCACATACTATAAGAGATAAGACTACTCTCCATGCAGAGCGCTGGGAGATGATGTCATCTCCCAGCGCTCTGCTTTCCTAAAGATGTGAGGAGGGAGCTCACCACCTACAGGACTGTGCCAAGGAGGCACAGACATGTCCTGCCGCCGGGGAGGTAGGAAATAGGGAGCGGGGGGCGGGCAGCGCCAGCGAGGTGGCTACTTTTTTTTTTTTAAATTAAAAAAAAAAAAAGATTAAAAAAAAAAAAAAAATCCCAATGGCAGGCGCCCCTCGGTGGCGTGCGCCTGTAGGCAGGTGCCTACTTTGCCTAATGGCAAATCCGGCCCTGAATGCAGAGTGCTGGGAGATGATGTCATCTCCCAGCGCTCTGCTTTCCTAAAGATGCGAGGAGGGAGCTCACCACCTACAGGACTGTGCCAAGGAGGCACAGACATGTCCTGCCGCCGGGGAGGTAGGAAATAGGGAGCGGGGGGTGGGCAGCGCCAGCGAGGTGGCTACTTTTTTTTTTTTTTAATTAAAAAAAAAAAAGATTAAAAAAAAAAAAAAATCCCAATGGCAGGCGCCCCTCGGTGGCGTGCTCCTGTAGGCAGGTGCCTACTTTGCCTAATGGCAAATCCGGCCCTGCTCTCCACATAGCCTCAGGAGTATCACATACCAAATCCCCTTTAGGATATCTTGTTGGGATCAGTCTTATCTCTGATAATATGTTATTGCTAATAATCGGTGTAGTCAGAACACCCAATGATATTAAACATTTGGGTGCATGTTTCCTGAGCAATGAAACCATGAACATTTATACTCAGGGATATTTCTGACTGCTGAAGAAGGCATAGGAACAATAGATACATATATGTATCTTAATTATACATAAAGGGCTCTGTGGTAATCTCTATACAGAAACATACAGTTAGAAGCTCTTTACTGTATGGTGTGCAAAAATCTGTATAATTCATTATTAACTTTATGCCAGAGGGGTGTTGTCGTGTTCAATCAGTTATAATAACTGACTGCCACCCTCCATTAGGTTGTTAACTTCTACTTTTTAATCAGATATTAATATATTTGATTCATACTGATTATGAAAATAACATACACAAAAGCATACCTCCCAGCATTTCAAATGGTCATAGAGGCACACTTGTGCTTTAGGGGTGTATGGCTGGTGGGTGGAGTATTGACAAGTATTTTTAGGTTATTTCATGACCTATGACACCTCCATGTAACACTGAATAAATAATTTAGAGCAATACCAAAGAATTTTATTTACACAGACTAATTTATAAACACATACTAATGAATAAACTGAACCAACTGGTATATAAACGTGATATAAATATCTGATAGTCAGTGGCTATAAACCTGTACAGGGTGTCTAATGTAGCTCAACTGGAATTATGTTAGCAACTCCCACTGCTCAACTCAATGGCAGTGGCCATTACATATTGTGGGAAAACCAACTAGTACAAAAATCTGTAATTACCCCCAGAATTGTTTGTTTTTTTATATTTTTAGAAAGCCAAAATTCCACTGTACTGTGATTTGCATTGTAAAGGAAACAATGCCTTGTATTCAAAGACCATACAATAAACATTAGAAAAGTTCATCCCTAATTTTCATCTTATACCCCCGTGACTTATGAAGGGCTGGAGTATTGATGGCTTTCACATCTGACTATCACATACTGTTTCTTTAAGTCTTTCCTCACATGAACTGAGGTCCAGGGATTATAATATTGATCTTACCTTTCCTTCTCTGGTGTTTGCCTTCCAAGTCATATCGATTATCTTATTTATTGTCCGCTACTCGGCGCCGTTTACATGGTTGTTGTTCTTGCCTGCCATCTTCATCACAGAGAGTGTGGTCAGATGAAGTACATCTTTTCCTCTTTCTTTTGCTGTTATTTGAATAGTTCTCTGGCTCTCTTACTTTTGTGAAAGTGCCACCACACGTACTCCGATGGCGTGCCAACCAACGGCGAGATGGAGGCCGGTTAATGGCACGTTTAATGGTGCCATGACAGGGTCCATTACACAGCCACTGGTGCTGTTGGAGCTCATCCAAAGAAACATCCCAATTAAGAGGAACCTAATTAAATCAGAAAAAACATAGATCCACCTTCAGTTTGAAGCAACACTCATTAGTAGTACAGACTATACACAATTTACAGCTCATTAGCCCTTATGCTACAAATGAAGACAAGTAATTCTGGAGCAAACCATCTGCACCACAGGGGTAAATAAAATCATCAGTTATTTAGAGGAGGCTTTTAACTATACAGCATTGCACTCCAGTCAAATGGAGGATCAGCTTTGTGGATTGCTAGAAATGTTCTGTTAAGCACTTTAGAGACTGTCCCAGCATTCAAGAGGTTAAAAGTCTAATGAAATCAATATGCATTTATGGAGTATTTATCAGTCTCCTCTAGTAAAGTTGATTTGTCTCAGAATGGCTCCAAGCCCTCATAGCACACCAGCCTCCATGTTCACCCATAAAGGTACAAAGGGAACAATGGTTGACTGGCTAGTTTCATAGCAAGCAGCTGTGTAGGTGACCATATCACAATTCCATTATTTCCCAATGACTCACATTCTGCAGCATGCACAATGCAAGGCATCACAATAACCATTATTACAGCTTTGGGTCATTGTATCTTCAGTTAAAATGAACTGTAATATCTAAAGTAAGAAATATTAGGAATGTGTATGAATTGACCAGTGTAGCTCCACTGTGTTAGATTTTAACACCAATGGTTGTGCTGATGGGTATGGACTACAGTGTAGGACCTGTGCTGTGGTGTTTAATAGTGGACTGTCATTACCAATGTGGACTTTCATGTCACAAGCCCCAAATGCTAGTTCCATAGCATACCCTCAGGCAAAAGAAGTACTATTACACCATTTCCTTTATGCCTTGAAAGATCCTCTGGAGTAAATAGATGGGGTGCATGCAAAAGGGTAGGGTTAGGAAGTTAGGTTATGGTAGGAGGTGGGGGACAGCAGGGATAAAACTTATGGAAAGTAGAAGGAGTGGCAGTAGTGGAAAGAAGTGTGGGAGTGAACAACCTCACCCTTCTGCCCCCTTTGTTGATGTTTGAGGGTGTTTGAGTGGGGCAGGGTGGTGTGCTTGCCTTGTATAGGGGTATGTTGAGTGTTGACAGAAAATAATTCATGGTGGGTCCTTAGTAAGGAAACCCTAGGGAGGTTTACCTGGGCTTATGTCGAGGGTTGTGATGTTTCCCATTGCAGCTGGCTGGGTCTGTCACAATTGGGGCAACCAGTTTAACTGCACTTTGTGAATGTAGGTAATGGTTTGGTTTAAGAATGAGTGCATTTGTTATATGGCCTTGCAATGGAAGATGCTAATTAAACTGGGAAGTGGCTCAAGGGAGCAAGAAAGATGGTACTTTTTATTAATGTGATTATTATTTTGTGACTGGGATTGTTCATCAATGTTAATGATTTGTATAATAGATTATAATTAATATATATGACCTGTTCTTACCACTATAGAGGGCTTGTGTTTTCCATATAGTATAAAGACTAAAGCAAGGTGTAGAGGGAAGGAATGCCCAGAACACCCACTGACTGTCCCTTGGTCTTCCCCTTGGTGCAAGTGGCATTAAGGGGAGGATTTGGGGCATACGTAGCTTAGTAAAATGACATTAGGCAGCCACAGGGACAGAAGCACAACATCAGTGCTTAGAATGCTTTACAGAAGACAGCACAGAAGCTTCTGGAAATCAGTAACATGTCCAGATTTGTTGTATTTATTTTAAGGTTAATTTTAATCCGAAATAGCTACACATGCAGAGGCTGATATATTAACCCCTTAAGGACCCATGACGGTCCTGTTCCGTCATGGGTTGTTCTACCCTTAAGGACCCATGACGGAACTGACCGTCATGGAATTCCGGGCTCCCCTCGCGGCTGCACGCCGTTCGGGGAGTCCGGAACCCAGCCGCGGAAAAAAAAAAGCTCCGTTTTCCTTAAAGGACCGCAAGGTGCGTGCGCGGCTGGTCGTTAAGGGGTTAAGATCCGAAGCAATTTTGGAACAATCGAACAGGATCAAAGGATATCAATGATAACTCTCATGCCATGTGCTGGAGATCTCTTTAGCATTCAACATGTTACAAGTGCCACTGAAATCAATGGTAATGTGGTATAGTTTGTTTTGCTCTAGTTCTTAGCACATAAGGTTAAAGAAGCTGATAATAAAGGAAAAGTGGTGTAATTTTGAAGCAAACCAATTGCACCACATGGGACAAATAAACAGTTCAATAAACGTAACCGCTTAACAACCAGGAGTCCAGGGAAGTGGATACTCCTTAGGGACCACTTTGATCTGAGTTGGTGAGCCGGCACATGTGACTGATCACGTGTGTTACGGCTCACCGAGCGGGGGTCTGATAGTGACTGCTCTGGTCTTGGAACGGTCTATATCACATCCCGCTAGTACTCACTGAGCTCCCGCAGGAGCGCTGTGAACAAAAACTACGGGATGTGCTACGACCATCATCGATCCTGTAGGAAAGTTTACCTGTGAAGGTCCTAGTACATCAAAGATTGTTAAGGGGTTTAATATGGCTTACCTCTTCAATGTTAGCTCTAATAATCAAGGATTAAAAGCCCCATGCAAAATAATAGGAATTTTTATGTTTCATGTGGTGGTTAGTTTGCTACCAAATTTCACCTGTTTTCTTAGTGGCCCTAACTCTTTTATGAGGTTGGACAGTGTACTGGTAATTACATTTTTGGGATTAACTAAAAAGTAAAATTACTTACTTGAATGTTTCCGTGACTGATTTTCCGAATTCGTTCTACATGCCTGCAGAACTTGGTCCCATGCTCTGCGTCGTCTCGCTCTCCAAGGAGAAACAAAAAGGCATGTATCATCTCATGCAAAAGGGCCTATAGATAAAACGCACCAAGAATTTGCTGATTTTACTACATGACAGGAGGCTTCATATTTGCATTTCTTTCTTTACTTAAACTCTATAGCAGCACAGAATAGAAAACCAAACACTGACCAATCAGCAGTCAATACAGAGGTAATATAAGGCCCAACCTAACTAAGCCCCGCCTCTTTCTTTGCTGCTCCACAAGCAGGACAGGTCAGAGTTTTGGTTCTCTTTTCTGTGTATTGGTTATGTGTATTGTTATTCTTTGATAGCTGATTATTACATTGTTAATATGTAATATTCTGCTGAATAAAACAATGGTAATCCCACTGCTGGGGGTTACTTTATACAAAATTTATAACTGTTACACTGGTTTGTAGTAATGCATCTCTTATTGTTTTCACATTTTATGAAATACTGTAATATGTGATTCACTTCTTCCGTTGTATACAGTAGTTAAAGCATGGTACCGTGTTAGCCATAGAAAATGAAGGAGACTAGTAGAGCAAAACTGATACCCTTATAGGCTAACTGAATGGATTTTATACTTGTAGAAGAGACCAAGTAATCTAAGTGGCTTTGGATGAGCTTTCAAGTTAGGCAATAAAGGTATCATTTAACTCTACTAGTCTCCTGCATTATATACAATGGAATAACTGTCTGGACACCAGAAATGTTACTGTCAAAACAAAACAATATAAAACAGTTTACCACTCTGAGTGCCAGGGGGGGTATTCATCACAATACTATGCAATGCATTCATACCCCTCTGGTACGCAAAGAGTTGACGCAGGGGTAGTAACCTATTGACCTAGAGACAAATTTAGACACCACAAAATCCATCTTTTCCCCATCTCTCTCTCATTTCAATGTTTCTGACATTTTTGTAATGAGATCTGGGGAAGAGAAAAGAAAATAACTGAAGAAGGAAGGAAAGATAGGGATTGATTGGAGGAAGATAAGAGACAAAGTGGAGGAGGAAGGAAAGGAAATGGAGGACGACTGTGTACTTGCAGTGGTGGAGTATGGAGAAAAATATGATGTATTAATGCATTTCAGAGCCTGTAAGGTCATATTCATTAAGATAAAGACGTGAAATTCTTGAGATATCCAGCTGCACCACAGTGGATAGATAAAAAAAATCCCATTGATATAAATGGGCGTTTAATCCATTGAATACTAAATGTTTCCAAAGCATCGTAAGGCAACCTCTCTAGCGTTGTAGGTGTTAAAATCTCAGTAAACTTATATTATTAAACCAACATATATGGGACTTTCCATACTCAATATAACAAGGCTATTTCCACTGCTGGACGTTGCCTTGTTCAAAAGTTATAACCGTTCAGGCACAAAGTGGTGGAGCTGTTACTATAACATTCTATGGAGAACTGTAGTCAGTTACTCACCTCTCCTGTGTAATGCAATAGAAAATGAGGATTTGCATGCCTTTTATCAATAAACCCTTCTTTTTGAGTTCATGGTGGATGTGAGGACCATGGGATTAATTATTGTTCCTTTTAGGAGGCAAGGCACTTAGAAAGGCTGCCTCCTCCAGAGGGTTTTTTAATCCCCTGCACTTTACTGACACTGGGCTCTGTCCCTTTTCAGTTTTCATTTAGCTACACCAAAGGTCAAACAATTAGAAATAAGAACTAAGACAAAAAGCCACCATTCCAGAGAAGCTAGGAAAGAAGGGCACCCCTTGCCAGAGGTATCGAACCTAAGAGTTTTCTGTCCACTGGGGTAAACAGTGACTATGGGGACATCTCAACAATGTCCCTCCAAATGACAAGGGAAAAGAGAAAACTCTTATATCTACTGCTAAGACAAATCTAACAAAATCAAGAGACCACTGTCAACAGACCCACCAGCAAACAGATTTAACAACATCAGATATCAGGGAGAAAAGTAACAGAGAAAACTACCACAGTCTGCAGCACTTTCTTCGCAAACGTCTTCCCAACTGGACAGACAATTGTACAGTAACAATACTAGCCATATGGTGACTGAGGAGGAGGATTAGACCCCATTACTCAGTAGCTTATGATTGTGAACTGTTTAGTCCTGTATGCTAAATAAATTTAAAAAAGTTGGCAGAGTAAAATGATACCTTTGTTGGATGAGTGGCTCTCGTCAATAAAGGTATCATTTTTACTCCACCAGTCTCCTGATTTTTCTTTGGCCAACACTGTACCATGATTTATGCAAATAAAAGGTTGGCTCCTTTAACACCACAGTATAACAAGCTAAAAAATGGTGACCCTTCTAGTGTAAGTAACCCAAGCAGTGTCCAAATCAGTAGGAAGAGATGGAAAGGCTATCAGTCTACTCACTAACAGATGAATAGTTTAACACTTACAGTATCATAAATAAATAGCATAAGATGGTGATACTTTCAGTACTACTGCCAATTAGATTAACAAGGTAAGTCTTTGATTGCCAATAACCTATTTGGATAAAAATGTATCTCACGAAATTTCAAAGGAACGAAGAGGGGCACTTTAGTTTGGGGTGGTATTGCTGGGGTTGTTGCTGGTGGCTGGTCATAATTACCATGAATTCTTAGGTTATTTCATGACCTATTGATGCCTCTATGTAAATGAATAAATTAATTATAGCAAGAGTAAAGTATTTCTATACACAAACTAAATTATAAACACATAAACTGAAGTTTAAACAAACATTAATATGAGTTTTATTGTTGTGGGGCAATATGATTCACTTATATACACCACACAGTCTGATCTCCTAAAGAGTGGGACACCAGTGTGGGAACAAGGGACAGAGGGATTTGGCTCTCAAGGAGGACCTGTGCCTCCGAAAGAAGGACACTTGCAAGGTATGTAAAAAAAATAACCCTTGTAATGCCATAGATAACAGACCAAAAATGGAAACTTAGCCACTTAAGGACTACGTGACGTGCTATGACCGTCACGGTCCTTATACCCTTAAGGACCAGTGACAGTCATAGCACATCACGTAATTTTTACTTACAGTGCAGTGCAGTAAAATAAACAACCTCTGTGGCCAGGGGTATCTGATGTGTGAGGATGCATAGGATCACTAGGAGCTATACACACTGAAAAAAAGCCTGGATGAAGGGATCTTATAGAGCTATGTCCCTCCATTCTATAGTATAGCACATACAGAGCACCTGGTTAAGATGCTCCTAGTATTCAGTGCTATAACTGTGACGGCTGATACAAACATGGCTCACACAATGATCTAGGTGCCTGAGTGCATTCTCTGAGTAGAGGAACTGGGCAGTGCACATACTAATAAATAACAATTATCAATGTAGACAAATTTACTTTATACACTAACAGAATATACTGTAAAATCTCATGTATAATACGGACCTGTGTATAATGCACAGGTGTACATTATACCCAAGATTGTAGGGGAAAACAAAAGTGCCTATGTATAATATGCACCCTTGTTTTCCCCTGTCAATCAGAAAAAAATTCCCTTTCCTGCACTGCTTCCTTCCCTCCCCGCTTACCAATCCTTGGCCACCTCTCCCCCTCCGTAGTCCAATTTCAGCATCCTGACAGAGTCAGGATGCCAAAATTGTACTACAGAGGGGGAAAGGAGGCCATGGGTAAGCGGAGAGGGAGGGAAGCAGTGAGGAAATGGCATTTTTTTTTTTTATTATTTTTTCCCTCGTGTATTACATACTAGCAAGTTGTATTGGAGTTTAGTTTTGCATTAACCCTTTGGATGATAGAGAGGAATGCAGTGCATGACTGTGCTAGGTTGTCCACAGCTGTCTAGCATCCAAACATGTTGAGGCTGAAGAACTAAGGAGAAATTAAACAAATTTCTGGCAAACCAATTGCACCATAGGAGATAAATAACCATTCAGCAAATCACCATTGATTTAAATGGCGCGTTTAACCTCTTCAGTGCTAGATAGGTTCTCAGAGTATTGCAAATCAATGAGGTGGAGACCACTCTACATGTCAATGTATTAAAATATCATATAAATAAATGAGAATTTTGATTGTGCTCTATATTGTCCCAGAATTATTCCAGTTCACCTTAGTAATTTAGTCTCAATTTCTCAAAAACAGGTGCAGTTTTATAACAATAAAGATCTATAGACCTGAATAAAGGAAAGCTCAGTAACACTTACTTTTACCAGAATGCTTCGTGGTCCTGTGAGAAGACTGGTCTTATTGAGGCGGATGTAGCAGTACTGAGTTTCTCGAATAAAGCGGCAATATCCACCAAGCCTAGACACCAAATACCATGAGTGAGGTCAGACTCTTCAATATTATTTTCACATTTCATGTGTTTTTCCCAAAAAGTACAAGCTATATTTTATTTTTGAACCCCTTAAGGACCAGTGATGGTCCTGTCATGTCACCGGTGTCCGGGCCTTAAGGACCGGTGATGCTACTGGCACGTCATGAGTTTTGTGATTACAATGCTCCTGCTGGAGCCATGTAACCACTAGGAGAGTCTGCAAGTGACTGCTTCAAAACCGGATTGGTCAGTTTCAGACTCTCTTTCGGCATGCCGGTACATGTGATCCGTCATCTTTGCCAGCTCCCAGAATTATATCAATGTGGTCCTTAAGGGTAGTACTACCCAAGGACCACTGGAAATGGAGCGGTTAATTTATCTGATAACATAATATAAACAAAAATTCTTCTCAAACTGTAATTTTTAAAGGAAACAGGAATAAATTCTTAGGGACATAATTATCAACTATTTGGTGGGGTTGCAAGTATCTGACATTTATGGGACCCTGGATAATAGAGGAACTCAGGGGGAGGATGCTTGAGAGTATTTGGAAGGAAGGAAGGGATGGTAGAGGAAGTGGGGCAGTCCAGCTAGGGAGGTAAGCTTTGTGGTAGTCCTGGAAATTAGCTGGCTACTGGGGCTTCTGGGCCCATAATCATTTTATGTCAATCTGTGCAAAGTAATTGCAGTGACGAGTAGATTCCCACCAACCAGGTTATTTGCTGGGAATATTGTGTGTACCAATGGGTTTTCTTAGCAGTGGTGAGTAGATTCCCACCAACCAACCCACCACCACCCGGGTTATGTGCTGTTGGTGTGTGTGTGTAATGGTCACATATAGGTATGGGGTATGGGGGAAGAAGTCATCTCCTTTTTATGACCTCTTTATCACCCCTTAGTGCATAACCCTTGAGTGTAAGGGCAAAAGGGTAAGGGTTACGTTTATGAAGGGAGGGGTAAGATTTGATTATGCCTCATCAAGACTTCAGCTCCTTATCTACGAAAGTCACTCAGAACTTTGCAGAGGAATAAAGTAATCTCAGTCCCACTGTGAAAACAAATTAGTCTGCAACTAAGTCTGGCTACAGTAATATGCAGCAAAAGATTACTGTCTCATCAGAAATGTCAGTAACATTTCCCTACTGGGAGCAACAGGTGGGTATTACGACAAGCAAAGGAAGCTGTAGGTATCCTATATAATAATTATCTACAAAGTGTGTAACAACGCAGTCATGTGCAATAGAGACTGCTGCGCGTGCTGCGGTCATGCGCAGTAGAGACTGCCCGTGACAAGGCTGATACAGAGCGGGGTGCTCCAAAGGAGCATCCAGCTCTGTATCAGCCGCAGCGCAGGAAGTCTCTACTGAGCATGACTGCACCGCGACCGGCTGGCACTGCGTCAGAAGTGGCATGGGCAGTCTCTACTGTGCATGACTGCCCCGCGACCAGCTGGTAGTGGCACTGTGGCCCGTGTAACAGGCTCTTCAACTACTTTATATATACAAAGAGAAAGATCCTGCATTCGTTTTGAATGCACCCATGGGTGTCAATAAGGAAGAGTTATGTAAATTCCTCTCCACTGCATCCAGCAGTAACCTGACACCAGCAACAGACTGTCTGAGTAAGGGGGTTCACAGATCAGTTAAAAAAACTGCCCATACCCCCTCTCTCTCTCGTCCCTCTCTCACACATACACACCACATTACACACACAACACACCATATGAGACATACCCCAGACACAACATAAAATCAAACACATGCCCACACACAAATGCACACTCACATGCAAAACACATGTACACTCTTGCATGCCCACACACAAACATGCATACACGCAAACACTTAATCATTCTTATGCACATATTTCAAAATCTCGTATATTTGTCATACAGTTTGTATTTAAAACAGTAGTTCATAAGATATTTAGCTTTTCTGTATTTTTTTAGTTAGCTTGTGAAAGGCATGCTTGGCAGATTTGCACTAACATTCCACGTGGCTCTACATTCCCAACTGCCAGTTCTTGCCACACAGTGCTAGTTGATTTGCTTAATCTAACAAATAAATAAAGCTCATTATCCCAGAATCCATTGTTTGACAGAAAATAATATGATTTTAAAGTGGTTTTAAAGCACTTTCAAAATCACCTTTTTTTTCAATAAATGACAGATCCACTTTAAGGCAGGTTTCACTAGTGGAACTTAAACAACACAGCATCCCAGCACCATTATAGCCACCTGTTACTGAGTACAACTTACCTTCACTCTCGTGGCATGTTGCAACGTGTATGAGTTTGTGCTGAACGAACACACCAATATTGCAGTATGCTGCAGCTACTTGTGACATGAGATTGGAAGCCTTTTGATAGGGGACTATGTGAACAGGGCCATAGATAATAGGGTTATGCACTAAGGTGTGATAAAGAGTGATAAAGCTGACTTCTCCAGTGATATCACTTCTCCAGGTCCTATGTTATTCTATAGAGCCTATGCACGAAGATCTCCAAAGTTAGAAAAATCTTTGTGCATTGGTTCCATAGAATAACATAGGAACTGGAGAAGTTATCTCCACTTTATCACCTCTTTAGCTTACCTTAGTGCATCTCCCCCAATATGTTACATTTTCTTGTGTTAGTAACTGTGTGTTTTTGTTGGCTGTGTGAATCATGCCTAACCCTTTGAGTGCCAGAGCATACTTACCAGCATTTAAGAAAAAAAAGGGCAAGGGCACTTTTTTCCTTGGAAAATCACATTACAGTATCTCTGTTGGTCTATAGTAGATTACATAGTAGTTTAGGTTGAAAAAAGACTTGCATCCATCGAGTTCAACCCTTTTCTGTTAACTGCAAAGTTAACAGAAAGCCATAGACCTCAGATTTAAAGGGATAGTAACATTTAATATATATATTACAATTTATATTGTAAGGTTTATCCTCCTGAGTACAACAAGTGTACTCACAGTGCTGAGTGGTGTTTTAGTCAAAGTAATTCCAGCTCATACTTGAATTTGTAGGTGCAATATCTCAATGGCCTGAAATTTTACACTGGCGCTGTTGCTACATCAATCAATTGACCAGAACTTCCCACAGGAAGATGTAGCAGCAGCACCACTGTAAAATTTCAGGACATTGAGATACTGCACCTAAAAAATTCAAGTATGTGCTGCAATAAACTTTGAATAAAACACCTCTCAGCAGAGGGAGTACCATTCTTTTACTCAGAAAGATAAACCCAACAATATTTATTTTTTTACATATTAAGTGTTACTGTCCCTTTAAATAGTATTACAGTGTATTAGTTGGGTAATTTTGACGGAGATTTCAAGATCCCCTGTATTTGTTTTAGCCATAATTATCTTAAACAATTAATGGGACATTTTATCTTTATTTGTCAGCTAATGCAAATTAGTCAGAGAGAGGCAGTTAGGAGTGGCAGAGATGGCAGTTAGGAGTGGCAGAGATGGCAGTTAGGAGTGACATACCATTCTGTGCCAATCAGTACTACAGCTTTTGTGTAAACTGACAAATAAATAACTCAAAATATAAGAAACAAGTTCTAATAGAAATATAGGTGATTTTGGAAGCTTTCAAAATCATGTAAGTTGCTATAATGTGTTATCTGCAGTTTAAGATTTCAGCTATATGGGAAATAGATATTACCCACCCCAAAATACTACATGGAATAATATAACTAATATTAACATGTGGGGATGCTCAGAATTTATTAACCGAATAATAATAAGCAGATAGAATATATCACCACATTTGAATTACAAAAAAAAAAGAGGGACATCGGGGTCCAGGATCCAAAACAAAGTACTGCCCCTGGAAGACAATGACAGTTGGCATGTATGCTTTGCAGTGTGCTGGGTAACACTCTGGCACCCAAAGGGTTAAATGAGTTTTGGATTCCAGACCTTTTTACATAGATAGATAAATATGGGACAGAGACAACTGTAGCGCCAGACAGATATTAGATCTGTCTTGAAAAGCCCAAACTCCCACACACAGTAACTTACATTTTCAGTCTGGGGCTCCAGGCCACATGAACCCTATCCAGAAGCCCCAAGAAGAACCTCTTGTTCAAATCAGTGAAGAGAAGCTGTAGGTCCACTTTTGGGTCAGGGTCCATCTGTTCTTGTAATGGGTCCATCACGCTAGGATACCTGTCACAAAGAGGCTTCACAGATTATACTGCCCCCTGCTGCTCACAAAGCTCTATGGTAAGTTGCCTTTTGGGAAAGTCTAACTTCTTAGTCGCTGGGATCAACTTTACTGATACCAACACAAGCGCTTCCAAATGAAGAGTGGCTAACATTTGTTGAAGCACAAGGTAGGGACATACAGAGAGATATGTCAGTGTAGGAGAAGTTCCATGTGCACAATGATGTCATAGATGTAGGTCTGTCTGCATGCAGAGAATGATGTTATGGAGAAGATCCTGTGCAACTGTCATCTCTATGGGTCACGTTGCTGCTGGCTCTGTTTATAGGATAATAAAATACGTATTATAATGAGCCCAATGTTAAATAAGAAACATGAGTAATTTGGGGTGAAAAACTACTGTATCACAGTTGACAAAATATCCCCAGATCCCCACTGATATAAACTGTACTTTTAACCCATTGAATGCCCCATGAGTTATCCAGTCCTCACTACTATGTAAGGGGTAAAACTTAAAAGAAACATTTAAATCAATGGGGTTTTATTTTTGTCCTCTATGGTTATTTTGCCCCAGAATTGCTACAGATTTTTTTAAACACAGGATCCATCTGACTGACCCATTGGGGTGCGGAGGGTTCTCCCAGTGCGACCAGGGTCTTTATGGGCCCCAACAAGATGTCCATCTCAAACAAAATAAAAGGACATTGCGTGTGGTGTGATTTTGGTGCCATAGGATAGAGCATCACTAATGTCAAATGCTGGGAAATGGTGGGGAAACAACTTTGGGGGGGGGGGTGTAGGGGGGGAATATGTGCATTGAACACAAAGAGTTAAACTCCATTTAAATCATTGGGAACTTTTTTTATTGTCTTTGGTGCAGTTGGATTGCCCCAGAATAGCACCACTTTTGGTTAGTATATCAGCTCTACTATGTTGATGGGTTTTTATGCCCAAACATCCACCAGATACACACCTGTAGAATGTGAAGTGTTACTCTATGCAAACATTGGATATATGTACATTAGTTAATATCTAATGTATTGCACAAGTTAATATGCATGTCAACACTAAATATGGGCCATGCGTTCATGTGGAAGTAAAAGGGTTGATAAACAGAAACACACCCACTAAATGCTGGCATTGAAGGGTTAATAAGAATATTTTCAAACACTTTAAAGATTGGCACTGTTTTGGGAAGGAAGGAGTTAAAAAGGACAGTCACAAAAACACAATCTAGGGAGTTGCTTTAACTTGCTTTTTCAGAAAAAAATATAAATGATCATCTGGGGCGAATCTGGGGCGAATTGTCTTATCTGGGAAATGGGGATCCCCCAGTGGATTAAATGGTCTGGGCCAGTTGGTGCGATCACTTGACCAGCTCACATGTTTTGAATGAGAGGTCTGTGCTGCTGCTGGAATAGACCAGAAGCGTAACACAAAATGCAGGGGGCCCCCTTTGCAAACTCTAATTAGAGGCCTCTGCTCCCTGCCTCAATTAATCCCAGCCACCAATTAAGCCCAGCCCATCAAATTTCCCCACCCATAACAATAAATAAATAGACCGGTGTATCAGACAAGACTGTTGAATGCATTTGCAGCATTCAAGTGGATAAAAAAACAACCAAAATTCACAGCATCAGAACATGAACATGCAGTGCCAGCACCACCTATAGGCGAGGTAGGCATCGGCCTAGGGTGCACAGAGCAGAGCTGCACGTACCTCATCTGCTGCTGTGTGAAGAAACTGAGGAGGGAGAGAGGCAACTGCTGTTGCCCTCAAGGAACGTTGCAGTGCCAGGCTAGTGTGCCGGCTGGCCGGGCGGGTGCCTTTTATGCTTTCTATGCGCATTGTGAAGTCCATGTCCTAGGGGAAACATCCTCCTGCTGAGAGAGGTTGGGTATAAGTGAGCTGGGCATAAAGGAGCGGGACACAAGGGACAGATCCAAGGGGTCAGCAAAATGAGGATTTGCCTAGGGTAAAATGAGGTTTTTCCTAGGGTGGCAAAAATCCTTGCACAAGCCCTGTGAACATGGGATATGCTTAATTCCTTGTGTGCCAGAGGGGCAAGCCATGCACCCGATAGTAGTGCATTGCCCAGCCCCCTGGCACACAAAGGGTTTCATATTACTGAGCTCCATGCCAAAATCAGAAACATTGGTTCAGTTTTCTGAGGCTTCAAGTCTTACACACGTGTACTGAGGGAGCAGCAGCCATAGTCCCCTTCTGCATCACCTTATTCCAGGGCTTAAAGGGAAAGTAATACTTCGTTTTAACTTTATTTTATTTTGTAGGCATTAAAAAAACACGAAGAGTGATATAAGTCTTATCTCTCAAACCTTTATGGTTTATGAGATATTCACAAGCAAAGTTCCCCTCCCCGCCCCTTTTACCTAGTGTAAGCCATCTCTTCTCAAATGTGAGTCTGGTTGTATGACAGGACAGATAACAGAAGGGGACAATTTTCTTTGTATGAAAACAATGAAAGCCCTTCCCCCCTTGACAAGTTTTTCAGCTTTTTCCATTATCTTAATTGAAGATTGTCCCTCTCTGCAGTCTACCTGGCACCTCCCTTCTGATCTGGTTGAACAGGGAAGGGATACTTTGTTTGTGAATATGTCTTAAACCATAAAGGTTTGAGAGATAAGACTTATATCATTCTTCATGTTTTTTTAATGCCTACAAAATAAAATAAAGTTAAAATGAAGTATTACTATCCCTTTAAACCTTTGCTACTAGCCAAACATGAAAAGTTACTTGCCACTGCAAGCCATAACATACCCACCAGGGCTGAATTTCTACTCACCAGGGCTAAATTTTCACTCACCATTGGCTAGTGGCGAGTGGAAATTTTGAGCCCTGCCCTATTCCATTGCTGTAAATGTATGAGCACCATTGCATCCTAAGGCATTATCCAGATTCAAAAATACATATTCCACTTTTCTGTATTAACTCTTGGGTGCAGGGGAGGGCTGGCAACCTTTAGCCTTGGGAGGGCAAGTACATTCAAGTGGCCCATTTCTACTATTGTGCCAGCTAAACTGTCCCAGTCCTAACACATTTGTAAATTTTCTGATTGGGATTAATGTTATGACGTAAAGCAAGTATCAATCTGTAAGTTAATGCTGTTTAACAAATTTAAACAGATGTAGATTTTCACAAGTTGTAGTCTTGCAGTGGGATTTTTCTCATGTAGCACCTATTTAAGTGGTCATATTTCAATCTGATTATTAAGTATGAATGACCTTTACTTTTCTACATTAGTGATACCACAATGTTTACACATAAAATATAGCTGCTCTATTGATGCCACAGTGTATACCATTGAATCTGAGCTACACTAGTGATACCATACAGTTTACACTTGAAATTGAGCTATACCAATGATAAAAAAGATCTTAAAATTGAAATAAGCTACATTAATGATACCACAATGCTTATACTTATATGACTACCAATAAGTCATAGGCGTGTAAGCTCTGTGGAAGCAAAATGTACAGCAGCGATTGAGTGGAAGAAGGACATTCTACACATAGCAACTGAAAATACAGAAAAAGAAGAAGAAAAGAAAAAACCCTGCAGTACTAGCACACTATTCATGCTAATCCTGGCGTAATATGAACTCCTATCAATCACAGAAATATATCCCTAAAATCAACTTATATTGTTAATAACTGTAAAAACATAAAATAATTCTTATGTGATATAGTAACAGTTATGGAGAATAGTATTTGATCCCTTGCTGATTTTTGGTGTTTGCCCACTGACAAAGGAATAATCAGTCTATAATTTTAATGGTAGGTTCATTTGAACAGTGAGAGACAGAATAACAACAAAAAAAATACAGAAAAAAGCATTTAAAAAAGTTATAAATTGATTTGCATTTTATGGAGTGAAATAAGTATTTGACCCCTTTGCAAAGCATGACTTAGTACTTGATGGAAAAACCCTTGTTGGCAATCACAGAGGTCAGACGTTTCTTATAGTTGGCCACCAGGTTTGCACACATCTCAGGAGGGATTTTGTCCCACTCCTCTTTGCAGATCCTCTCCATGTCATTAAGGTTTCGAGGCTGACGTTAGGAAACTCGAACCTTCAGCTCCCTCCACAGATTTTCAATGGTATTAAGGTCTGGAGACTGGCTATGCCACTCCAGGACCTTAATGTGCTTCTTCCTGAGCCACTCCTTTGTTACCTTGGCCGTGTGTTTTGGGTCATTGTCATGCTGAAATACCCATCCACAACCCATTTTCAATGCCCTGGCTGAGGGAAGGAGTTTCTCACCCAAGATTTGACAGTACATGGCCATGTTCATCGTCCCATTGATGCAGTGAAGTTGTCCTGTCCCCTTAGCAGAAAAACACCTCCAAAGCATAATGTTTCCACCTCCATGTTTGACAGTGGGGATGGTGTTCTTGGGGTCATAGGCAGCATTCCTTCTCCTCCAAACATGGCGAGTTGAGTTGATGCCAAAGAGCTCGATTTTGGTCTCATCTGACCACAACACTTTCACCCAGTTCTCCTCTGAATCATTCAGATGTTCAATGGCAAACATGTGCTTTCTTGAGCAGTGGGACCTTGCGGGCGCTTCAGGATTTCAGTCCTTCACGGCGTAGTGTGTTACCAATTGTTTCTTGGTGACTATGATCCCAGCTGCCATGAGATCATTGACAAGATCCTCCCGTGTAGTTCAGGTCTGATTCCTTACTGTTCTCATGATCACTGAAAATCCACGTGGTGAGATCTTGCATGGAGCCCCAGACCGAGGGAGACTGAGTTATTTTGTGTTTCTTCCATTTGCGAATAATCGCACCAACTGTTGTCACCTCCTCACCAAGTTGCTTGGCGATGGTCTTGTAGCCCATTCCAGCCTTGTGTAGGTCTACAGTCTTGTCCCTGACATCCTTGGACAGCTCTTTGGTCTTGGCCATGGTGGAGAGTTTGCAATCTGATTGACTGCTTCTGTGAAAAGGTGTCTTTTATACAGGTAACAAGCTGAGATTAGAAGCACTCACTTTAAGAGAGTGATTCTAATCTCAGCTTGTTACCTATATAAAAGACACATAGAAGCCAGAAATCTTGCTGATTGTTAGGGGGTCAAATACTTATATCACTCAGTAAAATGCAAATCAATTTATAACTTTTTTGAAATGCGTTTTTCAGGATTTTTTTGTTGTTATTCTGTCTCTCACTGTTCAAATAAACCTACCATTAAAATTATAGATTGATCATTTCTTTGTCAGTGGGCAAACGTACAAAATCAGCAGAGAATCAAATCATGTTTTCCTTCACTGTAAGTTCCAAATGACATACAAGCATAGTGATAATCATAAAGATCATACTACTGTATGGTAGATCAGCAACCAGTATGTCTCTGTGTAAAGTGTCATTTAGTGTGATACAATTAGTGTGGTAATGTTACTTATTGTATGAGTGGCATGGTGTAGTCTGTCTCGACAAATAGCAGCCACAGCAGTACTTATTTTGATACATTAAGGCAAGTTGGATGATGCCCTGACAATTTGAGATATTATTTCCCTTCTTGTGTGGGTTGATGCCTAGTTATCCTTTAGATTACAGTACGTTTGTGGCACCCATATAGTTAAACAGTTTTCATCAGTAGAGAGCTGCCTTACAGCAGATGTGGCATCAAGTGCTTAGTTAATTTATGCACTTGAACTCAGGACAGTTTGAGCTGATCATACTTCTATCATTAGGTGGTCCCATACATCAGTACTGAATCTGTCCATCTGGGAGCAGGTTGAGCAGGGGAGGGCTGGCCTGGGGGGCAAGGGGGCAATTGCCCCCTGGGCTGGTCATATGTCTTGGCTGGTGGGCCACTACCTCACTCAATCTCCTGATTGCTGCTGTAAATGGAGCTACACAAGTGATTCCACAGAGCTGCAATACAAATGGAGCTACGAAAGTAGCATAACCCATTTCCTTTGTAAGCTCTGTGTTATCACTAGTGTAGCTTTACTTAAATTGTAAGCTCTGTGGTATTACTAGTGTAGCTCTGTTTCATTTGTAAATGACGTGGTACCACTTGCTTCACAACATTAATTCCAATTTTAAAATAAACAAAAAGGGGATAGGATAGGACAGTGGGCTGGAACAATAATATAAATTGGCCACTTTATTGTATTTTCCCCCCAGGCCACAAGTTGCCAGCCCTCCCCTGAGGTTGAGGGACTTGCATACTACGGGTCATTTATGACACTTTACATAGACATACAGGTTGCTGATCTACCATACAGTAGTATGGTCTATATGATTATCACTATACTTGTTCATCATTTGGAAGTTACCTATATCACTTAAGAATTATTTTATGTTTTTGCAGTTAATAACAATAAAAGTTAATTTTTAGGTATATAATTCTGTGACTTACTACAGAATTAGCCTGAATAGTGTGCTAGTACTGCAGGCTTTTTCTTTTCTTCTTTTTCTGTATATTTCATGTTATTTCCCCTGTAGCACCTTGTAGACTTCCTGGGTGTGTACATATTATTCATCCTACAGGTATAGTAGGATGGGCAATGGGCAATATACATAAATTGGAAAATGTATTTAAAGCAGTGGAAGGGGGGGGGCTATTCAGGGAGGAAGGTGCCAGCCCCAGACAATAGGGGAGATGCACTGAGATGTGATAAAGCGGAGATATCTTTTCCAGTGACATCACTTCTCCAAGTCCTATGTTATTCTATGGAGCCTATGCACTAAGATGTCTCAGACTTTAGGGATCTTAGTGCATAGGCCCTATAGAATAACAGAGGAATTGGAAGTGATATCACTGGAGACGTCATCTCCACTGTATCAATGTGTTCTACCAGATCTTTCATGCACAGAATATCATTATAAGATTCTCAATATAGTAGCTTATCACCCATGTTGATCCAGAGGAAGGCAAAAATAAACCATTGAATCCATTTACAAAAAAGACCTAAGTGGGTAAAAAATGTCTTCCTAACTCCAAATGGCAGTCAGATATTTCCCTGGATCATCATCCTATCTACTCAAAGAGAAGCACTGACAGTGTAGCAATTTTGCTTTGCCACCCACTCTTCCCTTTGAATGCCTCTCAATACAAAGATAATTGCCTATGCAAAGGAGGGGCAGAATGTAGTAGCGGCAGGGACATTATATAGTGGACCATTAAACAAAAATAATATGTTCATGCCAAGACCCTTTTTGGTTGCACTGCTACTAACTATATGCCCAATTTCACGGTAGTATGTAGCAAACAGTGAAATACACAAGAGTTTGGAGATTTAGGGGAGTAAGATATTTTGTAGAGTCTGATTTGTAGGACTTAGACTTGTTTTCAGAGGCTCAAGCCCTGAGAAACAATTGATTTGATCTCTTACATTTGTTAGGTCCAAGCATTGAGGAAACATTGATTAGTAGGACTTGCACTTGTTTTGAACAAGATATATATACAAGGAAGAAAACAATAAGTGCTAGACCCACCTCTCGTATAACCACAAATATTGTATGATTGGTGTCACTAGTGAAGTAAATAATGCACCACAGGTTTCATTATAAATTGATAATTAAAACAAGAAAAAAAGAAAGATAGAAAGCTGGTGAGCTATTTGAAGATGGCGACAATTATTTGATAACTATGCCACCTCCCCTAGCTCGTGTTTGAAACAGAAACCCGTTCAGTGCTGTAAGCTCAAAATGTGAGAAATTTAAACAATAAAAAAACAACAATAAACTTTATTTCAGTACTAGTTAAAATAACATTAAAATTTCAATATAGATATAATGAGCGGTGTATCATCATAAGTGCACAAAATAGTTTCTCTTAAGTTATATAGTTGGTATCTTATTCAGCGATCCAACTTTCAAATGTTGCAGAGTCTTAGTTTTTAGGGTTGATTCAACACAGCAAGAGTGTGTCATGTAGATGACCGTATTACCATGTATATATATACACTGTAGGACTTTTGTAACTCAATTAGGACAGGGTCCAAATAGAATAGACAACCCCTGCACGTATGCATATAAAAATGATCTATATGGCCATTGTAGATCTAGAACGATACTTTGTAAACAGCATTTAAAGGGATAGTAATACTTCGTTTTAACTTTATTTTATTTTGTAGGCATTAAAAAAACATGAAGAATGATATAAGTCTTATCTCTCAAACCTTTATGGTTTAAGAGATATTCACAAACAAAGTATCCCCCCCCCTCCCGTTCAACCAGATCAGAAGGAAGGTGCCCAGGTAGACTGCAGAGAGGGACAATCTTCAATTAAGATAAGGGAAAAACCTGAAAAACTTGTCAAGGGGGGCAGGGCTTTCATTGTTTTCATACAAAGAATATTGTCCCCTTCTGTTATCTGTGTGGTCTATGGACTGGATTCCACATCTGAGAAGAGATGGCTTACACTAGGTAAAAGGGGCGGGAGGGGGAACTTTGCTTGTGAATATCTCATAAACCATAAAGGATTGAGAGATAAGACTTATATCATTCTTCATGTTTTTTTAATGCCTACAAAATAAAATAAAGTTAAAACGAAGTATTACTATCCCTTTAAATCCACAGTTGGTTATTTGGCATGCTGGATCTATTTCAATAATTACTATTTAATTTTAACACTCGCCTCCTTCATGTGGTGCAAATGTATTGTTTAAACAAATAACCAATTGTCTGTCATTCTTGGCATAGTGCGAGTTCAAGCAATGTACAGCATCTATTAACCCGTGATTCACTTCAGACAATCTGCTCGGTATATATTTATAATGTGTTTATGGTGAACCGTGTGAACAGATTTTCTTCAGGTGCCCTGTCTGTCTAGTGTCCGTCTTATTTTTGTAGATTATTAGTCAGAAGACTATACAGCTGCAGGCGTCCTGCCAATTCTGGCATTCCTAATTGATTGACCATAGTGTGTTTATTTTGCACTTATGGTGAACTGCGTGAATAGTCTTTCTGCAGGTGCCCTGCCTGTCTAGTATTAATCCTATTCTTGTAGATTATCAGTCAGAAAACTAAACAGCTGCACCCCGCCATGCTGTGACACCAAAGTACCACCAAGCCCGCAACTTGCAAGCCAAACATTCACCCGCAACCCACCACCGCTCCGGACCCAGTACCCATGTGCCCAGCATACACACACCGAGGTGCGCACCGAGCACATGTCCAGCACAGGGGCGGGTGGGCGGGAAGCTCCTCACTGCACAATGTCTCAATCAACAATGGCTGCGGGACACAATACCCCCGCGGCCGTCACTTCCTGTGCCACCAATCCTTTTCCTCTCTCCCAGACTGCCTCACTTTCTGTATTACTGCCTCCTTCTTTCCTAGCCCTGTCAAGCCCCCTCCGCCTGAGTTGCATTCTGCTCCAGGGGTCCCGTGACAGGGGCATCGTCAAGTCATCCACCTTTCCCAATTTTCTGCCCCCTTTAAACACACACACAGACACCTTTTGGATGGGTTGAAAAGGCCACAGAGTTTATTACCAAGATAAATACTTAATACATTTTCTTATCAATTGAAACTGAATACATAACCCATAAACTTAAACCCCTTAGTGCTTGCTAATACATAGTCATTACTTGACTTTAACCATATAAAACTTTATTAACACTACTTGACAGAGGGCCATGCCACCATCCACCCTGACTATTTGAATGTGGCAAGTGTTAGCCCAACAGCCATACCTACGACTCTTAAGACCAAATGTAAGAGCCATGAACCTGTACCATCACCGGGAAGCCCCAAGCTTCGACCAGCAAGCACCCCGCCAAGGCACAGCCACTTGAAACCTTAAGCTGGCTGTGCCCCGCCACCAACCCAGGAGAGGCCAGTTCAACACCATCCAACGACCTGGCAGGGAAAATGCCCCGGCCAAAATCAATGAAAAGGACAACAGACTAATGAAGGACCCAGTTCCATCCCCGAACCCTCCACGACCAGGTGCCGGACCACTCAGCCACGCAACAAGCGACTCCAGACACCGCCCTCCATTACCCCACAACTGTCAAAAAACCTGCCAACACCAAAGGCCTCAGAAATAAACCATGCCCCATGGAAAGAAAACCACAACCCAGACACCCTGGCAGGCAAAAACCACTGTCAGTCCACTATCCGGCACAAGACAAAACCCAACACACAACCAGTGAACCAAAGCACCAGCGCCAACAGAAAATCCCCAAAAACAAACAACAACCCTCCAAGTAACACCTCCTCAGAGTGCAGGACCATATCACGAACCCAGCAGCCAACCAGCCCAAAGTGAAAAAACCCTTCCTGGAAACCACCAAGTAACTCCAATAACAGATAACAGAAACCTCCCACACAGGTAATAGGAAAGCAAACGTGTCACGGTTTATTATGACTCTCAGACACAAGTTTTAGGTAAAAATCAATTTTATTGAAATAATAAATTGATAACGTAGGATGGTAATCACATACATACAGATATATACAGAATATAACAAGACAGAAGGCAGACTCTACCGGTCCTGTCAATATACCGGACAGGACAGTCTGAAGTAATAGAATGTTAGGCTCTACCGGCCTTGCCAATACCGGGTAAGGCAACCTGCAGATGGAAATGCATAACGGTTCTACCGGCCTTACCAAATTACCGGGCAAGGCAGCCTCAATAGATTCATAATGTAGGCTCTACCGGCCCTGCCAATACCGGGTAAGGCAACCTCAGATGGAATGTGGCAAAAGGTTCTACCGGCCTTACCAATACCGGGCAGGGCAGCCCAGAGATAGTAGCAGCAGTCAGATGGTAATGGCAAATTGACAGGATCGTAAGCAACCCAGTGTACACACACTGAGACTAACAGGGGAATCGTAAAGCCGCAAGGCTTTGGAGCAAACCAGCGTCCGCACGCTGGGACCAACACTGAATTGTATAGCCGATAGGCTTAGGAGCAAACCAGTGACCGCACACTGGTGTAACAAGCGAGTTTGTATAGCCGTAAGGCTTAGGAGCAAACCAGCGTCCGCACGCTGGGACCAACACAGAATTGTATAGCTGATAGGCTTTGGAGCAAACCAGTGACCGCACACTGGTGTAACAAGCAAGTTTGTATAGCCGCAAGGCTTAGAAGCAAACCAGCGTCCGCACGCTGGGACCAACACAGGATTGTATAGCCGATAGGCTTTGGAGCAAACCAGTGACCGCACACTGGTGTAACAAGCGAGTTTGTATAGCCGCAAGGCTTAGGAGCAAACCAGCGTCCGCACGCTGGGACCAACACAGGATTGTATAGCCGATAGGCTTTGGAGCAAACCAGTGACCGCACACTGGTGTAACAAGCAAGTTTGTATAGCCGCAAGGCTTAGGAGCAAACCAGCGTCCGCACGCTGGGACCAACACAGGATTGTATAGCCGATAGGCTTTGGAGCAAACCAGTGACCGCACACTGGTGTAACAAGCAAGTTTGTATAGCCGCAAGGCTTAGGAGCAAACCAGCGTCCGCACGCTGGGACCAACACAGGATTGTATAGCCGATAGGCTTTGGAGCAAACCAGTGACCGCACACTGGTGTAACAAGCAAGTTTGTATAGCCGCAAGGCTTAGGAGCAAACCAGCGTCCGCACGCTGGGACCAACACAGGATTGTATAGCCGATAGGCTTTGGAGCAAACCAGTGACCGCACACTGGTGTAACAAGCAAGTTTGTATAACCGCAAGGCTTAGGAGCAAACCAGCGTCTGCACGCTGGGATCAACACAGGATTGTATAGCCGATAGGCTTTGGAGCAAACCAGTGACCGCACACTGGTGTAACAAGCAAGTTTGTATAGCCGCAAGGCTTAGGAGCAAACCAGCATCCGCACGCTGGTGTAACAAGCAATGTCGCCGACGCGACCAGGCAGGAGGTCGCCAGGATACAGGAGACGGGCGATGCGATGAGAACACAGGAACCAGCAACGATCAGTCAGGTCAGGAAACAGCAGAGAAGAAGTTCAGCGGGAACTGCAACACCAGAGACTAGGCCGGAACCAGGACTGGAAGTACTCAGCATGCAGGAAACACTGGAACAGCAGAGATCAGGAACTCAGGAACACATGAGAACAGGAACTCAGGAACACTGGAACAGAGGCCCAGCTATCACTGGCATAGTGATAGCAAGAAGGTCAGAAACAACACGAAAGGGCACCCTTGGGTGCCCAATCCGGTTTAAATAGGCAATGAAAGGCGGGCTATCTGCAGACAGCCAATAGCAGCCCCCTACTGGTGACAGACAAGGAACTGCAGCAATCACGGGCACCGTGATAGACAGTCTTCGAGATGATAGGACCAGTATCTCAGATCGTCGAATATCGCTCAAAGTTCCCAGATGTTGATGGGTAGGAGAGACTCCTCCAGTGACCACTGACCCTGTGCGTTCGGATGACCCAAGATCGTTCCCCAGCCGGATTGGATGGCATCCTTTGCCACCGTGGTGCAGAATGGTACCAGGAAGGGTCTGCCCTTCCTCAGTTTGGAGAGATCTAGCCACCAAGAGAGACTCAGCTCCATGTGTAAGGAGAGAGAAACAAACAGCTTCAGGAGATCTGGGTTCCCCCTTGGATCTCAAACCTCTCAAGTTCCCTCGTGTGAGTCATCGCAAATGACAAATTCCCAACTAGAGAGGTCAGCTTCTTGGCCGGAATGAAATCGTAAGCCAGGACTGAGGAAACATTGTTGGCAATCTGGTAAACTACTTTGTCCTTTAGAAATACCATGCCTTTAAGGGTGTCGAACAGAAGACCTAGAAAGATCAATGTCTGGGATGGGATCAGGTCTGACTTGTCCATATACAGGATCCACCTGTGATGGGCGAGTGTGGATACAGTCCTGACCCTGTTGTTGAAGGAGTTCTGGCGACGGGGCCTTCAAGAGCAAGTCGTCCATGTATGGAGTGACTCGGATACATAACGGAAATGAATGCACCCAGGACACGAGTGAACTCCTGAGGAGCTGTGGTTAGACCAAAGGGTAAAGCAGAGAACTGGAAGTGCCCCATGTCTCAAGCGAACCAGAGGTACTAACGGCTCTCCGGATGAATGGCTATGTGCAGATAGGCATCTTGGAGATCCAAAGAGGCCAGAAATTCTCCAGGGCACATCGCCACAATCACTGATCATAAGGACTCTTGGTGGTAATGAGTCTTGACCACAAAGGAATTTAGATCCTTGAGGTCCAGGATGGGACGGAAGCCGCCATCCTTTTTGGAGACTACAAATAGGTTGGAATACGTCAGGAACCGGTTCCAGTACTTCCTTGTCCAAGAGAGTGTGTGAGAAAGGAAGAAACTGAAGGGAAGAAGAAAGGTGAAGAGAATCCTGTACCCTCTGGAAATCACCTGTAAAACCCATGGATCTGCTACAGTGTCTGTCCAAACACCGAGAAAATGGTGCAGTCGGCCACCAAACTGTGAGTGGGGTCCGGGGTTTAGTGAGTCATGTCGAAAGATGTATGGCAGACTTGGGTTTGGTGGAGGACTGCTTGTGCTTCCACTGCCGTTTGAGCTTGGAGGAGGAACGCAGAGCCTGAGAAACCACTGGGGCCATGCCACGCACCTCAGTCTGGAAGGAATTAACAAGATGGTGCCTTCGGACTTGAGGTTTCTTCTTGGGGACTAAGGCCAACAAAGTGCTCTTGCTTCCAGTAGCCTCACTGATGAGACTGCTTATGGGCCTCACTTATGAGCCGGTTTATGGGCCTATTCTGGGTGGCTCTGGCTGACTACTCAATCTGTGTATGACCCCAGCTTGCCTGACCAGTGGCCCTGGCTACTACCTGCTCAGTGTAGCCTCTGGTTGCCTTCCCTGTGGGCCTGGTTACTTTCATTCCTTGTAGTCCTCAGCTTGTCTGACCAGTGGCCCTGGCTACTTCCTGCTCAGTGTAACCTCCGGTTGCCTTCCCTGTGGGCCTGGTTACTTTTGCTTCTTGTAGTCCTCGGTTTGCCTGACCAGTAGCCCTGACTCCTACTCGCTCAGCATAGTCTCCGGTTGCCTGACCAGTGGCCTGGTTACTCTCTCTCAGTGTAGTCCCCAGCTTGTTTGACCTGTGACTCTGGCTGCCTTCTCGCTCCCTACACTACCTGCTTGCCTGACCTGTAGTCTCGGTACCTCCTGGCTCTGGTCTGCTCTTGCAATCTGTTGCCTCTGTTCACAGAAAAAGTGGTGACTTACACATAGTCTACCATTCTTCTGTTATCTCACTTCAGCCTCTTCACTAGTCTTGAGATCTTGAGTAGTGCAGTGCACAGCACAGTGTGCACTGCATATGTCTGGGGTTCTGTGTGGGCTCTATCATTATTGCTGTTATAAATAAAGGTGGTTATATTTTATCTTTGTGCCTGTCCTTCTTTGCCTGATTACCGTGACAGTACGTAAGGGCCATGTCTAATGAAGGTACAGACAGTCCACCTAATTAGAGCATCCTGTTTAGGATGGATTGTCAAGATCAGAGAATTGATCAACTGTCTTTCTCTATGCAGACACTGTTAAATCACACGGCTCACCTAGACCGCTTTGCTCCACAACCAGTGGCTTCCCCAGCACGTGCACTGGTTGTGGCTACTACCTCTGAAGCTGGCATAAGTAGAGGGTTGTCTGGCTCCGCTCCTCTGCCCCAAAGATACGATGGGGAACCTATGATGTGTAGGGGGTTCCTCAATCAGCTGGGAATTTCTTTTGGAGCTGGTATCACATGCATTCCCTACTGAGCGAAGTAAGGTGGGATTCCTGATTTCCCTCCTATCCAGCAAGGCATTGTCCTGGGCCAGTCAACTATGGGAGACGGAAGAACCCATAGTCCACAATTTCACGGAATTGGTGGCCTCCTTTTGGAGAGTTTTTAATGTTCCTGGACGCGCAGCCTCCGCTGCCAAACGACTTATGACAACACGACAGGGTGCACATACAGTAGCAGACTATGCTATTGAGTTCAGCACTCTGCAGCGTAGGTAGGATGGAACAATGAAGCCTTAGTTGCCGCATTCTTCCAGGGCTTGTGTGACACAATTAAAGATGAGACAGCAGCCCGAGACCTACCTGGTTATCTGCAGGAGCTGATCTCAGTCACCATCTTGATTGATACACAAATCAATGAAAGGCCTTCGTTTAAGGACCAAGGCCGTAAAACCTTGCCTCGTTGGCCCCTAGTTTCTTATGCGCACACCCTGTCCTCCCTCACCTCCCATGCCTCCTAATTCCATCCCTGCGAGGGTGGAACCTATGTAGCTAGGCTTCACGTGGCTTTTGGAGGAGGAGAGGGCTCGGCAGAGGGGCCTTTGCTTATACTGTGGAGAGCCGGATCATGTGTTGCGTGCTTGCCCTGTACAGCCGGGAAACCGCTCACACCTAGGGTCAAGTGGGGAACAGACCCTGGGTGGCATTTCACAGTCACCAGGGAGAATTATGGACAAACCTATTCTCGAAGTTGTACTATCGGGCCGAGTCTTCAGTGGTGGCTCCAGCACTACTGAACTCAGGGGCCGTGGGGTTTTTCTTTGATGCGGACTTCATGGTCAAACACGCTATTCCTTTGCTGCCATGCTCCGCTCTGTTGGCTATTGACGGCAGACCCCTACAGCCGGCACACGTTACTCATGAAACTCGACCTTTGTCTCTAAGGGTAGGGGCACTCCATGTGTAGACACAGCAGTTCCAGGTGATATATTCTCCACATCATGCTGTCATTCTGGGTTTTCCCAGGTTGCAGACTCACAACCCTAGAATTGACTGGCAGACCTGTGATATCCTGTCATGGTCACCTCTAAGTAATAAATCTTGCCTCCAGCAGCCTACGAGAATATTGTGTACCTCGTTACCTACTGAGTACCAGTCCTACAAAGAGGTATTTAATAAGGTAGAGGCCAGTACATTGCCACTACACAGGACTTATGACTGTACTGTTTATCTGGTACCAGGGGACAGACCTCCTAGGGTCCGAGTTTATCCTTTGTCAGTGGAGGAAAACACGGCCATGGAGGATTATGTGGAAGTCACTCTAGCCAGAGGCATTCTCCAAAGTCTTCCTCCCCTGTGGGCGCATGCTTCTTTTTCATTAAGAAAAAGGATGGGGAGCTTAGACCATGTATTGATTTCAGGGGCCTAAATAGTAAAGAATGGTAAAGAATGCTTACTTATCCAATTCTGTTGATCACGGAGCTATACGATTGTATGAAAGGCTCAACTGTTTTCATGAAACTGGACTTGAGGGCTGCATACAATCTGGTGCGAGGACTTAAAGTCTGCCTTTGTGAAGGCCCCGATATTGTCCAACCCTACCGTTTACCCTGCAGGTGGATGCCTCAGAATCTGGTGTAGGCGCTTTGCTGTTCCAGGGTGCAGGCCCTGGGAGACCATTGCTGCCTTGCGTTTTTTTCTTGAAGAAACCACCAAAGGCTGAGAGTGTATATGATGAGGGTGATGGTGAATTACTTGCTATCATCTTGGCCTTGAAAGAATGGCGTTATCTGTTGGAGGGCAGGACTGTTCCGATCCTGATGCTGGCCGATCATAAAAACCTCACATATTTGTTGGAGACTAAGAGGTTGTCTTCACGTCAGGCCAGATGGGCCTTTTTGCTTTTGAGGTTTAATTTTGTGGTTTCTTACCTGCCTTGCACCAAAAATATTAGAGCAGATGCTCCCTCTCGAAAATTTGGGGCTGAGTCTCAGGAGGAGTCTCCTCCAGTGCCTATTATTCCTCCTAACTGCATCCTGGCTACGGTATGTACCAGTATTACATCTCTGCTGGGCGAGAAGATTTTGGCTGCTCAAGCTTCCGCCCTGGTGGAGAGGTCTAATGGGAAATGTTTCATGCCCGAACCCTTCCGTACCAGATTACTAGAGATGTACCATTCCTCTAAGTCTGGAGGACACGTTGGTAGAGACCAGTTCAAAAGGTCTATGACCAGACTCTTTTGGTGACCCAGCTTGAGGACAGATTGTTCCGCATTTGTTGCTGCATGTTCCACTTGTTCAAGGACCAAGTTTCCTAGACACCTGCCGGTTGGCTCCTGCAGCCCATCCCTAATTGGGAGCGTCCATGGTCTCACTTGTCGATAGACTTTATGGTAAATTTGCTTGTCTTGGAGAGTTACATGGTCATCCTGATGATTGTGGACAGATTTTCCAAAATGGCCCATTTTGTGCCTCTGAAGGGACTCCCCTCCTCCAAGGAGCTGGCCGAAATCTTTGCTAAGGAGGTGGTTCGTGTAACGGAAGGACGCCAGGTTATCCTTAGCCGTCGTTCTGGGTCTCTCCCTCCTAGTTGGGCTGAAAATGGGTGAAACAGGATGGCTGGCTTGAACACTGAAAAATACTGGGACATAGGCAAACTGTCCACTGGAACTCTGGAACCTCAGATGCTTGAATGGGGTACAAAGGAGTCCCTTTAAAACATTCAATCCAAGGACCCTGGAACATCGGTTGCCTGAATGGGAGGCAAAGTGGACCCTTTTTACCATCCAGAATGAAGCCTCTGTACTCTTGCTTAGTTCAGAACAACGAACTCCTTTATTCAGTGAAACCACAGCATATTTATACATTTTCAAACCACACTAACTTGGAGCACAGTACATAAGACTTAACACAATCACAGTTCATCAATAGGACACAGCAAATGGTAGGGCAGAACACAATGGGGTAGTCACAGGGATAATACAATCATAACATATAAGACAAAGAACCAACAACAAGTGGTTCAGGTAAACATAAGAGGGAAGACATGATTGAGTTAACACACAGCAGGGGGTCTCCATACAGTTCACAAATATACAATGGCTGGAGTGGCTAGAATACACAAAGAGCTTGGGTTAAGGTGAATAATTAAACAAAAGGCTTGAGGGACTGCAATATACATTTGAAGCAGCCTTGGCCAAACTCAAATATTTAACCTCTAACTGCCCAGTCCCTTGAAAGCAAGCCAGCATGCTATGATTTTTAGTCTTTTTGGGCATAGCTGTCCTCCAATATAACATCCCAAAGTTCTACATAGCCTGCAACACTGAGCTGGCAATCCGTATGACAAGAGAGGAGGTGTTTTAGGAATGACAGAAATGTCCAAAGTTCCTTGTTCAATGGGCTGATAAGTCTTATGCCTAGACAAGGGCTCCAGTAATGGAGTAGGATCCGTTACATTTCTCCTCCTTTTTTGTACCAAGCCAGGGATAGCTTGGTGTAACGCTGGCTTGGGACTCCAGGAGATCAATGTTGACTTGAGCCCCTTGTCCTGGGCTGAGAATAAAACTTGAGCCCCTTGTCCTGGGCCAGGAATAAAGCTTGAGCCCCTTGCCTTGGGCCAGGAATATATGTTGAGCCCCTTGTCTTGGGCCAGGAGTAACGCTTGAGTCCCTTGTCCTGGGCCAGGAATACATGTTGAGCCCCTTGTCCTGGGCCAGGGAAAAATAGGTAGCTCATAGTCCGTGCTAGCCCTAGGTTGGGGGTTCTCTGCTGGTCCATGATTCAGACAGAGCTTGAGTCAGAATTTCCTGGGTCTGGGGCCACTGGTTCTGGGTCCAGTGCCAATCTGTGGGGTGGATCTGCATGGGGCAAAGGGGTTTCCCTTACCATCCTTGTGCTGGGGAGAGGCCGATTCTGGATGCCTCCCTTTGTTTTGCATGGATTCAGTTGGGGACCCCATTGTGGGGAGATGTAGGCATCTCCACTTTCTGCTTTGGCTAGTACCCCACTCTTGTAGGAGAGGAGGTTGCTCTAACCTTTCTGTGCTGGGGCACTGTTCAGGGGACCACTGGGAAGGATGATGGTCCTACTTCTCAGAGTAGGGACCTCAAGATGACTGGTGAGAAGCGCTCTCCCACTTACCAGTCCAGGGAAAGGGGCAAAAAAGGGCCTGCCGGATACCGACTACTCTGCTACGGGAATGACAATATGAGCCGCCGTCTACCAAGGCCCAAACGCGGCCAGCTCAGCAGGAGTAGCGTGAACGATACGGCTCTGCAAGAGTTAACCACAGCACCCAGTTGGAACAGCAAGTAATCGGAGGCTCAGTGTATCGGTATCGCCCTGCAAGTGCCACGGTAGACTCAGCCTTATGGTAGTACAGCTCTGCAAGCGTAAATGGAGACTCAGCTTTGTAGTACAGCTCTGCAAGCGTAACCGGCAACACAGCAGCACAAGGGTTAACTGGAACAGTCTCGAACAAACAGATGCGACTCCTCAAGAATCAGAATGTCGCCCGAGCGACAACAGCAGCAGGAACGTAGCCGGAGCGGGTCAGATCACAGTGGAGATTCTCAGACAAGCCAGATCAGCAACGAGCAGGAACGTGAGCCAGGCCGGGTCGGATCACAGAGGAGGTTCGCAGACAAGCCAGATCAGCAACGAGCAGGAACATCAGCCAGGCCGGGTCGGATCACAGAGGAGGTTCGCAGACAAGCCATATCAGCAACGAGCAGGAACACAGGAGAGTCGTCAGTACAGGCCAAATCGGTACACCGGAAATCAGGAACACAGCAACAGCAACACTGGCTCTGGAACACCACGAAAGGGTACCTGACAAGTGCCATAGTCAGGTATAAAAAGGATCACCAGGGGCGGGCCAAACAAGCTCAACCAATGAGGGAGCACACAAGAGAGAGTGACAGAGGAAGATCACGGGGACCGTGATACACAGTCACTGAGTCCGAAAAATACATGTGTGGTCATTGCTTTATTTGGCGCCACTAAAGTTATATTAGTGTTGTTTCTTCATAATGCATTAGAGTCATTGCTACAATTTATAGTTTTTTAAAAGCACATTTTAAATCATTAGATATTTAATTTGCCCCTCCAACTATGGTGAATTTGGTTTGTTCCAGATTTAACTCAGTTCTTCAAATTATAAACCTTTGCAGAGTATGCACTGTAACATAAAAACTAACAGAATATAAAGGGCAATGCTATTCAGTGTACAGACATCTTTTAAATTCAGTTTTGATATAAAAAAAGAAACCAGTTTGCACTTAACCTCTTGGCTAACACAGACATTTCTGGCACTCAAATAATTAGTTCAGGATATCAATGGAATATAGCGTGTGGGTTCAAAATGATACCATAAGACATTATAACAAAAAATAAGCAATTACACTTTTCCTAAATAAAAAATGTTGCACATATTCTTTACAGTCAACCTAATATTTTAGACTAATAACATTTTCAACTTTTCAACCATTCAAGTATTAAAAAACAAACAAAAAAAACCCACAATGTTTATGCTTCAGATAGTTTTTCTTTTTAACTTTGGGTGATTAAAAATTACTTCATGGGATTTTGTCTCATGACAAACATATTGGAGTTTACAATTTGTTCCCTGTGTCTTTCACCTGAAATAAGGGGTATGAAGTGCATTTTGTTTCAAGTAATGTTGATTTTGAAATATTTTTTAAGCAAGCAATGCATGCTGGCATAACACTGGGGCAAACCATTTACACCATAGTAGGGGACATAAAAAACTTGGTTTTGAAATAAATTCAGCTTTCTGTGTCATGGTAGCTCATACATGTCATCACTGACTTTCTTCAAAATGCATTAGAGTAGTAACTAGTATTCACAGTTTTTAAAGCACATTTTAAATCATTAGATATTTTTGCCCTCCCCCTCCCATTATGGCAGTGGTTCTCAACTCCAGTCCTCGGGACCCACTAACAGGCCAGGATTTGATGATTTCCTTGTTAGCGCACAGGTGAGTTATTCAATGTGAATGAGTCTCTGATTACCACACCTGTGCTCTAGTAGAAATCCATAAGTCCTGGCCTGTTAGTGGGTCCTGAGGACCGGAGTTGAGAACCACTGCATTATGGCAATTTGGTTTGTTCCATATATCCTGCAGATCTTCACACTAAATTTCTTTACAGAGCATGACCTGTAACATAAGGAAACTCATTTTGCTGCATGAGAACTTAGGCACATATTTATAAAAGCTAGCTGCATTTATTCTGGACTAAACCAACTGCACCATAGGGTATAAATAAAATACCTGTTAAAATAAATTGGGCTTTTAACCCCTTGATTGCTAGAGAGGTCTCCAATGCATTGCAAAGCAATGCATTGGAAACCTCACTAGCATTCAAGGGGTTAAAAAGCTCTATTCAAGTGCATGGAAATTTAGGAATTTGTATCTGTCTCCTGTGGTCCATTTGGTTTAGTCCAGAATAACAGCAGTTTGCTTTTATAAATATGGGCCTAATTTCACATAGCACTTGGTGCACAGTCAAGCATTTAACCCTTTGAGTGCCAGACAGGATCAGGCACATTGCAAAGCAATGCACTGCATACCTCTCTGGCACGCAAGTGGTTTAAAGGATCATTTATAGGGGCTAAACTGCCCCTTTCAAGTAGACGTAACATCGCCTTCTAATCACCCCACAGCACTTACCTCACTATCTCAGAAAATCCTGATCGGGCCATATGAATTTTGCTCTTGTGCCTTTCTTTAAATGGTATGACCTTCAATGACGGTCAGTAGCAGGAGCACTGGATATAAACTCTTCCAGCTGTCTATGATAATATTAGCCATGTAACGGGGAACTATCACCTGTATACAAGTTTGCCTCAGTGTGATGTTCATATAGTGATAACATGTAATCTGTGTGTGTGTGTCGGGGGGGGCGTTATATAATACAGGCTATTGTGAAATTTACAGTTTTAAAAATGAGCCAGGGCCTTACTTCAGGACAGACGCCAGGTACAGCTCTGTACCGCAGCCTGTCAATCTTCGTCTATTCCCTCCTCAAGTATTGTCACGTTCCAGCCTCATCCAATGAAGGAGGATTTCTCCATGTAAGCTGGAGCACGCTCTAGCCAATGAGAGTTCTCCAGCTTACATGCAGAAATCCTCAGTCATCGGAGGAACGTGACACACACACACACACTACGTATTATCGCTATATGTACATCACACTGAGGCAAACTTGAACAGGGGCAATAGTTCCCCACTAAGAAATGCATTGTGGTCAGAAAGGAGAGCCCCAGTGTGAGACTTCCAGTCTTGCAGTTGCTTGTCACATAGGAAGAGACCCACAGTCCCCCATAAACCACAAGGGATGAGTTTCCTAACCTGAATTTAGCAGTTTATAGGGCTGCACATGCAACACAGTGCTGCTTGCGATGGTTAAGTACAGACTTTTGGGTTATGTCCAACCTTCTGCCACTGCCTCCGTCAGCCCAGGGAGTCCGTTCTATGACTCCTTCCCCCGATAGGGCTGATGGAAACTCTTTTAATGCTGCACAATACAGCCGATGGATTTTAACCCTTTAAGGACCAGAGGTGTGTGCAACGCATTAAGAGCCTTAATGGGTTAACCAAGTCTACTCCCAGAGCACATGATAATTACCCTTTAAAGGGATAGTAATGTCTCACTTTAAATTTCAATTTGATTATTCCTTATACTTTTTAATAACATTCTGTAACATGGCCAGTGTTCTTATTGGTGCAGTTTTTGTGTAATTATAAGGTTTCCCTCCTCCTTCCCCTTTAACAGAAGTTACTATTCTTTCCTTAGAGTAGCATGCCGGTCTGGACAGATAGCGATGAGGGACAATTTTGAAACAGCATAAGGAAAAACCACCCTCTTTCATCAAGGGTGGCAGGGTTTTCCTTACACTGCTAGATACAATATTGTCTCTAATTGCCATCTGTCCGTTCAAGCGACTGGGTTTCAGATCTGAGGGAAGAAAACTGATGTCTGTAAAAGGGACGGGAAGGGTGAACTTTATAGTATATAATTACACAAAAACTACACTGATAAGAGCATTAGTGACTGCACAGAGAGTTATTACAAAGTGTAAGGAATAATCAAATCAAAGCAATGTGTTGCCTATCCCTCTGGCACTCAAAGGGTTAAGACATTTCAGCTTATACTGTAATTAGGAGACAGAAATATTACAAGTCAGATTTGGATTTCATGATATTTAATATCTTAGATTCTGTTTCATTTTAATTAATTTACCAAAATAAAATTCATTTTACAAAAACACAAAAAACAAGCTCCCTATTATCATCTGATGTATTTGGTTATAATTTGGCTTTAACCCCTTAGGTGCTAGCTGTTTAAGGACCAGAGGATTGTGCAATTCATTGAAAACCTTTCTAGCAGGCAAGGAATTGTGTGCTCATAAAATGATGCATTATGTGTGTACTACATTATGTGTGCATGTAATGTTCATGTAATGTGCATTTAACAGCTAGAAATAAAGAGTAAAATATTAACAGAATAGAAAAGTAGAGATTACAAACACATACACTGTAATATTTAAACATTTTTACACAAGCTCACTTAGTATCTTGTGCAACTCAAAGAAAGAAAATTATAAGATGTAGAAATATCTGAACGCCATCCTTTCGGATAAAAGCAACTTTGGTAGATATTTATTAAAAAAAAAAAAAAAAAAAAAAAAAAAAAAAAGCACACTGGATTTATTCTGGATTAAACTGACTGCATCATGGGGGACAAATAAAATCTCCTACATTCCCATGCACCTGAACAGAGGTTTTTGACCGTTTAAATGCTATGGAGGTCTTCAATTCATTCATTCTTAATGCATTGGAGCCCAGTTTGATTTAGAAGGAATTTTTATCTCCTATGGCACTGTTGGTTTACTCCAGAATAACTCCAGTTTTGCTTTTATAAATATGGTCCCCGGATCAGCAAAACGATCAGCAAAACAATGGAAAGAATCCCAACATTAGGATGCTTAAATGAATGTATAACTTCAGCGCCTCCTGCTGGCTGCAAAGTACAGTTTGCCAAGTGTTCACAGGAAGTGCACCTTCAGGTTTGCAATCTATCTCACAAGAACAAATGAGTACATCCTGTACCAGAAATATACTCTTCTACCTCCAAAGGTGGTTCTCAATATGTTTCTGTGGTGAAACCCTCTTTTGTATTTTCATGGTGTCCTAGCAACCAAATACTTTTAACCACATGGATGCTAGTGAAGTCTTCAATGCAGTGGCAACACCGCAATATAAGCAAATCATCTGGCTTTCAGGACAAACCCAGTGAACCTTAGGGGCGAATTCCCATTGATTTAAAATGGGCTTTAAACCCCATGAATACTAGTGAGACAGGGATAACGCAACATTGCATTGCTATCCCTGTTTCATAGTTCCTGACAGAAGGCTCTATGGAAACAGAATTTCAGGAAACTCCCTCTCAAGGACATAAAAATGTAGAAAAATATTAGGTGGAGCTGAACAGTAAATAATATAGTATAAAGTATAGTCAATATGACTTTAAATACTATAAACCTGTATCATATGTATAGTCAAAAAAGGAGGTCAAATGTCATTTCAAAGGTATTATTATACTTAAAATGTAAAAAAATATATATGTTGTAGGGTGTATCTCCCTGAGTAAAACAAGGGTACTCCCACTGCTGAAAGGTGTTTTGTTCAAAAGTTATTACAACTCAAACTTGAATTTTTTAGGTGCAGTATCACAATGGCCTGAAATAGTACAGTGGCGCTGTTGCTACACCAGCCTATGGAGATTTATGGTCAACTGACCAGAGCTGTCCATAGGGTGGTGTAGCAACAGCGCCACTGAACAATTTCAGGCCACTGTGATACTGCACCTAAAAATTTCAAGTTTGAGCTGTAATAACTTGTGAACAAAACACCTTTCAGCAGTGGGAGTTCCCTTGTTTTACCCAGGGGAATAAACCCTACAACATTTTTTTAACATTTCAATGAGAATTGTTATTACTCCCCTATGATACAATTGGTTTGCCCCATAATTGTTTCACCTTTTCATAATACATATGGCCACTATGTTTCCCTATCAGCTCCCACAGAAGTAATATCAATAGGCATAACATGTAGCTCCTGGCTCTAGTTGTGGCCTGGATCATCCCTAGACAATGGGCATCTAACGTGCAGACCACAAGACAAATGCGGCCCCCTGAACCCAGGGTGTGGCTCATCTGAGAATTTTAACAAAAACTTAATTAACTAGCACAAATAAACTAATAGTCAAGTAATGCCTAACCAACTGCAAGTATGTTAAAGTTGCAGAATATTTATCTGTTCAATAGCAGTATTATCATTGACAACAAACACGACAGGCTATATTCTCCATTGTTATCAATAAAAAGTTAATTTGGCACTCCCACATATGGCTTTCTGATCATATGGCCCAAGATTGGACATACTTGTACTCCATTGCCCTAGAGGTACCACGTGGCTATCAATGCTCTACACTCTAAGACTTCATACACAAAATCATTATTTTTCTGTGCAGTTGGTTTGCACATTAACTATTCTTTTGTGCATAAGGTCTTAAATCAGTGAGTCCCACACAAAATACTGGAACATGTGTGTCACAGCAATGTTTGCTTAACTCTTTGGGTGCCAGATGGGTGTCCAGTGTATTGCCTTTCATAACCCCTGAACTGTGCTGCTCCTCTACATTGCACCCCATCCCTTCTGCCTGGTTGAGGCTAGTAAAGGAACTCTATGGGAGGTATTCACGTAATCCGCCTTCCAGAAACTAAGAATGTTGTTATGAAGAGTCCTCAAATGGAGCCTGGCCCAGGGCAGGATCTGAGTTGAGGACGATCAGATTTGAGAAGGATAGTAGACCCAGAGGTTCCATAAAGTCTTGAGCAATATGAAGGGTCTGGCTTCTTACCTTGGAGAGATAGGCCTTGGCTTTGGAAGTGTTGAAGTGGCTTCTCAAGAACATTGTGTGGAAATATGTTGCTTTTCCCTTTGTTTAAGAGACATCCCAGGGCCTTAAGATGTCTGAGAGGCTCTGAGGTGTGTTCTTTTGCTTGGGTGAATGAGTTTGACACAATAAAATCATCCATGTAAGGGAAGATATTGATTTCTTTTTCCCTCAGGATTGCTATGGACACTGCTGGGACCATGGTGAAATCCCTTGGGGCTAAGAACAGTACAAAGGGGAGAGCCCTGAACTAATAATGCTTTTTTTAGTGGCAAATCTCATGAAATTCTGATGAGCAGGTTTTATAACAATGTAGTAATAGGTAGTAGGTCTAATGAGGTGAGAAGGTATCCCAAAGAGACTGACTTGATGTCTGAAAGAGTGAATTCCATCTTAAAGTGTTTGAGTTTCAGAAACTGGTGCACCTGCTTGAGGTCCAAGATAAAGAAGGACGCACCGCACACAATTGCCAGGCAAAACACTATGTGGGATAGAGAGAGGCACAGATCTAAAATAGTATATAATAAGTGTAGAATAAATGAAGTACCAAGGTAAGTTAGAGAAAGTATTATATATTGTGTGTTCCCTTATTGGTGATCAGGTGATTCAGAATGATTATAATCAGGGCTCAAAATTTCCACTCGCCACTAACTAATGGCGAGTGAAAATTTAGCCCTGGTGAGTAGAAATTCAGCCCTGGTGGGTATGTTATGGCTTGCAGTGGTGAGTAACTTTTCAGGTCTGGCTAGTAGCAAAGGACTTCATATTTTAAGCCCTGATTATAATAATATTAATTGTATCATATACATATCACCACGTACATCAGTTTGGCAGAACACACTTGTATATAAGATATTAATGATAAACTGACCCTAGTTCTACAATAGTTTATGGGCAATTAGTCCTCTCACTTATGCTGCTGTGTCTTGAACTAGTTTCTCACAGGTACGATCATGGAACATGTAAAGTGAAACAAAAGGAGGGGGTAGACAGCCCAAATTCCCTCTAAGTATAGTAGGTAATAATCAGGATATATGCAAATCAAAAACTTCAATGAACAAATAAAATATAAAATTAAGCTATTTTAATCTCAAATACATCACACATAAGCGATAAAAGATATGTATATCAAATTATAAATACAATGTAATGCACATAGAAATAAATCAAATAGAAATAAATCAAATAGAAATCAATTCCCATGAACGTGGAATTCTATGAATATACGGATAAGTTAGGGTCAGTGTATCGGGCACAACTATCTCATAGCTCCAGAGGAAGACACAGTGTGTGTGCTGAAACGCTTTGAGCGGAGACCTTCCACGTGTGAGACAGAGGACGCAGACAGAAATCGGATGGTGACAAGGGAGCGAACTGCATCGTCCAGCTTGGGATGTGAATTTTAAAGTGGCACCAACACTCGGGAGACATAATTCTGACACAAAAAATAGCAGTACGGAGATTTTGATGGGCAAAGATCAAAGAAGATCTCTAGTAAGCAGATACCCTTACTTTCCTTGATCAATCACTGTGACTCCGATTGAGACTGCATATACTTATAATAGATGTGTCCACAATCATGAGATTCTCCTGTAAGCGGCCACTTTAAACAATTCACTCCCCATTGATTAGATGCACCTTCTAATATCACCATTACAATAGAAATGCTTCCTTTGGATATCTTACACCATATGTTGTTACAGCAGATGTACACTATATTTGTATATGATTGCCTATACTTCTGTATTCATAGAAACCCAAATTAATGGGAATTGATTTCTCTTTGATTTTGTTTCTATGTGCATTACATTGTATTTATAATTTGATATACATATCTTTTATCACTTATGTGTGATATATTTGAGATTAAAATAGCTTAATTTTATTTTTTTATTTTAATCGGTCATTTAAGTTTTTGATTTGCATATATCCTGATTATTACCTACTACACTTAGAGGGAATTTGCGCTGTCTACCCCCTCATTTGAGGTTCAAGGTAGTCCCAAATCCTCCAGCTGATTTGGCCACAATTAATAAAATGGAATAAATGCCCAAACCCATTTGCTCCTGAGGGATTGGCTGGATTGATCTGCTCTGTGATAGGTCATCTATTGCTGTCTGAAACCTGAAATAATTTCCAGGATGGGACATGGTTGAATTCTAATGGGTACCATGGTTCCAAGGTTTGTAAAACCCGAGCTTTCAGGTTTGGGATGTATTGCCAAAGAGTGGAGAAAATGTCCAAAGGGCCCCAACTGGGACTGGAACCAGGCCTGTTGTTTCTCATTGAAATTCCTTTATGTATTGGGTTTTGGAAGGGAAATCCTTCCTGAACATTTCTTTTTTTCTGATCGTATGGTCTTCCAGGTTGGTATCTCCTGGCCAAACAAAAGGGTTGGTTTCTGGAGCGAAACACAGATAAGGTTCTAGGAGAAGAAGCTCTGTGTCTTCCTTCTTGGGGAAGGAGGGTGCTCTGGTCTCCAGAGGCCTTCCAGATATTGGATTCAAACAGTTCTCAAAACAGCATAGGTCCTGAGAAATGTAAGGCTACCAGCTTACTCTTATAGGAAGCATAGGCTCTGTGACTTTAGCCATAATACCCATCTAGCTGAGATGGAAAGGACATGAGTCTCGGGTAGGAAACTAATGACTCAATCTTGTCTTCAAGTTCTGCTAATCAGATATGCATAGTGTGAGCAACACAAGCCACTTTTAGATAATGGCCCATAATAGAGAATGGTAAGTAAAGCACTGCCATATTTTGGTCCATTGTATCTCTACGTGATATTCCATCTTCCAGAGGTAGCTTTGTTCTCTTAGAACAATAGGTTATGGGGGTGTAAATCTTGGGAGGGTTGAGGCAGGATTTTACAGCTTCCTCACTGAATGGATACATTCTAAGAAATCTTCTCAGGACACTAAGTCTCTTCGTGCCACTTAAGGGCTTACCATTCGTGCAGGAATTGGTGATGATTTTTTGCTAGGGAGTTTTTCTGACTCCATGGCATACCCAAAGTAATCGTGTCTGAGAAAGGAAGCCAATTTGTGTCCCACTTCTGGAGGTGTTTCCGTGCTCAGATGGGAATTCAATTAGCATTCTCCTCCTCGTACCACCCGCAGTCTGTGTGGCAGAAAGGTCAAACCAATCCTTAGAACAGTTCCTCTGCTACTGTATCTCTGACCACCACGATAATTGGGCTACCCTGTTACATTGGGCAGAGTTTGCCAGGAATTGTGCTGTTAAATCGTCTACTCAGAGTTCCCATGTTCTTGGTCAACCATGGGTTCCAACCCTCTGTTCTTCCTGAGACTTTCCAAGAACAAGCAATTCCAGCTCTTGACGAGCATTTGAGGGCACTCCATTCCTCTTGGGTTCAGGAACAGCATACCCTACATGGTTCCGTGCAGCAACAAAAAAAGCTGGCTGACCGTAGGCAACTGCCGGCAACTACCTTCCCGATAGGAGACAGAATGTGGTTGTCTTCCCGTAACTCGCACTTACAGGTTCTTTGTAACAAATTGGCTCCTCGATTCATTGGTCCTTTCCGTGTGTTGCTCAAAATTAACCCAGTGACTTATGCATTGGAGCTCCCTGCCAATATGCGCATTCATAATGTCTTCCATGTTTCCCTGTTAAAGCACTTGGTCTGCAACTGGTATACCTCAGCTCCATCCATCCTGCTCCCGTGAGAGTTGCAGATCACAAGGAGTATGAAGTCCAAAATATTCTGGACTCCCGTTTGGTTCTAGGGCACCTACAGTACTTTATTCATTGGAAGGGATACAGTCCAGAGAAGCGCTCCTGGATTCCAGCTGGCGATGTTCACACTCCTGTTTTGGTACGCAGAGTTCATGCAGATTCCCTGACAGACCCCGGCTGACTCCACGGAGGGGGGGTCCTTTGAGGAGGGTACTGTAACAGCTTACCTTGGTTTCAGCGGCCGTTCATGCTGCATGTATGACGCGGGAAGATGGCAGCAGTTGGACGCATCAGAGCAAGATGCGTCATCTGCAGGTGCAAGGCTTCAGATTGTAGCAGGCCTCTGTTTTATGCCATGCTTCCTGTAGTTTCCTCCTACTTACTTCCTTCCTCTCAGCCTGCTCCTTCTACCTGCTTCCTGAGGAGGGGTTTAAAAGGCAGTCTGAGTCCTAACTCAGTTGCCCTTGCGTTGTTGTACAAAGCAGTTCTGTGTCCTTGGGCTCTGTGTATGACCTGGCTTGTCTGACCAACCAGTCTGGTGCTGACCTGTGGCTCTGTCTGACTATTCTACTGCCTTATCCTTATAGTAGACACCCAGTCTAGTGCAGACCTGTGGCTCTGGCTGACTACCTAAACTGGGTATGACCTGGCATGTCTGATTACCCTCTCTGGTGCTGACCTGTGGCCCTGTCTGACTATTCTCTTGTTTGTTCCCTGTACCTAGCAGACACCCAATCTGGTGTGGACCTCAGACTCTGGTAGACTAGCTCTATACTGACTGCAGGTGTGAGTCAGGTTTCTGCTTTTGCTATACTGACTGCAGGCATGAGTCAGGTATACGCTTTCGCTATACTGACTGCAGGAGTGAGTCAAGAGTATTTCTCGTTCATCAGATCAAGACTTTGTGTTCCTGCTCCTGTTCCATTCCTGTTTCCAGCTGAGACTACCAGTGGCTTTGGCCTAGTCTCCAGCAGTGTGGTCAATCTTGGCAGCCTACTATTCCTGATAGTAGCGCTTGCTGGCTGTGACCATCTGCTTGTTCCTATTTTATTACGATTGTGTACTACCTTACTTATATTTTAATAAATTGCATTTAACTATACCGTACTGACTCCTGAACATCTCTGGGGAGCCATGAGACACTGGCTTGCTTTAAAGGGACTGGGCAGTTAGGGGTCAATTATTTGTGTTTGGGAAAGGCTACTTCAAATGTGTATTGTATTACTGTCTGGTCCAGAGGTTGATTAGGGTTCCACCTACTAATCTCCTCTCTGTTGTGTATCCACTGTTGTCTGTGTGCCGGGATTAGTATGGGGTTCTATCACTGTGCCCGTGATTCGTGCTGCTCTGTGTCTATCACCTGCTGAGTATTCGTGATTGGCTGTCTGTCATTTGCCCTCCTCACACAGCCTTTTTAAACCAAGGTTGAGCACTTCCAGGTTGCCCTTTCGTGGTGTCTCTGACTCCACTCTGCCTGACCTGCTTGTCAGATCTCTGGGCCTGTTTCCGGTGTTCCAGCGTTCCAGTGTTCCTGTATGCTAACGTTCCTGTGCTCCAGCACCGCGCGGGTTAACCTGTACGAGTTCCTGAGTCTTGCGCTCCAGCTGTCGCTCCGGCGACATTGTTCTCCTCGCTATTGCATACACATTGTTGGTTCCAGCGTGCGGACGCTGGTTTGCTCCACTAAACCTGGTTGCGATATACATTGTTGGTTCCAGCGTGCGGACGCTGGTTTGCTCCACTAAACCTGGTTGCGATATACATTGTTGGTCCGAGCGTGCGGACGCTGGTTTGCTCCACTAACCTGGTTGCGATATACATTGTTGGTTCCAGCGTGCGGACGCTGGTTTGCTCCACTAAACCTGGTTGCGATATACATTGTTGGTTCCAGCGTGCGGACGCTGGTTTGCTCCACTAAACCTGGTTGCGATATACATTGTTGGTTCCAGCGTGCGGACGCTGGTTTGCTCCACTAAACCTGGTTGCGATATACATTGTTGGTTCCAGCGTGCGGACGCTGGTTTGCTCAACTAAACCTGGTTGCGATATACATTGTTGGTTCCAGCGTGCGGACGCTGGTTTGCTCCACTAAACCTGGTTGCGATATACATTGTTGGTTCCAGCGTGCGGACGCTGGTTTGCTCCACTAAACCTGGTTGCGATATACATTGTTGGTTCCAGCGTGCGGACGCTGGTTTGCTCCACTAAACCTGGTTGCGATATACATTGTTGGTTCCAGCTCCACTAAACCTGGTTGCGATATACATTGTTGGTTCCAGCGTGCGGACGCTGGTTTGCTCAACTAAACCTGGTTGCGATATACATTGTTGGTTCCAGCGTGCGGACGCTGGTTTGCTCCACTAAACCTGGTTGCGATATACATTGTTGGTTCCAGCGTGCGGACGCTGGTTTGCTCCACTAAACCTGGTTGCGATATACATTGTTGGTTCCAGCGTGCGGACGCTGGTTTGCTCCACTAAACCTGGTTGCGATATACATTGTTGGTTCCAGCGTGCGGACGCTGGTTTGCTCCACTAAACCTGGTTGCGATATACATTGTTGGTTCCAGCGTGCGGACGCTGGTTTGCTCCACTAAACCTGGTTGCGATATACATTGTTGGTTCCAGCGTGCGGTCGCTGGTTTGCTCAACTAAACCTGGTTGCGATATACATTGTTGGTTCCAGCGTGCGGACGCTGGTTTGCTCCACTAAACCTGGTTGCGATATACATTGTTGATTCCAGCGTGCGGACGCTGGTTTGCTCCACTAAACCTGGTTGCGATATACATTGTTGGTTCCAGCGTGCGGACACTGGTTTGCTCCACTAAACCTGGTTGCGATATACATTGTTGGTTCCAGCGTGCGGTCGCTGGTTTGCTCCTTAAACCTGGTGGCGCTATTTACCATTAGTTCCAACGTGCGGACGTTGGTTTGCTCCTGAACATCCAGTACTGTGGTCAGTCGCTGTCCACTTCCTTGCAGTTGTCTGATTTTCCCTGGCTATAGACTTATGCTCTCTGCTGTCTTAGTCACCTAACAGCTGGTCTATTTGCTCAGGCTGCCCTGCCCGGTATTGGTGAGGCCGGTAGAACCTTGACGTTACCATCCTGTAGGTTGCCTCACCCAGTATTGGCAGGGCCGGTAAAGCCTACTACAGTACCTCCTTGGGCTGCCCTGCCCGGTATTGGTAAGGCCGGTAGAGCCTTGTAACTCTCCATCTTAAAGGATGCCTTACCTGGTATTGGCAGGGCCGTTAGAGCCTACATTCAGCATCCAATTGGGCTGCCTTGCCCGGTATTGGTAAGGCCGGTAGAACCGGAATTATCATCTCACGGTTGCCTTACCCGGTATAGGCAAGGCTGGTAGAGCCTGTCATTAATATTGTCACTTGGGTTGCCTTGCCCGGTATTTAGGCAAGGCCGGTAGAACCTTTTGTATGTTCTATTGATGTCATATTGTTATGTATGTTTACCCTACGGGGACTGCCTTTAACTTTTAATAAAGTTAAATTTTACCAAACCATAAGTCTGAGAGTCTTCACAAACCGTGACAGGTTCTTACTGTAGGTAACACCTGGTCCCATTGTGCTGTGTTCATGATTGTGTCAGTCATACTGCCTGTCACAGCCTTTGCATTGTCCCTTTGTTCATGTGTATACAGTAGCCCCAGGGAGTCCCATGGTATTGCAAGCCTCTCCACCAACAATCCTTTGTCTCACTGTTTACCCTTCCCTTCCCACATTGTCTGAGTAATTCAATCATGTCTGGCCCCATTCTGTTATGTCCACACCATTTGCTGTTGCCCACTGTATGGTACTGTATTGTATCCCATGTGCTACCACCCCCACAATATTGTGATAAACTCTGTGTAAAAGAGCAGAGTGTTCACTAATAAAATGTTAGTCCTTTGGAACTTTGAAGTAGTACAGGATCCTTATTCTGAATGGTTTAAAGGAGCCATTTGCTCCCCATTCAGGCAGCTGATGTATCCAGATTGTGTTCCAGCCTTTTACCAGTGACTGTTTCCAGTGCTTCAGGAGTTCCAGTCTTTCATCTGGCTTCACAGGCCAGGCTACCCACTTGTAGCCACATCCAGGAGGGAGAGACCCAGAACGAAGAAGGACTTAGGCTTCCGTTACAACGAGTAAGTATGTAGACGATCCCCAAAGCTTTTAGGTAGTTTGTAAAACTTGGATGGATTATCTATCTGGACATTGATCGTGAATCAACTATACAAGTCATACTCTTCAGAGTTTTAATCATTAAGAGCTTTCTGAATATCATGAAGAGCCCACAAACTTATTCACTGTAGCCTCTGTCCTTTCCCTTTTCTACCTCCTCTTCCTCTTCTCTGCTTTACTCTCTCCCTCTTATTCTTTTCTAATGTCCACCTTTTTCTTTGTTAAGGTCTCTCCGCATTTCTTTCTTTTGAGCCTTAAGCTACAGACTCTTCACTTGATTGCATTATAAAATGATACACATGCTTAGATTTCCTAAATCTATTTCTTTATATATTGAGGAATATGTTCTGCCATGTGTCAACATGCTGTTTACATTGTTACGGAGATAAAATAAAAACAATACAAATTTATGTTCTAAAAAAATAAATGCCTAATTTATTTCAATCCAGCCTAGTTCGTTTTCTCTAGAATGACTCCATTTTGCATTTCTACTTATTGACTGATAGGATTACACCACAGGTGAAAAATAAATATTACCCAAATTCCTATTGATTTAAATGGAGATTTTAACCCTTTGAATGATACAGAGGTCTCTAATGTTTTTCTCCAAAATACGTTGGAAACCTCTGCAGCATTCAAGGAGTTAAGAGCTCCATTTAGATCAATAGGGAATTTTTCCTACTCCCCTATGGTGAAAATGGTTTGGACTATATTTGTTAGAGTTTGCCTTTATACATAAGGCTTAATGGGGCTGATTTATGAAAATGGTGTTATGAAAAATGTGAAGTAAAAGTGTCATGAATCTGAAGGTCGGCATTTAAAAAGAAGCCAGTTTAGGAACTGTTAACGTGACACAGAAGTGGCAATAAAGCTGCTGAACATTTTTGTGCAGTGAATTTATGAATTTTCCTAAACAGGACAATTTAGCAACAGAATTCTCAATAGAATCTTAACGCCAGGTAAAATCTGTTCTTAAAGGGGAACATTCACCTCATAAATTTTTTTTTACCGTAGGTTTAGTTAAAAAAGTAGTATTGCAACCTCAGTATAATGCTAACTGGAGCTTCACAATAGAATAGAAACCATTCACACCACACCAAAGGGAAGCATGAACGTGCTCCCTGGGGGGGGGAGGTTGGAGGAGAAGAGCTGTGCCAAAGATTTCGGGTGCTGCATTATGCGGAAGTGCACCACTTGAAGATAAAATATCTTTAAAAGTACATACATTTAGGGGAAAAAACCACCTAATACTACTTTATTAACTAAACCTATGGTAAAACATTTTATGAGGTGAATGTTCCCCTTTAACCCCTTAGTGACGGCCGCGTCACTTAACGCCCGTCTAACTTTTTTTTTCTAAAAGAATCCGGAGTCCCCGAACGGCGTGCAGCCGCGCGGGGAGCCGGATTTCCGGGACGTACATGTACGTCCTCTGTCACTAAGTGACAGCCACACAGGACGTACATGTACGTCCTGTGTCGCGAAGGGGTTAAGCATTCCCAGCATTAACATATTATTAAATCCATATTTACAACAATGCCCTTACTGATTTATAAATAAGACCTGGGGGGAAATTCACTAACCAGTGATAAAGAGGTTATAAAGCGGAGATGTCTTCTCCAGTTTATTACTTCTCCAATTCCTATGTTATTCTATGGAGGTCTTGGTGCATACGCTCTACAGAATAACATTGGGAATGGAACAGTCATCTCCACTTTATCACCACTTAATGAATCTCCCCCATGTGTTAAAAAGGGAACTTATCCTTTGAATAAGGAGCTTTAATTTGTTTATAAGAGGACTAACCTTGGTAGGTGCCCTTCACACAGCAGGCAGTTCATTTTTATTATTTTATTATTTCATATATGTTTAGTTTAGCTTACCTAGGTGTTACATTTTTTAAATGTTTCAATCTATCAAAGACTAGTGTCCCTTATGAGCCATTCAGGTCTGAATCCCATTGTGTGTTGTTAGGAGGTATGACCATACCTGGGAATTTAAAAAAAATGAGCTGATCCTGATATTTTAAATATTAACTCTTATCGCTCCCCATAATGTACATTTTAGGCAATATATCCCCATTTGCTGTAACCCAGAGGTTCTCCAATAAGTCCTCGATTAACCTATAAAATGCCACAACATAACTGTTTAAGGACCAAAGGGGTGAACGATGCATTGCACACCTCTCTGATCCTCTAATGCTTGAACACACACAGTATAAATAGAACTTACACCTCTACCTTTCTGGCACAAATAGCACCACTTTAGACACTAAACGAGCAATTAATTGGCACAGATAATGTAGTGGGTGGCACTGGTCTCTCACCCTGAGAATTTGGCCTTTCACCCTGAGGTCTGGGTTAAAACCACGAGTCTCCTGGTCAGATCTTGACAATTTCCAGGTATGGGTATGATCTAGACGCAGTCTTCAATAGACATCATTATAACCTGGAAACTTCAGAAATAATGTAAACAATATACGGAGAGATTACACCTGAAATCTGTGTTAATGGCATCTAATTAGATACATCAATGTGGGTTATGCACTAAGGTGTGATAAAGAGGTGACAGAGTGGAGATTACTTCTCCAGCGTCTATGTTTTTATATAGAGCATATGCTCTCCAAAGCTGAAGAAATCTTAGTACATCGACTTCACAGAACTCAGAGAAGTCATCTCTGCTTTATCACCTCTTTATCATACCTTAGTACATCTGCCCCGATGTGTTAAACAAATTAGGAGCAATTTATTCCCAGGGAAAAGTTCCCCTTTAGATATGTTTGATTTATTTAGAGGCCTGTGGGGCCATCGTTCAGCTCATTTACATGAGTATTGTTGGAGGATTTGATGCTCACTACAAACTCCAACAACTGGCTGAACAAGAATATATGGCTCATGCTAATGTTGAGCGCCCATCAGTTGCACCCTCTCAACTTAGTAACAGAGGGTTAGATTGGGGAATGCAGGGTAATATGTATTGGGCACCCCTCCGGCACTCAAAGGGTTTAAGGTCATATGAATGGAAAAATTCTGGGGCAAAACAACTACAACATAGCGGACAAATTAAAAGTCCCATAGAGAGGCAACCAATGCATTGCAAGACCTTAAATCAATGTAAATTTGAGTAATTGTATATATCCCATATGGTGCAACTGGTTTGCCCCTAGTTGCTCCCATTATCTTTGGGCATATGACACGATAAATTTAAGATGTTGGAGACTGCAAGACTCACCCAGCCATGAATACAAATCACTGACATCACTCATCAGAGCTCCTGGAATCAATAATATCTATATTTTTTCCCCCTACGGCCACATTTGGTTACAGTCCCCTTCCTATGTGTTATCCATTCTCCACCCCTCACCCTGGATTTCTCCATTTTATCATCTAGGCCAGTGATTCTCAACCATGGTGCGATGGCACTTTGGTGCACAACAGACATCCGCTTTGGGTGCCCGTTTTCTTCCATAAAGACTTTGACAATAATGTGAACGCTGACTTTAAACTGTATATTTATGGAAATGAATATGCACAATATGTATTTTTTTTATCATTTTGATTGTGAAAGTTTAGAATAATTATAGTTTTATATTTATAAATTTCATTACAAGCTTGACAAATGACATAATATTTTAGGGCTACCCAGGAAATTCCAGAATGTGTGCCTTAAGCAAAAAAAGATTGAGACCCACTGCACTAGGCCATGTCCTGCTGTCCTGCTCAAAACAAGCATTCCCTTGCCCCTCACAGGATCCGTAGCTCTGCACTCTCCCCCAGACCATACTTTGTCTTGTTCTCATGGAAGAGTTTCAGTAGAGAATTCTTGTATATTTCATGGTATATATCCACAGTCTGTGGGCTTGGATCTTCTATCCGGGGAATATGAATCGGCTCTCCCACTATCAGAAATACGGAAAGTGATGATAATTATCAAAGAGATAGCATAACAGTAAGAACCACATATTAATACACAGAACAATAGCATATGGTAGAGATTTAGAATAACATTAATGCTAAAATACAATTTGTTGTCACATGAAAAAACATATTGTAAAACACAAACACACACGTGTATGTATACATTCAGATTCCAAGAATTTGCACTAATACATGGTATATATAGCCCTTTATGCAGGTGCTCCAGATTAGATACAATAGAAAATAATAGTTAGGATATGTACAGACAATATTTCAGTACCATGAGCAGGTACTTTGCCAAGGCTTGATAAAGGATCCATGGAGGGTACACCAAAATGTCACTACATGCCTGGTAACATTTTTGATCATGTAAACCTTATGACTGTACATCTGTCTTACCACTTCCAGCAGGTCACATATCTGAGCCTACAAGAGTGTAACTGGTAAATTCAATACTCAATACACAAAACAATGAACTGACATTAGGTCCCAACAAGAACCTCCTACTCACCAACAGTGGTGATTGGCCGGGAGAAGGGGATAAAGCCCTTTGCTTGGCTTGACGTCAGGCCACGGCCATAGAAGAGACAAGGAGCAAAGCCAAAGAGCTTTTGGAACCTGTATTGAGCAGCTCTGAGAATACTGCCCTCTGCGAAATGTATCTGTTGGTACAAATCATTCTCACCAAAAGAGAATGAAGGAACCAGGTCTGCCCTGAATAGAGAGATGCAAGGAACAACTGTAAGGAAGGAAGGGAAAGAAATATTGAGAATGAAATAAAGATAAATAATGTGAATATGTGAGTGGGTAAAAAGGTAAAAGAAAAAGAGATACAAAAGGATCATCAAGAGACATTCCACTGCTTGAGAGTAAAAGAAAGTTTTGTTATGGAGTACATCATTATGAAATCAATTTCTTAGAAAACATACCATTTGGTTAAAAGAGGGAAATTTAGCATATTTCAATTGCCTTCTATGGGAGAGCTTGTAGTCTTAGAATATATATCTCCATTAAAAGCAAAGGTAACAGAGCTACATGGTGACCATAAAAAGCCTACAGTTTTGGGGCCACCAACCACACAAAAAAAAAAAAAAAAAAAAAAAAAAAAAAGAACTGGCAACTTTATTTAATTCAAATGAATTTTCCATGCTTCCTCTATTTTATAGCCAGAGCTCTTTCATCAACAGGGCAAAGTGGGCCCATTGGCAAAAGCAGAACCTTATAGAATACAGTTTTGAGCTCTCTGGATCTCCTTCTCCCCATTTACGTAGGACACACAATATAGTCATATCAGTGGGTGAATTATGTATGTAAGCTCAGCACAGAATGAGGATGGGTGTGAAAACTCCTATTTTGTCACAATGCTGTAGATGTAAGCATACTCCCATGCTCAAACTTCTTTTTCCTTCAATTGGACTGTAATGTTCTATTGTGGTCACGAAGTGGCATTAAATCTATCACTTGCGAGACCATCAAGGGGCAACAAATTTGCTCTTTGAATGCCAAATGGAGCTTTTGATAACAATTTGATTTAAAAAGAAAATAAAATTGAGCTGTAATAACATTTACATGCTCTATTGACAGCTCCTTGGGCTCAAATTTTTGTGAAGCCAATACAAATTTTAGTACTCAATTTAAGAGGGAAAAAACAGATGCAGTTATTCTTTTCTCCTTGTTGTTTTATTACTGCAATATGTTGGCAATCTTTCCAGTATCTAAGGAGTGAAGAAGGCCCACTGTTTCATTCTTTGCCCAGTATCCAGAAGCTGTTTAGAACAGCCAGTGTCATCATTATTAATTCTTATATAAACCTTAGCTATTCTATGAGAGGAAACATTAGATAATTCATTTTTAGACAACACAATTTTAAAATTGTTTTTAGCTCTTAATGACTTTTAGCAAATCATTCTCTAACGAGTCAATCTTTAACCCTTTGAGAGACAGAAAGGAATCCAACTCATTGCAATGCAATGCGTTGAATGCCTCTATGGAACTCAAAATGCTAAGAGAGTAATTCAGGTGCAACCAACTGTGTCATACTAGACAAATATCCCTATTGATTTAAATTCATGGGGAATTATGGGAATTTGTATTTCTCCACTAGGGTTGCAGTTAGTTTGCTGGTATTACTCCACTTAGTTATTGCTAGGCACATTATGGCTTATTCGGTTACTAGTTTAAAAGCCCATGTACACGTGCCACAGTGCCACCCCCAGCAGCCTTGGTTGGTTCCCAGAGCCTCTGTGCTCACTGCCTGCGCTGCAGTCATGCACAGTACAGAATGCCCAAACGCACCGAGGCCGATATGGAGCAGGGCGCTCTGAATTCGGACCGTTGTACTCTCTGCCCACCTTCCTGGGACCCAGTGGTCCCAAGAAGGTAGGCAGAGAGGACTACGGTCCGAATTCGGCGCGCCCCACTCCGTATCAGCTGCGGCGTGTTCGGACACTCTGTATTGTGCATGACTGCAGAACGTGCAGTCTCTACTGTGCATAACTGCAGCACGTGCAGTCTCTACTGAGCATGACGGCTTCTGACAAACATCCTAGCAAATTATTATATAGGATATTTGCTTTTAGTATAGTTTGGAAAACAGTGTGGTACATGTTGGTGCATAATACTCTACTGACCCGTGCTCCAGTGCCAGTCTCACAAAACCCTTCCTTCTACTCAAGATTAAGTTGGTAACTCCTGGCTGACAAGACAAGGACTCAGCTGCTCCACCTACTACAATCACCACTGCATTACCACGGCCGCTCTGGGACAGCAAATAACCGATGGCCTTACGATTCACTGGGCACAGTCCTGTGCAGAGAAAGGGTCAGTGTTGGTGAAAGCTGCATTATAGTATGGAGTTGAAATGACAAAGAAAACATTAAGTAATAGATCTCTGTGGGGGGAGAAAATACTAGTGATACTGCAGAACAGTGGAAAGCACTGTAACATAGCTATGTGTGTTTGTCAGGAGGCCAGTGTAGGAATACTAGTGATACTGCAGGGCAGTGGAAAGCACAGTATTAGAGCTGCAGTGGGGAGGTCAGTGCAGGAATACTATTGATACTGCAGGGCAGTGGAAAGCACAGTATTAGAGCTGTAGTTGGGAGGTCAGTGCAGGAATACTAGTGATACTGCAGGGCAGTGGAAAGCACAGTATTAGAGCTGTAGTTGGGAGGTCAGTGCAGGAATACTAGTGATACTGCAGGGCAGTGGAAAGCACAGTATTAGAGCTGTAGCGGGGAGGTCAGTGCAGGAATACTATTGATACTACAGGGCAGTGGACAGCACAGTATTAGCGCTGTAGTGGGGAGGTCAGTGCAGGAATACTATTGATACTGCAGGTCAATGGAAAGCACAGTATTAGAGCTGTAGTGGGGAGGTCAGTGCAGGAATACTAGTGATACTACAGGGCAGTGGACAGCACAGTATTAGCGCTGTAGTGGGGAGGTCAGTGCAGGAATACTATTGAAACTACAGGGCAGTGGACAGCACAGTATTAGAGCTGTAGTGGGGAGGTCAGTGCAGGAATACTAGTGATACTGCAGGGCAGTGGAAACACAGTATTAGAGCTGCAGTGGGGAGGTCAGTGCAGGAATACTAGTGATACTACAGGGCAGTGGACAGCACAGTATTAGCGCTGTAGTGGGGAGGTCAGTGCAGGAATACTATTGATACTACAAGGCAGTGGAAAGCACAGTATTAGCGCTGTAGTGGGGAGGTCAGTGCAGGAATACTAGCGATACTGCAGGTCAGTGGAAACACAGTATTAGAGCTGTAGTGGGGAGGTCAGTGCAGGAATACTATTGATACTACAGGGCAGTGGACAGCACAGTATTAGAGCTGTAGTGGGGAGGTCAGTGCAGGAATACTAGCGATACTGCAGGGCAGTGGAAACACAGTATTAGAGCTGTAGTGGGGAGGTCAGTGCAGGAATACTAGTGATACTACAAGGCAGTGGAAAGCACAGTATTAGAGCTGTAGTGGGGAGGTCAGTGCAGGAATACTAGCGATACTGCAGGGCAGTGGACAGCACAGTATTAGAGCTGTAGAGGGGAGGTAAGTGCAGGAATACTAGTGATACTACAAGGCAGTGGAAAGCACAGTATTAGCGCTGTAGTGGGGAGGTCAGTGCAGGAATACTAGCGATACTGCAGGTCAGTGGAAACACAGTATTAGCGCTGTAGTGGGGAGGTCATTGAAGAAATACTAGTGATACTGCAGAGCAGGGCTGTCCACGTTTAGTCCTCAAGGGTCACTAATAGGCCAGGATGTAAGGATTTCTCTGATAAAGCACAGGCGAGTTAATCCATGGCTCATTCATTTTGACTGACCCACCTGTGCTTAATCAGGGAAATCCTTAACAACTAGCCTGCTGGAGGCCCTTGAGGACTGGAATTGGACAGCCCCACTGCAGGTCATTGAAAGAACAAAAATACAGCCGTGTGTAGGACTGTAAGTGCAGGTATATTTGTGATGAAAGCACAATAATATAGCTGTGTAAGGGGTGGTCTGTGCAAGGATACTAGTGGTGTTGCTAGATACAGGCTGAGGGGGGTCTAAAGCCCAATGACTTGTGCTTAAAACCAGGGGTTTATGTCAATCATATAATGGAGCTAATATGACATATCATGGAGCTACTGGTAATGGCCAAATTAGGCATCTGCTTGTCTAACCCATCCTGACACCCCTGATTTTGATCAATGGGAAATCTGAGGAATTTTTACTTGTCCTCTATGGTTTTCCCTATATTTGCTGCACTTTTACTTTGTGCATATGGCCCTTTATATACATTTCTTCACTAAACTATATCAATTAAAATAACTCTGGAATTTTAGATTTGTTTTCTGTCAAAATCTCTCGACAAAGGTATAAAAGGAAAATCACAAAACGAATTCCGTACAAACTGAGGACAATTTACAAATTCACTTTTATATCACAAAATTAGTTCTGCCACCCTCCACAGCATAAAAAAAAAAAATCTTTGTTCATAAAATGAACTGAGTTGTCATAGAATTAATTCCATCAGCAGAGTGTGTTAACATAGGTCACAATGGTTGCAATTCATTACTGTGCAGAAGTATGCCTGATACACTGCTCTTCTCTGCAATCATTGACTGATACCTTAGGGTACTTGTCAATGATCTATTTTATTTCCCTGACTTGAGGAAGTGAGGCACGGAAATGTGGTAAGAAATAATGTAAATGCTGACATTCCCACAATATACAGCATATGCATTTATCAGCCCCATAGATATCTATTGTTTCTGCCTGCCTGAAGCTGGTGGGTGAGAAAGACAGATCTACCTGGCACTCATTCACTGATGAATAAGCATATAACAAAAAAATCTGGCCACTGAAGAATTGGGGAACTGTAAATGCACAAGACAATCTGAATGTTTCCTTGGCCATTCAATTATCTGTCACTGGAGGAATTCTGTCCAACATGTATTCTTTGTACCAAGATCACAAAATCAATTTTGTCCATGAAATAAATTCAAATGTATGTCTAGCACTTGCTGTCCTCTGCATGTTACCTGCTTGTACCCCTCTACCCCACCCCATTCCATCTCTCTCTTGCCTCTCTACCTGTGGTAGGAGAGTCAATCTGCCCAGTGCACTTACCTCCACTCATCATGTATTCTCTCAGAATGGGCAGTTTGAAGTTTCCTGCCAAAGTTGCCAGGCAAGGACGGATTCCAGGGAATTTCTGTGAGAAACCAGTAGACTCGGTGCTAAAGTTACAAAATGCTCCAATACATAGGATTCCATGTGGGTGTGATCCGATGATGTAGTTCCGCCCAGGAGGGAGGTTGTGAGTTTTCACTAGCTACAAGGGAAATGAAGTAGGTAAAAGAGGATTGTGAGAGAGTGGCCAAGAGAGGGCAAGAGGTGTGCACTGAGAGGAATATAGAAAATCTCAATGCCAAAGATAACTCTGGTGGATAGATCAATGGTTCTCAAACTGGGTCCAGTAAAGAATTACAAATGGAAATGTATTTAGGCATTCTGATGCACTAGGTCCAACCAAGGGAATGTACCCCCTTACACACTTTATCCTGACTCTTCCACAGACCACACCCCCTTACACACTTTATCCTGCTCTTCCACAGACCACACCCCCTTACACACTTTATCCTGGCTCTTCCACAGACCACACCCCCTTACACACTTTATCCTGACTCTTTCACAGACCACACCCCCTTACACACTTTATCCTGGCTCTTCCACAGACCACACCCCCTTATACACTTTATCCTGCTCTTCCACAGACCACACTCCCTTTTCTAAGAGACAATAAAGCACTCCAAGTGTTTAAGCACTTAAATATATGAGGGTATCAAATAGAAAATTATTACTTTCAAAATAAAATGTTAAATCTGTCCACTGCCGGACCAGCCTGCACATGACACTATACTTACATTATATACAATGCTCCACCTGCACGGTGGACATTGTGAGATCTGTGGGACTTTATTGGGACATGAAGATTAAAAAATTAAACTGCCATATAATACAATGAATTTGAGCTGGCCATTGCCCCCCAAAATGCTGCCCTTGAAATTCTGATGCCCTAGACCCAGAGCTGCTTGGGCTATGACTAAATTCATCACTGGTTCCAAAGAACACAGTTAAGTAATAGCGAACAGAGGGACAAGGCTGGGGTGACAGACAGTGGATGTGTGGCTCTGTGACTATCAGCAGACGTATGGAAGAGTGTAACATTGCACAAAGTGCAAATGTTTTTTTCATAAGATTTCTCTTGTAATGAATACTTAAAATGTAAAAAAAAAAAAAAATATGTTGTAGATTTTATCCCCCCTGAGTAAAACAAGGGTACTCCCACTGCTGAAAGGTGTTTTATTCAAAAGTTATTACAGCTCAAATTTGAATTTTTTAGGTGCAATATCACAGCGGCCTGAAATTGTACAGTGGCGCTGTTGCTACAAGATCCTATGGGACCAGAGCTGTCCATAGGATGGTGTAGCAACAGCGCCACTGTACAATTTCAGGCCACTCACATCCCAGCCAATCAGATTTGAGTGGCTGTCCTATAATCTGATTGGCTGGGATGTGAGTAAGAACATCCCAGCCAATGGCTGTGAGGGAAATGGAAGTGAGTCTGCCCATATATAAAGGCAGGCTTACTTCCACTGCTCTCAGTGTGTTACAGTCATTGGCCCATATAGGACTGAAGGGGACCCATGGTGGTTATCTGTGTCTCCACTGTTGCCGCCCTCGCGGCTGCTCCAAGCAGCGGAGACATGAAGATATTAGCGAAGTAGATTTACTTAGCACTTATGCATGACATTTATTTTGGTGTATATGTATACTATTTCATCTTGGCATTAAATAGAGGCAATTAATTTAAGGAATATTCATGGCGTAATAATGTTTAACCCTCTGCTTGCCAGTGAGGTACGCAAAGCATTGCTTTGCAATGCGTTGCGTACCCCTCTGCCACTCAAAGGGTTAAACGATGTCTTCATTCATGCTTGGTATTTATACTGTTCTTTTATATTACAGCCAGAAGAATGAAGTAAGAGAAGAAAGAAGACTGAAGAGAATGCAGAAGATAGAAGAAAGAAGAGAAGACAGAAGAACAGTGGATGACAGGTAAGTGTAACACGGATTAGTTAACGATAGGTGCTTGGCAGTATGTCAGGCACCGATAGTTAATTGTTTTTAATGTTAAGTTCCCAATATTGCTGCTCTTAGCTGCGTTTTGGGAACTTAACTAACAAAATGGACATTTAGCCACAAGACCGTTTCTGTGGCCTAACGTCCTTTGTGATTTTAGCTGGTAGGGCCTTTGAATACCGCGTTACACTGTTTAGTATTTCAGCCGGTATTCACTTTGGCCCTACCGGCTATTGTAACGCCTGCCTTTAAATCTATCCCCTAAAGTCTTCAAAGCTTGCATCCTAAATCTGCTTAGTTAGCCGATAAAGGTATCACCAACTATAGTTGCCTCCTGTATTTCTACGGCTAACACGGTACCAACTCTCATCTGTTATAAACTAGTCATTAAAATCAAACCATGTACTAATGCAATGCAATGGGAAATTATTTACAAATGCAGTCTGACTGCTTCTTGTTCGGTTACAAGCACACACTGCAGATAACTGTTAGCTGTTTCAATAAATCTCCACTTATGTATAGGGAACATGTTGCATACTGCCTTTGGCCACAAGGTGTCAGCATTAACTACTTGGTAACATTGATCAAGTACACTTGATGAGGCTAAAATAATAAAGTGGATCCATCAAGGTCAATCTATTTCCTTATCATCTTTGTTTTTTCTGATGCATTGGAAGGTAAAAAAAAACAAACAAACAAAAAAAAAAACCGCTGAAGCAATTTCCAATTATTCCCCAAATGGTTAAACAAATCCTTCCCAATCGAAAAGGAAATCAGATATCTCCCAGAATTAACATCCTATTTTAATTAAAATCAACCGTCATAAGCACATTTTCCTGCCCTTACTGTAAAAAATACCTACCTTTGTTTTATTCAAGCATTCCTCTACTTTTAAAGGGTACCCCTTTGTTTTTGCGCAACTCTTTGAGCAAAGATTTCCACAGAAAATGCTTTGTGTTGGCCTTGAATATATTTATATATAGTATTCTTATTCCCCTTAGGAACTTGTTCTATAATGTAAACATTCAAATTTGCCCAATATCTCTTTATATCAAAAATCTGTTAATTCTAACTTTACAACAGTGATTCTTGACTTCAGTCCTCGGGACACACCAACAAGTCAGGTTTTAAGGATATCCCTAATTAAGTGCAGTTTGTGCAATCAAAATGACAGGCACTGATTATAAGCCAGTGAACATGCAGGCATGTATTGTAAATGTGACCTAATGGTGTGTATTGGGGACCAATGTTGAGAAAAACTGCTCAGCGGTGTGGTTCTGATCAATTATATGAAAATTAAATGCAATGTGGCAGACCTGTATAGGGAAGTAATCCCGAAAATAATTCCAGACAGACCAATTTCTCACCCACGAACTGCGCCGACCCCCTGCAAACCAAGAGTGCGGGTCATAAAAACACATAGTAATCGAAGTTAAGTCTGAGGACTGTGAAATCAGCAGTTATGAGTAGGACATAGCTGGGTAAAATATAGGGATTTACTAAACTAAAAACCCAAAGACAGGACATGGGAATAATTTGAAGGATGGGAGATCATAAGGCAAGGGGTTAGGGATAGGAAAGACCTGGATAAAATCAGTGGTCTTAGAGAGGTCCATAAGATTATGATGAGGATAGAGCTGGATACAGTTAGAGCTCTGATAGATCCATGAGGTTGTTGGGTACAATCGAATAAAAGCTCTGAGATATCTACAGCACCATGCAGAGAGGACAGTAACAAACTGAGGACCCAGAGTGTAAGTAACTGGGAGCAATCGGAGGGATGAAAGGGAGAGACTATAGAGACAATCTGATGAAATTCCCAGTGACAGAGTAGATATAGCTTGGTGCAACTAGTGCTTCTACAGCAATTCATAGTACCAGAGGAAAGCTATATCCAAATACTAGCAGAAAGATAGGAGATCCTAGTCAGGAATTAGACATAACTGGTTACAATCAGATGATTGAGAAATTCACTTGACCAAAAGAAAGAAGACAGTAGGGTACAGCCAAAAAACTGAGAGATCAGAGGACATATCAGGGAACAACCAGAAAGCTGAGAGATCTACAGACACAATAAGAGGACACAACAAGGTATAACCAGAAAGTTGAGAGATCTACAGGCACAATAAGAGGACACCTCAAGGTACAACCAGAAAGCTTTCTGACTGTACATAGGGTACAGTCAGAAAGCTGAGAAAGCCACAGGACAAGAAGAGGACATAAGGGTACAGCGGTAAGATAGGAGAGCCACAGGGACAACAACAGGACATAAGGGTACAGTGGTAAGCTGGGAGAGCCACAGGGACAACAAGAGGACATATCAGACTACGAAGTATGTCACAGGTTACTATACAATATATCACTGTAAGGAGTTAAAAGGATAGTAATGTTTCACAAAAACAGCAGCTCCAATTAATCTTCATAGTATTTGGGCCATGGAGTGTGTTATATCACTACTGTCAGAGTTGTGGTTCAAGAGTAATTGAAGGATAAAGTTTCCCCCTCCCGCCCCTTTTACGTAGTGTAAGCCATCTCTTCTCAGATGTGGAATCTGGTTGTAAGACCAGACAGATAACAGGGGACAATCTTCTTCCTATGAGAACAATGAAAGCCCTGCCTCCCTTGACAAATTTTTCAGGTTTTTCCCTTATCTTAATTGAAAATTGTCCGTCTCTGCAGTCTACCTGGGCACCTCCGTTCTGATCTGGCTGAACAGTGTTACATCAGTAAAAGGGGCGGGAGGGGGATAATTTGTCATTGAATTACTCTTGCACTTCAACTCTGACAGAATTGAAATAACACTCTCCGAGGTCCAAATACTATGATGATTAATTAGAGCTGCTTTTATTATGAAACATTACTGTCCCTTTAAGGTTAATCACTGTGTGTATTTACAGTATATTCCTATGTGACTGTACTGAATATTACTGTGTGACTAAAAAGTTGCACTGTGTCTCTGTATGATTTATTGAGTATTTGTATCAGTGTTATTATTGTGTCATGTTTCAGGATGACAGTAAAAAAAGTTGAGGATTTCTTTCACCTGTCTCAGGTGTGTCCCAGTCCAGCAGGATCCAGCTCATGTAGAGAGCAGAGAGTGGCCAGAGAGCAGTGAATAAGAGACATATAAGGAGCACAAGGAACAGCAGGCCTGACAAGGGCAAAGAACATAGAACACTGATCATTCACACATCCTCATTACTTCTGTAACATTCTTATGCATAGGAATACATGTAGCATCCCTTCTCAAGTGTGCACAGGTGAGTGACCCAGAACTGAAAGAGTTAAAGGGATAGTAATACTTCATTTTAACTTGATTTTATTTTGTAGGCATTAAAAAAACATGAAGAATGATATAAGTCTTGTCTCTGAAACCTTTATGAGATATTCACAAACAAAGTATCCCCCCCCCCTGTTCAACCAGATCAGAAGGGAGGTGCCCAGGTAGACTGCAGAGAGGGACAATCTTCAATTAAGATAAGGGAAAAAGCTGAAAAACTTGTCAAGGGGGGAAGGGCTTTCATTGTTTTCATACAAAGAAGATTGTCCCCTTCTGTTATCTGTCCTGTCATACAACCAGACTCACATCTGAGAAGAGATGGCTTACACTAGGTAAAAGGGGCGGGAGGGGAACTTTGCTTGTGAATATCTCATAAACCATAAAGGTTTGAGAGATAAGACTTATATCATTCTTCATGTTTTTTTAATGCCTACAAAATAAAATAAAGTTAAAACGAAGTATTACTATCCCTTTAAAGAGGAGCACTTAAATAGATTTGCACTGGAATAACAGATAAACCATGCGACCATGCTCTGTTCTTATTGCACCTTTAACTGTTTCAGCGCTAGATAGCTTGCCAGTGCTCACCTTAGAGGGAAACCGATTCCTTTCATGCCCAATTTAGACCTTTTATTTGTCATAGCATATATAATCTCACAGATATGGCAGATAATACCTCCACCCATGCACACAAATCTATCCACTCTATGGGCCCTATGTATAAAATTGTAACAGGGCAAATTAGATTCACCATAGGGGACAAATATTCCAGTTGATTTAAATAGAACTTTTAATCCTTTGAATGCTATAGAGATCTCCAGTGCATTGTAAAGCAACCTCTCTAGCATTCAAGGGATTGAAAACCCTATTTAAACCAATGGAAATTTAGGGAGTTTTTAAGTGACCACTATGGGGTGGATGGTTTACTCAAGAATTGCACCATTCCACTTTTATACATACGACCCTATGTAGTGATATGGTGCTGGTCCATGAATGAGAGAAACACACCAGTTGGTATGAGCACTACAACTTCTACAGCTCAAATGTCAGTGGTTCCCAGTTCCGATCTTCAGGGAACATAACAGGTCAAGTTTTAAGGGTATCCCTTATTAACCCCTTAAGAACAGGTGACATGTCAGGGCCGTCACCAGTGTCCGTGCCTTAAGGACCGACAACGGTCATGGCATATCACGGGTTTTGTGAACACAACGCTGCTGCAGGAGTGCTGTGATCTCTAGAGGAGTCTGAAACGGACCACTCCAAGACCAGAGCAGTCAGTTTCAGACTCTCTTTCAATCACTACTACCTCAATTTCTTTCAATGCAATTAGGTGAGATGCAGTAAACTTTGACAAGGGTCCAGTTTGGCAGTCCAAATTCATCTTGTGGTCATGTGTCTTCCCTATCTTATCCATGTGATCAAATCTCAAATGCACCTACCTGGCCATGCCTTCTCCCCTTCACCCCATATATAATGTGTCAGTGTCTCCTTCACCAATGGATAATTTGCATATCAAAATCTGACTCCATGAAGCATTTTCATATTTCTTATGGAGTATTTATATTTAAATGTGAATATTCACCATAAGTACTAAGCTGCAAGAGTTGGCGATGCTGTCTGAGCTCACAAAAAAAGTTCTCCTGGGTGACTCTGGAGAATTGTGGATTTTGCCATAGCTTTATTTTTTTTTTCCCCACAGCTTCAGGTGTTCTTCGATGATAGATCATATTCACATTAAACAATGGTGTAAATGTCATTAGTCCTTTGATGAACACAAACACAATATAGGTGTATAGGTATATTCCAATAGAATTATATGGGATCCACCAGCCAGAAGCTAGCAGATAGAACTGGTGGTGAATCAGTCTGGCACTTATTCATTCATCAGTGAGCGCCAGATATGTTCTGGCCACTGATGAATTAACAAGTAGCTAATGCACAAAAACAATCAGATTTCTTTACAAATTGAGCCATTAGCCAATTCATTTTACCCTTAAACCAATAGTCCCCCACTCCTTTTTTTTGTGATGACACACATTGCCATACAAGTCATGTACTTACCCATAACCAGAAAGGAGAAGATCCATTGGAGAACAGAGAAAAGCTGGAAACAAGTGCGGAGCTGCTGCTTTGGTAGGGATGGTGCAGTAGAGAGAGAACGCAGAGCTGAGTTCAAAGTCAGCCTGCTTCCTGTAGTATACAGAAGGTCGGAATGTTACACATCTAGTCAATGGGGAGCTGGCAGTGTCTCCCTCACATCCCCACACACTCTCTACAGTAGAGATTCTCATTTTCTATTGCTCAAAGGCACGCCTAACATGTAGTATGGAATTTTCAGGGCACCTCTAACAATCTATTAGTAATTTCTCAATGGTGTACTGAAGGGTACAAATACATAAATTCAGATATTCTTAGGTCTTTCATTCATAATTACAAAAGAAGCATATTGTGCATAGTTCAATAAATACACATTTGAAACTCAACATTCACAAAAGTCTTTGAGGAAACACAGTGGCACACTAAGCTATTGAGAGATCCTCTTGACACAGAGCTCGAACTATTAAGGCTTCTCATTCTTCGCATTGTGTCTGACAGCCTTTTTACATTGACTATCAATTCTGGAGTGTGCTTACTACAAATTTGTGTATATTTGTGTGCATTTCACTAAGTTAAAGCAGAACTTTCATCAGATAACAATAGAGCCTCATATGATAATTACGTTAGCGATATGCACATACCTAGCTTTATTTTCAAGAATAATTGAAACATTAAACAAAAATAGAACCTTCTATGGATGGAGGCACCGGGGAACAGCACAGACATCTTGCAGAGCTGGCATCTCTGCCTCTGCACTGTCTGTCCCCATTGGTGGGTTGAATGCCTTTGTGCCGAAAGGCAGGGAAAGGGACTGACAGCACAGGCGCAGAGAGGGCCTACAGCAAGATCCCAGCTGGTGCCAGCTGGCATAGAAGGTTCCATTTTTGTTTAATGCTGCAATCATTCATAAAAATAAAGCTAGGTATGTGCATATTGCTAATGTAATATTCAAATGAGGCTTTATTGTTATCTGATGAAAGTTCCGCTTTAATATGTCATGCTCTTTACAATTTTGTCTTGCATTTGCATAACAAAATAATTACCCTTATCACCTCTGAACAACTATGGTGATTTTGAAAGAACATTCAAAACCACCTCTATGTTTAATTAGCCATTTTTTATTTATAAAACTAATTTTTTAATTATTTGGATTTATATATTATGCTAAGGAATGTCAGGCAGTTACTGCCTATCTAAGTCCTACATCACCTCCTCCACTCAGTAACACTTAATCCTTTCAGTACTGTGTGTGTGTGGGGGGGGCAATGCAATGCATTTCTGAGCAGTGTCAGTCACTGAGGGAGTAAATGTAGAGGTATGACAGGAAGTGCCTGCACAGCATAATCTATACATCTAAATTTGCTTTCAAAATGAAAAAATGGCTAGCACAACATATAGGTGATTGTGAAAGCTCTTTCAAAATCAACTAAAGTGTTTGTAGGCAGAACCAGATTTTCCTCCCAAGCTACCCCAGGGCAAGGCACTCTTGGCGCTCTACCCATGTCCACACCCCCGCTCCCCACAGGACCCCATCCACTGTTTTGTGGCACATAAAATGTACTTCTTATATAATTCAAGAAAAAACAAACAAAAAAAAAAAGCTTTAATCCCTTGATTGGTAGAGAGATCTACATTGCATCATAGGGTTTAAATAATAACCTGTAATTCGGTATAAAACTGGTGCAGGGACACTGAAATCAATCTGGTCTCACCCACAAAAGAGAATGTGGGTGAGGTCAGCACATCTGAGCCATCCTTCAAAATCTGGAACTCTATACAGTAGCCTAGTCTGCCTACTGGGAAATCCAGCCCTGTCTGTAGGCGATAGGGTCCCCTTAAAAGATCTGTAGTTGCAAATGTACATTGTAATGTGAGTGTCCATTTTTTTCTGTTTTGCTATGTTCTAGACCAGAGCTTTTCAACCCCCCAACTGCAGGTTTTCTGGATCTCCCTGCCTGATATCTGTGTAGGTAGTGGATATTTCCACCTGGTTACTTCCAGCAGGGAGATCCAGTGTTAGGGGTACTAGAAGACTGCAGATAAACTCTGTTCTGTAACAAGGGTAGGCAGGTTTGGTCCTCCAGGTTCAGCTGGTTGGAGAGGATGAGCATTGTATTCCCAAACAGCTGGAAAGCCAAAAGTTACCCCGTTCTAGGCTATGTAAGATAACCACTAAAGTCACTGCACCCAAACCACTGTTATATTTTTAACTTGAATTAATAAAAGAGTTAGCAGCGGAACACATCTCTGGAAACTAAGTTTGTGACCGTGGCACACCAAAGTGCCACGGCACCCTGGTTGAGAACCTCTGCTCTACAGAATATTTGCTGTTTTCCAGTTCAGGACCTATGCTTACTATTGTATATTTCCTACTAATCTGTTGAACCAAGGGGGTTGGTAATAGCCTGTTATCTTGTTTTTAGTTAATATTTATACATACACATATCATGCAGACAGAAACCAATACTAATGATGGCATAATCCCAGGTAATAATGCTTGTAATTTACAGGGTCTATGGGTCTACGTGGAACACGGAGGTCAACATGCACAAAGACAACAGATTATTATTATACGCCACAGGGGACAAATAAAAAAAAACTATTAATAAAAAAATCTATTAATGGATATGGTGCTTTTATTTCAATGATTCTTTTTTTTTTGTCCAAGACACACCTAACACGCCATCAGAAATTCTCAGAGGACCCCTACTTTGTGTCATTTCTCAGATATAATGATTCGTACAGGTACAGTAATGAGCAAAAGTTATTTTTATCAATTAATAAAATGCATAGTGAGTGAACAGAAAAAAATCTAAATTAAACCAGTATTTGTATGACCACCCTTTGCCTTCAAAACAGCATCAATTCTTCTAGAACACTTGCAACAGTTTTTTTAAGGAACTTAGCAAGTAGTTTGTTCCAGACTGCTGTTTTGAAGGCAAATGGTGGTCACACTAAATATTGATTTGATCTAGATTTTTCTTTTCACTCACTATGCATTCTGTTAATTGATAAAAATAAACTATTAACATGTCTATTTTTGAAAGCACTAAGACTTTTGCACAGTACTGTGTGTGTGTGAATATATATACAAACACTTTTTTTTTTAATTCGATCTTGGGAAATATGTTTAAGAAAAAAAAATTGAAATCTGTTGCTTGCATAAGTATTCAACCCCTGTGCTTCCAACTCCCAATTTACACAGATTAAAGGGATAGTAATACTTAAAATGTAAAAAAAAATATGTTGTAGGGTTTATCCCCCTGAGTAAAACAAGGGTACTCCCACTGCTGAAGGGTGTTTCATTCAAAAGTTATTAATTTTCAAAGTTGAATTTTTTAGGTGCAATATCACAGTGGCCTGAAATTGTACAGTGGCGCTGTTGCTACACGATCCTATGGACAGCTCTGGTCAGTTGACCATAAATCTCCATAGGATGGTGTAGCAAAAGCGCCACTGTACAATTTCAGGCCACTGTGATATTGCACCTAAAAAATTCAACTTTGAAAATTAATAACTTTTGAATGAAACACCTTTCAGCAGTGGGAGTGCCCTTGTTTTACTCAGGGGGATAAACTCTACAACATATTTCTTTTTACATTTTAAGTATTACTATCCCTTTAAAGAAATTGCCATAATGAGAATGCAATTACCTTACTATTGGCCTCCACTTGTGAACCATTAAAGTTGCAGTCACATTTTCAGGATTAAAAACACCCTTTTGAATGATCATTGATCATGCTGTGGATCTCAAGAAAAATGAAGTCCAAAAGGCTTCTACAGAAGTTAAAAATAAAGTAATACAAATGCATAGATTAGGATAAGTGTACAACATAATATTCAAGTGTTTGGATATCCCAGGGAGCACAGATGGCTGGAAGCTCCATCACACCTCCCAGGCACTGCCAAGAAAAGGAAATCCCTCAAATCTCAAACAAGAAGGAGACTTGTAAGAGAGGCCAACAATCAATTTGAAAGAGTTACAGAGATTGGTGGCTGGAAATTGAGTAATAGTGCACCAGTCAATCATATCAAGAAGAGCTCTGGATAACACTATCCTGTATGGGAGGTTTGCAAGAAAATGCCTCGACTCAAAAGTACAATACGAAAGCATAACTGGAATTTGCGAGAAAGTATGACAGTGTCTCAGCTGTGATGTGGGAAAAGGTTTTGTGGGTCAGATGAGGCCAAGATGGAGCTTTTTTGCCCAAACTCAAACCACTATGAATGGCACACAAATGTAACACTGTCCATGCCTCAAGACACACCATCATGACAGTGAAGTATGGTGGTGGCAGCATCATGCTGTGGGGGTGCTTATCATCAGGGACTGGGCATATTGTTAAAATGGAAAGAAGAAAGGATGGAGCAAAATGCAGGAAAATAGTGCAAGAAAGCCTGCTCCAATTCACTAAAGGACTGAAGCTTTGGAGGAAATTCACATTTCAGCAGGACAATGATCCCGAGCACAAGTCCAAAGCAACATTGGAATGGCTCATGAAAAAAAAAAAGGTGAATGCCCTACAGTGGCCCAGTCCAAGTCCTGATATTAGTAAAATTAAGAATCTGTAGCATTATTTGGAAAATTGTGGTCCACAAACAACATTCAACCAACCTGAACAACCTGGGGCAAATCTGTCAAGAGGAATGGGCCGAAATCACTCTGCTTGGCAAAGGTCGTGCATACTTACTCCAAAAGATCTGACTTAAAGCTGTTACTGCAGAGAAAGGTGACTAACAAATATTAATGTTCAGGGGTTGAATACTTATGCAAGCAATATGTTTTAGTTTTTTATTTTTCTTAGAATATTTCTTATAATAAAACTAATGTTACTTTACAATAATTGATCTTGAGTTTCAGTGTTTTAAATACATACATACATACACACACATTCATCATACTTACATACATACATATGCACATGGACACAGGGACAAACATTTCATGGTGTGGTAGCACATGTGCAAGTTTGAGGCTGGTGCATAGTTTCTGTGTAATAATCATAGAGGCTGATTTACTAAGAAACTGGAGCAATTTTTGAGCAAACCAACTGCCCCATAGCTGACAAATACATATTTCCAATGGGTATTTAAACCCCTTGAACACATAACTGGAACCCAAGATGCTGGGAAGTCCTGGGCCGTCGTATCTGAATTCCCTCTCTTGAGGTCGGCTGGAAACAGTCAAATTGGTCGGTCGAGCAAGGGAACCGATGCGTTGACTAACTTCATAGTGGTCGCTTCCGAGTCTCGACACAGAGTCGAGGGCGTCAAACAGGCAAGTTGTCGAATCTCTGCAGCTGAGTCGAGCAGCACTGGACAGGGGTCGAAAAGCAAGTTGGTCAAAGTTGGGAACAGCTAGAATAAAGAGTGAATTGCTCTGTATGCCTTTAGGGGATGGGAGTCAGAGAGGACTGTTTAGACCATCCAGGCAAGCATGGCACACGGAGATTGCTTGCTCCAAATGAACACACTTTATTGGCAAAACCAGCATTCTTTTATACATACAGTAAACAATGCAACAATGAAACCGGGAGGGGCAAGGGACACCAAGGGGCTGGAGTTAGTTTAGGGACCGATGGGCTGAGAAGCGACAAAACTATGAGTAACCCGACTGGTCCATTTCTAGACTCATTGTGACTAGGATGGAGCATGACATACAGGGTTGGGCGGCCAGACATGATCGAGTTACTGCACAGCAGGGTCTCAGTGGGGGCATAGTTTACAATAGGTCACAATACACATTTGTGGGACAAAAGGCATTAGCCCAAGAAACCGTTGAGCTAGCAGTTCGAACATCACGCCCTTTGTTCGACCAATCCATAGGTCACATTCCCTTCTTGTCAACCAATCCCGTCGACATATATTGGGACCCTACGACACAGTGTCGAATGTTCCTGTCTCCTCTGGATCCTTCGACCGAGAGTCGGGCAATATGTGAACTAGGGTTAGTTCATGACACAAGTTCTTTCGAGCAATAGCCAGGGTTAGGCCACCAGTCGCATATCCTTTGTTCGACAGCGTGTCACATAAATCTGATATTCCAAGAAGTCCATTAGTCTTTCAGTGACGGCCTATGCCCGTTACACACATGTATTGAACAAAATGCATTGGAGCACTCTCTCAGTTAGAAGTGTTATTTACATGATAGGAACTTTAGAAACGTTTATTAGCCTCAAATTCTAACTAAATGAGATATTTAATTTGTCTCAGTTGAAAGGTTGGAGACTTGGCATGATCACTGAGTGAACTAGAAGACAGAGTGTAAAATTCCGGCATTGTGGTCTCTAGTCAACTGGTTCTCGATCAGGGTATCATGACACTTTGGTGCACCACAGACACCCATTTAACATACCACCTTTTCCCTACAGATTTTGAGGAAAATGTGACCATTTCAAAGGTATATTTATGGAAATTATTATGTACAATGTTTTTTTTTTTAATTCTGATTGAGAGACCCAAATATAGCTATAAAGTTTACTGTACATTAAGCCCTTGACTAATTACTTATGAATATTACCTGACTGTGCATTAATGGAGACTTGAGGGGGAATATTTGAGAACCACTGTGCTAGGCTGTGCTTTGTATGCATGTCATGGCATAGAAATGAAATGGGGAGGTTGGCACTTTCCCCTGAACTGAGCAGAGGGCTTCTTACCTTTAAATCTTCCACCCAGTTGCTTCCTCCACGTAGTACACAACTCAACATGCCACTGCCTCTCCCATCACTATCTGCTCCTTACCTCTGGAACGCCATACCTCTCTCCATATATTTACAACTGCCCTCCTCCATCTTTAACTTATTAAGGACCAAAGGAGTACTCAATGCATTGAGCAATGCGTTGCATACCCCTCTGGAACTCAAAGGGTTAGAACTACTCTTGAATGTTATCATTTGAAGCATTATCATCATACACATCTTATTAAAGCCTTCATAATGGTTTGTCTCCTATTTCCCAATTAGATTGCCAGATCCTTGGGGAGGGACCTCCATCTTATAGTCTCTCTGACTGTTGCATTGTATGAATTGTAACACTAATTTACTTTACTTCTTTTGTAAAGCACTGTGTACATTGTGTGGCACCAAATAAATAAAATGTTACATGACCTGCCCGCTATACAATCAACAGCACACTATATGCAGTGTTCATGCAAATGAGACATTTTGAATGATATTCAGTTAACATCGACTCTTTGAGACATTCTATCTATCTACCTGCCCGCTATTACACACTGTATCATTTGTTGGAAGCCAGGCTTTAAGTATACGAAGATTGATAGAAGGTCATATAAACAGAACTTGTATGGTTTCTGCCGACAAGTAGGATATTTATATCACAGGAGAGATTGAGATTTTTATTACAGTGCACCAGCATTGCTCCGGAGCCGATTCTCTTTTGATTTTTCACTTTAAATAGTGCCTATGGACTTTTTAGCTATTAGTATGTTATAATAAATATATATATATATATATATATATATATATATATATATATATATATATATATATATACATACACACGCTATATGGAGGAAAGGGCAGCACCCGTGGGTCTTTTAAATAAGGTTTATTGAGACGATTTAGGCACAAAAATGGTCAATGTTTCGGTCCAGCAAATGGACCTTTATCAAGACGCCTTGATAAAGGTTTATTTGCTGGACCGAAACGTTGACCATTTTTGTGCCTAAATCGTCTCAATAAACCTTATTAAAAGACCCACGGGTGCTGCCCTTTCCTCCATATAGTGAATGTCTTTAGATTGGGGATTGTGCGCCTGGGCAAGTAGCTGATATAGGAGCGAGTGCTTTCTCTTATACCTTTTGTTTTATATATATATATATATATATATATATATATATATATATTTAAATTCTGTAATAAATTGTGTTTTTACACAGCAAATTATAGCGCTCTCCTTATATTTGGATACAATATACGTACATAACTATACACACACATAGATAGATAGATAGATAGATAGATAGATAGATAGATAGATAGATACACAGACAGATACAAATATACTCTAAAGATTAGGAGAGTGAGTTGTGAATTATCTGCCATATAAACTTACATTGGCAGTATGCGCAATATAAATGTGGAGGAATTGTGGAACAAACCAACCGCACTATAGGGGAAAAATAAACATTTCAAAAATTCCCAATGCAGATTTTAACCCCTTGAATGCAAAGCAATGTATTGGAGAGCTCTCTACCATCCCATGGGTTAAAAGCCCCATTTAGATCAATTGAAATTTTTTGTAGCTCTTCCTTATTTTTCAGTTGGTTTGCCCCACAATTCTTCTGCTTTTCATTTGAACATGCAGGCCATACTGTAACAGTCTATTTGGCAGAGAAGCTGACATGCAGATTTTAGGCCAGTATCAATGGACTTACCTAGAAGGTCTTTGTTATATGCAGCTATAATGGTTTTCATGGCTCCGGACTCTTAGTACTGCTTTCTATTGTCACTTACTAGTGAAATCTTAAAGTCCATTGAAGGGAGATGCTATCTCTAGACAGAGGGAGGGGGTGACATAAAGCAGTACCTGGGCAGTGTGTTAGATATGCTGATCTAGGCTAAGGGTAAAGTCAAACAGAGCTGCTCATTGGTATCTTACCCTTATGTTAGGAAGTGAACATGGGGTGTTATTGTATATGCTCTTCTGTCGACAAATGTATTTAGATCACCCTGTTCATTGCAGAATGGAGCATTCCTTGTTATGTTGAAACTCTGCCCTTGGTCCAGGGTTAATGGGATATGCTCCAAAACAAACTCAACCTCTTATCTGTGTGTGTACCACAGGGGATGCACCATGGAGGGAGTCACCTCCTACTCCTATCTTCTGCTTTTCATTATTGGTAAACCACTGGGGGAGATATACCAAGTAGCAAGAAAAAAAAAATCATCTTTTCAATTTGATAAATATCTTCAAATAAGCTTTATGAAGGCCAAAAGTGTCTCTAAGGCAGGACAACCTGCAGCCCCCCAGCTGTGGTAGTACTTCACCTCTGATCATCCTCATCTGATCAACAACAGATGGACTGTGGCAGTGGCAGGTTCCCTACCATTGTCTTGGTGGAAGTATACAATATATATCTAAGCAAGGAGTCCTGTATTTAAAAGGTCTGTCAGGCAGCAAAGTGGTTAAAATGGGTTCTAGAATGCAGTCTATTAGTATAAAAGTATGTACCTCCAGACCTCAATGGCAATCAAGGCAACAAACATATTGTTTATTAACCCTTTGAGTACCAGAGTTTTGGCTAATGCCAGGTACTAGACATCCCTGTTACATTTAACCCTTTAAGTGCCAGAGAGGTATCAAATGCGTTACTGTGCAATGTGTTGGGCATCTTTCTGGCACCCAAAGGGTTAATGTCCGAGGGTTGTACAGTGCAAAGTGTACCTCCTGTGGTCCCGAAGGGTTATGTTATTACTTCTGGGAGAAGACTTAAGAATTAACCCAAAATTGAAAGGTAGAGCTTTAACCCTTTGAGTGCCAAAAGGGCACTCAATGCACTGCATAATAGAGAAAAATATATATACTTAAAAAAAAAAAAAAAACTATATTCAGGAAAATAGAGACGATCAAATCTGGTGTAAATTAAGTACACCCTATAGGACAAATAAAGAAGAACCTACATTCCCCATCAAGGAGTTAAAAGCCCCATTTATATCTTTGGTCATTTTCACTGTTGGTTTATCGCCAGATCTGTTCTACTGTTTCTTCCTGAATACGGCACTGTGCCAGTCTGGAAGAAATGGCTAAACCAGTGAGGGCACACACTGCAATCCCTAGTGTTTTTTTGTGGCATAGAATAAAAAGCAACGGGGGATGCCCATAGGCATATTTGGGAACTTTCAAAATGTGGTAACCCCCAAGAATGTAGAAATACTAGCCCTTAAAGTTCCTGAGAACACAGATTCTAAGCGATATTGCCCTGCTTGCTTGAACCTAATGGTGTTCAGTGGACCCATAAGGAAGCCTTAAAGCGGAACTTTCACAAGCATGACATAGCACGCCAAATAATAATTACATTAGTGATATGCAAACACTTAGTTTTATTTTAATGTATAATTGCTGCATTAATGAAGAATATAACTTTTTAGGCAGGCTGGCAATGGCTGGGATCTTGCAGTAGGCGCTCTCTGCGCCTGATCTGTCAGTCCCTTCTGGTGCCTTTCGGCACAAAGGAATTCAACCCACCAATCGCAGAGTTGAAGAGGAGAGACAGAGCAGAGATGCCGGCTCTGCAAGATGTCCGTGCTGTTCCCCACTGCCTGCATAAAAGGTTATATTTTTCATTAAAGGGACAGTAGCTTTTTGTAGAGATTAAAGGAGCAGTAAACTTTTTTTTATGAAAACACATATTTTACAGAGCATTTCCTGCTGAATAAAACAAGGTCACTCCCATCGCTGTCAGATGTTTTATCCAAAATGTATAACATTTTAAATAATCAGGAAGTGAATTTACTGTGTTTACTTCCTGATAGTTCTAACTGACAGGAAGTGACAGGAAGTTTCTATCACATTCTATGGAGAACTGTATGTCACTGACTTCTCTGACTTTCCTCTCCATTAGAATCTAACAGGAAATATAATTATCATTTGACCACTAGAGGGCACTGCTAATGTAAAAAAACATGGGTTTAAACTGTAATAACTCTGTAAATATAAATCTCTCGGCAGTGGGAGTACCCTTATTTTACTCAATAGGAAAATCCCTACAATATATATTTTTTCATAAAAAAAGTTTACTGCTCCTTTAAAAAAATAAGCTACATGCCACAAATTCTATCTCTCAAACCGCTATGGTTTGACAGATCTCATCTAGTAAAGTTCCTCTTCTCCTGACAGAAGGAGATCCGTGTCGGTCGACACGAGGGGGCTCTTCAGCAGAGCCGCAATAGCGCAATTTAAAAATAATTGCTTCTTTAGAACGGTGTAAAAAGTGAGCTTGCAAACCAGGCACACTTTGTAGACCGTTCCAAAGAAGTATTTCTTTTTAAATCTCGCTATCGCAGCTCTTCTGAAGAGCTTCTTGTCGGTCCCTGGACCAGGAACTCCTGCTGTCATCTTACAGCTGATGTCAGGAGAAGGGGAGGGAGAGGGGAACTTTAACCCCTTAACAACCGCGTTGAGGTCACTAAAGGACCACTGAGCATTTTTTTTTTTTTTTTATTTGGATTCCAGACGCCCCAAACGGTGTGCATCCATGGGAGAAGCCCGGAATTACATGACAGTCATAGTTTGTCACGGGTCGTTAAGTCAGATCTACCCATGACGTACTTTAACTGTCAAGGGTCATTAAGGGGTTAACGGAGGATCTCTCTCAAACCATAGTGGTTTGAGAGATAGAATGTGTGGCATTTAGCTTATTTTTTTAATCTCTGAAGAACTCTGAACATTTTTATGGGACATTACTGTCCCTTTAAAGGGATAGTAATGTTTCATAATAAAAGCAGCTCTAATTAATCATCATAGTATTTGGACTTTGGAGAGTGTTATTTCAATTCTGTCAGAGTTGTAGTTCAAGAGTAATTCAGTGACAAAGTATCCCCCTTCTGCCCCTTTTACTGATGTAACACTGCTCAGCCAGATCATGAGGGATCAACTTCAACATACAATTAGATCATCACTATCCTTTTAAAAAGATGCATGCAAAATAGCTCGCAACTACAGGAAGCAGTCATCATGTTGTAATATCCAATCTCTTTTCAGCTTCCGTTTCTTCACTGACTATGGGACATAAGCATCCAGGATTTGTAGAATCCACAAGCTGCACAATATCTCCTGGGCCACTTGCAGCTATAGAACCCCAAACCATAATAGTTCCACCTCATGTTCTTTTCATCAATGCCTCTCCTTGTTGTTTCTTCCCAAACTTGCCTTTGTTGATTGTAGCCAATGTTTAACTTAGACAAACCCCTAGCTTAACTAAGTATTGTATAGCATACTTCAGATGATGTGTTTTGTGATGAGATTGCAGGTAAAGTTTCATTCTGATGTCTCTTCCATGAGGATCATGTATGTGCAAACAACACTGCACAGTGAACTATGTACCATTACTTCTGTGCCAGTTTCTTGTAGGTCCTTTGCAGTAGTATGGGGTGCTTTACTTCTCATTCCTGATGAGTCTACAAGCAGCTTTATTGGATAAAATTCTTGGACTTACAGATCTTGTCTTGACTTCAACATTTGCCCTTAATTTCCATTTCTTAATGACAATGGAAATTGCAAGCATAAAGCGTTTAGGTTTCTTTTTATAACATTCCACTGCTTTGCTAGAGTCAATTATCTTTATTTGCTGATTCTCAGTCAGCTGCTTATAGGAGCCCATGGTTGTTGAGTGTAAGTACAACATCCTGTTATATTCAGCAAATACATAGTAACTGTGTAACACAAGTATGAGTTTGTTCTTTTCACTGAGAAAATCAACAAAACTTGTAATTTAGCCAAGGGTGCCCAGACTTTTTCATACAACTGTAGGTAAGACAGTATCACTGCTTTTACTGGTTTTATACTAAATACATGTCCACTTGAGATTTGAAGAAGATAGGTATTTTCCCCAACTGAGGTGACCTGACATTGGTGGGCAAGTTACATATGCTTTTAGCCACAAACATGATTCGAACTGAAAAAGTGCAGATACATCCAACAAAACTGATAAGGGGATGGGAGGATCTGAGTTGTAAAGAGAGACTAGCCAAACTGGGTTGATATGACTACTATCTACAAATATGGGTGTATATGACTACTATCATCAAATATATTCAAGGTTAATACAAAGAACTAGTCACTGAATTATTTACAGAAAGAGCTGACTAGGAAGAGGACTAGAGTAAATGCAATTTCGATTAAAATATAGGCAGGGTTTTTATACAGTAAGGGCGGTAAAGCTAGGGGTTTTTTTTGTTGCCTTTCTCTGGATCAACAGGGGTAATTTGGCATGGGCTGAACTTGATGAACATGTCTTTTTTCAACCTCATCAACTATGAGAGTTTTTTGTATTGACCTTGAATATATTTGTAAATAGTAATCATATTGTTCCCTAGACGTCTCTCCTGTAAAGTAAACAGAGTTTGACTAATCTCTCATTGTAACTCAGATCCTCCAACCACTTTATCAGTTTTGTTGCACCTCTCTACACTTTCAGTAATAATTTATTTTTGTTAAGAAATGGTGTTCAAAACTGTCATCCATATTCTAGATGAGGTCTTACTAAGAATTTATATAGAGGAAGAATTATATTCCCATCCCGTGCATCTCTACCCATTTTTACATGATAATACCCTATTAGTTTTAGCAGTGGCTGAGTGACACTGCACATTGCTAATAAAGCCATTTTCTCCATATTTCGCCATATTTTCTCATTTAGTGTATATACAGCATGTTTATTTCTGCAGTCCAAAGGCATAACCTTAAATTTATCTATATTAAACCACATCCACCACTTTTCCACCCATTCACTCAGTTTATCCAAATCTTTGTGCGGAGAAAAAACATACTGCCCTGTATGTACCTCGTTACAAAGCTTAGTGTCATCAGCATTTGACCAGCAGTGACCAAGGCTAATTTCATAATGCTAAAATCTGTATTAAAGGACATTCAGTGAGATGCAATCTTGAAAGATAAAATGCACAAGAAAGCTGCAATTTGTTCAACATGCTCTTAGATAAATATATTTTTCAACATATACCACTGGTGAATAAATACAAGAGGAGCAAATTAAGACCAATGAGGCTTAACATAAGCGTTTTGCCAGAAAATGAGGAAGAAGAAGCAGGCTTTTAAACTGTTTAAGCCAGAATGGCCAGATGCATCATTAGAAGAATACAATAGAATCTGAAAATAGGAAACATTGCCAACATTGAAAACAAGAAAAAAATTGCACGATAGAGCAACAAAAATCCTATATAATGTTATGGGAATATAAATATGAAAAATATTAAGGTTGATATTGGAACCCTTACATCTGAGACAGGTGAAATAATAGTGAGCATAAGGAAATGGCTTACTCCTTAAACTGTACATACAAAGGAAGCAGCAATAGCAGGCATTAGGTAACGGGAAGAATGCCTGAATTTCCTCCATCATGTACATGGCTTACTGAGGAAAAAGTTAAAAGAAACTGGAAAAAATAATGGTGAATGAAGCACCTGGACCTGAGGGCATACAGCCAAGGGTACTTAAGGAAGTTGGCTAACCAATATCAAGACCATTATACTTCATATTTATTGATTCACAATCACCAGGCATGATGCCCTATGAATGGAGGAAAGCAGATGTAGTACAATTATATTAAAAAAAAAAACAAAAAAAAACCAAGATCTAAACCCGGGGATCTATCGATATGTGGGATTATCTTTTTTGAGTGCCAGAGGGGTTATCCAACGCATTGCTTAGCAGTGCATTGGCTACCCCTTTGGAATCAAAGGGTTAAATAATATAGTAGGTTAGGAGATCCCTATTCTGTCAGATAAGATCCAGGACAAGATGAAAGCACAACAAGTCCCTGGTCGGTGTGAAACACAGAGACCACCCGAAAAAGAACTCCTGGAAGTACAAGGAACGGCCTTGCTCTGTGAAACACCAGGAAATGCAGCTTGCAAGACCGCAGGGCAGCAACTCTGCGAACAGAGACAACCACCAAGAGGAAAGCCATCCTCCAAGTCAGAAGACGAAAAGGAATAACAGTCAAGGACTCAAAAGGAGACCACTGCAAGACACCCAGAACCAGATTAAGATTTCACTGAGGAGTGGAATGCTGAAAGGCAGGGAAAGCATGAGCGACATCTAGAAAGAAAACCTTGACATGCGGAAGGATACCAAAGCGCCTCTGAGAAAGAGAGAGAGAGAGAGAAGAAGTCTGAACCTTCAAAGAACTCAGGCTAAGGCCCATGTATACTCCATCCTGTAAGAGGGACAGGACAGGTGGCAGATTAAGCTCTTGTGAGGGCAGATCCCTGTCCACACACCAAGAGTAGAAGATAGACCAAATCCAGTAGAAAGCCTAGAGGAAACAGGTTCCCAAACTTGAATCCCAGTATCAAACATGTAACGGAAGCTGGAAGGCACTGTGTCGCCCTCAGCCATCGTTCCGGGTTTCTCCTTCTCGAAGGCAGATTACACACCCTGCTTCCTACCGGTAGAGCATTAACCAGCCTGATCAAACACCCGCAGTGTTGTAAACTCCATGTCTAAGTCGAGTGAAAGAGGTAGCGTTGTCGACTTTGTGACAGAAGAAATCCAGGCGAGCAGGGAGTCGAAGGGACTCACAGCCAGAATTGGGCCACAAACTGGTACCATTGGCCGTAGAGAGTGAGGCCTCTACTCCCGGCTGAACGGTAGATGGAGGATGTCGCAGGAACCCAGGGATGTCGAACAGTCACTGGAAACAGTCGCTGGAAGCACGGAGTCCACGTCGCCACCTAACAGCATATGAAGTCAGTTCGCAGGTAGCTGGCAGCAGACGGTTGATGATACAGTATACTCAGATCAGATGGGCATCAGAGAGGATACTTTAACCATAAGAACATATGACACCAGGTCTCCTTTGTTCTTCAAGAAGACTAACTTTTTATTAACTCAAAATACAGCTTATTTATACATTTTGACCAGATTGACAATACATGGGGCAGACATGATACAATAGGTGGATTACCGAGATAATACAATCAAAACATATAAGACAAAGGACCAACAACAAATGGTCCAGGCAGATACCGTGAGACAGACGTGATTGCATTATATAGACAAAAGGTTTCATTAAGTCAGTCACTGGACACAAAGAACTGAGGGGTGTGAATACACATTCGAGGGACAATGGCCAGGGGTTGAAGCACGTACTCTACTAGTTTAAATATTCTGCTTCAATCCCGGCCAATCAGTTTGTACAGGGAGTCCACTGGTCGACCAATCAACGAGCTGCCTACTTTTCTCGATGTTAGGTCTATGGAAGACTTTTAAACCTCCTGCTCAGGGATTCGACCAATCCGGCATCAACTCACTGCCCCCGGCTCCCCGTGATCGACTCTGTGTCTACGATTCGAACACTGAGCCTGGAACCTTCGACTCGCTGTCGGCGAACGTGTAAACCCTCAAACACGACAATACATTAAACCCAGTCTATTTGCCAGTCTCTCCTCCTAGAGTGTTCGACACAGGGCAGTTCTGTGGATTCAGTTCTGTTCGACACAGATGCCTATGTACATAAAGTCTAGCCATAGTTTCTTAGTTCATGATAAGGGCTTGCAGGGTTGTACGACCGGGCACAGAGGGGTGTCCAGTAGGGCAGAATGTCCATAAACTCTCGGGCCAGGGGCTGCTTCAAACTTATGCCCAGACAAGGGCTCCAGTAACGGAGTAGGATCTGTTACAAATCACAGCAGGAGAAAATCCTCCTACCTCAAGAACGAGGATGCAATCTAAAAGGCGTCAAAATCCAGATGCCCCGTGTACACCCTTCTGCAGGTAGCCCTGTGGTAGGAGAACTGGTGTGAAAAGAAAAAAGGAAGGGGTAGTGTAGTCGGTTATAGAATACACATGGAAAGACAACATACAATTGTTTAATAAGGGCTAAAACAATCAACAAATAAAATTACAATAGATTGATAATAAAGTCTCAACAATATATCCACAATGTGAGCACTAGAAATCCCCAAATATGTGTTAAATGAAAACAAAATAGACATACAGTCCTGTATATAGAAAATACATATATGCTATATGCAATGATGGGGAAAAAAAGGGGGTGATTCCCAGTGGTGGTGTAGTGTAGGGCTTAATACTAAGTCTACAGACTGCTTCACTCCTATTGGCTATACTGTGCTTGTCCCGCCCAGTATGCCCTTTACATGCTGGGTTCTGGTACCTCTCGGTGCCCTTTCGTGGTGTTCCTGTACCAGTGCTTGTTACTGCTCTCAGTATTCCCAGTGTATGGACCCGGCCTGCCTGACTACTCTGCATCTCGTCTCCTGCCTGTGAACCGACCCGGACCACCTGACCATTCTTCTTCTCCTGCTCCTGTGCACCGACCTGGCTTGGCTGACGTTCCTGCTCCGTGTACCGACCCGGCTTGACTGACGTTCCTGGTCTGTGTACCGACCCGGCTTGGCTGACGTTCCTGCTCCGTGTATCAATCCAGTTTGGCTGATGTTCCTGCTCCGTGAATCGACCCAGCTTGGCCGACGTTCCTGTTCTGGCTGCCTCTGTGTTGCCTTGGCAACATTCCTATTGATTAGGCATTCGTGATGCTCTCGGTTGGTTGTGACCTCAGAGAGAGTTGCTCAGTTGCTTAGTCCGTTCCTGTCATGGCAGTGCTCAGTTGTGTGCCTCCGTTACTGCTACGGCAGTGTGCAAGTGGCCTAGTCTCCGTTACTGCTCCTGCAGAGTGCAAGTGGCCTAGTCTCCATTACTACTACCGCAGTGTGCAAGTGGCCTTGTCTCCGTTACTGCTCCTGCAGAGTGCAAGTGGCCTAGTCTCCGTTACTGCTATGGCAGTGTGCAAGTGGCCTAGTCTCCGTTACTGCTCCTGCAGAGTGCAAGTGGCCTAGTCTCCTTTACTGCAATGACAGTGTGCAAGTGGCCTTGTCTCTGTTACGGCTATGGCAGTCTGCTAGTGGTCTAGTCTCCGTTTACTGCTCCGGCAGTGTGCAAGTGGCCTAGTCTCCGTTACTGCTCCGGCAGAGTGGTAGTGGGCTATCTCCGTTTACTGCTATGGCAGAATACAAGTTGCCTGGTCTTCGTTACTGCTACGGCAGTGTTCTTTGTTGCTCAGTCTCTGACACTGCTCTGGCAGTTCACTTTTGTCTGCTAACCTATTACTGGTCGTCACTCATCCTTAAGCTCTCTATCCTAAGTGAGCTCCTTCACAGACCTCTCTTCACATGGGACTGTTTACACTCGCTGAAGGCCATTAACCCTTGCAGTACAGATACCCTGGGAATCCTTTGTATCCTGCTTGACCTGTGTCAGTATATTTTGTTATGGACTCTATGGTTATACTGGACCTGTGTAGGCTTATGTATATGTAACCTGTCTTGTGTCTGTATTATTCTGATAAAATACTACAGGACCTGTGAGGGTTATTGTATTACTGTTTTTTCAATAAAACTGTGTTTTATCCTAAACCACTGTGTCTATGCGTCAAACAAACCGTTACAGCCACTCGATCACCGACCTCCAACCCCACAGTACACGTCTTTCACTCGGTAGCTGCTTTACCCGCCAGATACTGGCGTCCTCGGTCACACGTGGAAGTAACTGGCTCAATGCGTTTCTGCGCACTACTGCGCCTTGTTCTGGAGCATAGAGATAATCGCACCCACTACACTGGCCCTAATTTATTATGGATTGCACCAATCACATCCCCTATGGCAGAGAACACAGCCTTTAAAATATCATCAAGCTCCCGATCAGCTAAGTCTGTGAGTCGAGGAATCCACTGCAGGAGATGCAGGGGAAGGGAAATGACTGGCAATATAGGCATCAACCTTAGGTGGTGTAGCCCACTGAGCCAAGGCCTCGCCAGAAAGTGGATAGAGCTTAGAAAGTCTCTCAGACAGATACGGACACATGACAGGTGTCTTCCACTCAGCCAGGATGATCTGGTCAAGAGTGGGGTGAGGCGGAAAAAATGTACCAAACTTCTTGCGGCCCTGAAGGATAGCAGAAGTAGGCCAAGGTTCCTAAATAATAGTAACGTTTACAGTGTTTAGAACCGCCTTAATGAGACCCTCAGCAGAGAGTTCAGGGTCAAGTTCAACGGAGGGGCCACCAAGGTGGAAGGAAGCTCCAAGTAAACATGCAGAATCCTCTGAAACTTCCCGCGGTTCCTCCACTGAGGAATTAAACAAGTGCCTGAACTCAAAATTGCAAAATTTTACAACGAAGAGTATATAGTTGTAAAAACATCAGAACACATTAATATAAACAAATAAACACTATACCCTGAAGGGAAAAGTGTTAAAACCCCCCCAAAAGATGCCAAATCAGCAGACATAGGGTTAATATACCACAGAAACTCTGCTCCAAACCCCCAACAGACATACAGACAAATCCAATGAGTGCAGGAGTATGTATTAGGATTTCCAAAGGAGACCCCTGTGTGGAGGGGAAGCATGGGACATGTGGACCTCAGCACTCAAAGGGTTGTTTACCTTTTTTAGCAGGTCTTCTGTCTTCAGGTTACCACTGATAAAGAAGAAGCCTCAGTGGGCAGCTCCCAGGGAAAGTACTTGTTACACAAGATTTTCCCCCCAGGGCTGAGAGGTCCATCATAGCACCTGGAAACTGAGCTATACGCTAGGGAATGTCAGTAATGGTAATCCGCCTAATGGTGGTATTCTATATCTAACAGAGAACAATAAAAAAGCTAAAACTATAGCAGAACTATATATCTTGCCTTTCCCGTTCAAGGAAACAATCTAACTGGGAGGGGATTGGCTGGTGACCAGCTAAGGAGGGAAGGAAGGCTCCACCCTATAAATTCTTTCCAGAACTGTGTCCTTCCTACTTAAAGAGGCAATCACCTTCCCAAAGTTACCAGTACCCTATATTGGACGACAGAGAAACAAATTTATTAGGTATCAGCATAGCTTTATGATGACAGAGGTCATATTTCAAGTTGGTCTAAAGTTGTAAGTGGGGTGCTACAGGACTCAGTCCTGGGCCCAGTGCATTTTACTTTGTTTAATAATGATCTAGAAATGGAAACAAACTACCGTCTCAATCTTTCCTGATGACACTAAGCTGTGTAAGTAAATACATACAGGGCCGGATGTTATCTCTTTGTAGAAGGATTTAGATAAACAATAAATGGGCTACAAAGTGGCAGATGACATTTAACGTAGATAACTGTAAACATGCTACTTATACACTAAATGGGAATCAACTTGGGGAATCCTCATTAGAGAAAGATTTAGGAGTACTGATAGAAGATAGACTTCACAGTAGTATGCAGAGTCACTCAGCTGCTGCATGAACAAATAGGGTATTGTACTACATAAAAGAGTATAGATGCGCGGGATGCTAATATAATTCTACCTCTATACAGATCCTTGGCAAGGTCTTATCTAGAATATGGAGTACAGTTTTAAGCACCAGTTCTGAAAAAAGACATTCAACTGGAAAAAGTGCAGAGATGTGCAACAAAACTGATAAAGGGATTGGAGGATCTAAGTTATAAAGAAAGAATAACCAGACTGGATTTATTTACATTAGAGAAGAGATGTCTAAGGGGTGATATGGTCAAATTATTTGCCTCAGGATGCTGTGCTTGCAGATACTGGAAGTACTTTCAAAAAAGTAACTTATATCTAATAGCATAGAACAATATTGAGAATTATGACAGACGGCTTCAATGCAAATAGGTTGTTTGTTGATCCAGGGAACGGACTGCCCTTTGGTCAGGAAGGCATTTTTTTTACCCATTTGGGGCTTCATTGGAAATGGCTTCAATGTTTGTTTTTTTGTCTTCCTCTGGATCAACAGGATTGGTTTGGCATGTGCTGGACTTGTTCTGTTTGTAATTATACTGAGAGTCCAAGGAGGTTTAAGTCCGGAGTGGTGGGGAATCTGCATGAAGGGAGGGCAGGAGATTCTGCTAAAAAAGTGAGAGAGAGAGTGTGTGTGTGTAGGGCACATGTAATTCTTATTGTTTTTGTGTGTGTGAGTAGTGTCTGTGTGAGGCTAGCTTGTGTGTGTGTTGTTTTGGTGGTGTGGGGGAGAGGTGTTGGTGTGTGTTTGGTAGAGTGTGTGTGTGTGTGTGGTTTCAGAGCAAGTGGCAGCCATTTTTGTTTTTTCATTACTTGGATAGTGGTGGGCGGCCTGGATAGTGGGGGCGGGGCAAGCCCCTGCATGATTTTCATAGGACTAGCAGTGGCCTTCGGCCACTGCAAGTCCTATGAAAATCACGCCCCCATTGAATCACCCAATGGAAACAGTAACTCCTCCTTAGTACCACCCCTGGGTGTGTTTGCCAGGCACACAGAAGTCTTCTTTTATATATATATAGATAACCCTGTGAATGAGCTGGAATCCTTTCTAGCATTCAAAAGGTTAAAAGATCCCTATCAATGGGGTGTGTCCTGACTGGCAATGGAGCTAGTCGCATAGTTGAGGAGCTCCTGCAGAACGGAGTTTAAAATGTCTTATTTATTTGGATTTTTATTTTTTCCTTATAATTTCTATAATTTGGATCATTCAGAATTGTGATTAAACGGATTTAATGAAAAAGAGGGGGAAGCAGACAATTCTCGACGGCAGTCAGATTCAGATCACCACTTACCTTTCATCCCGTGGTACCTCTGCGGTGGTTCACTGCACCGATCCGGACAACTGTGTAACTCTTGATCCTTCTACTGACAAGATTGCCTTACCTACATCTCTAGAAATAAGTGCAGTTTGTCCTTCCCGGGTAACTGAACATTTAACCATGGCTTCCCCGATCACTATGGAAGATCTAGAGAGATTGATCTCCGGTTTACCTACAAAAGATGATTTGAAGTTATTGGTGGAGGATCTGAAAACTTCCTTTGCATCTGACATAAATAATTTACAGTCCTCATTGCTCCAATTAACACAAAAGGTTACCTTCCTTGATGAAGAACGTAATAACACCGCTGATCACATCACTTTCTTGTAACAACAATTGATTGATCAAAATGAAACGATCAATCGCCTTACTCTCCGTATTGACGATCTAGATAATAGAGGAAGGAGGCATAACATTAGAGTCAGAAATCTCCCGGAATCTGTCACACCTCAGCAATTAAAGGACACTATGAATAATTATTTCTGCAATTTATTAGGAGATCCCCGCATAACTCAAATACAATTTGACAGAATACATTGTGCACTGAAACAAAGACAAGATGGCAACCTCAGAGATTTGGTGATTTGCTTCACTAAATTTGACATAAACGTGAGGATTATCCAGAGAGGGAGAGAGGGAAACCTGCCTGCATGCAATGGTGCCCTCATACAGATTTTCAATGACTTATCACCACATACTTTATATCTACGACGTCAATTAAAACCAATTACAGATCATTTAAGAAACCTTAACATAAGATACAAATGGGGCTTTCCCTTTGCACTTTCTTCTACCTATAATGGCACAACAGTCACAATGAAAAGCCCTGAAGGCATTATGGCTTTTTGTACCTCGTTAGGGATACCTTTACCTCCGCCAGTGCAAAACCCTACATCAATCCCTGCACAAAAGTCGCAACGCAGATTGGAATGGTCCCCAGAATCTCCACAAAATAAGAAGAAAATGAAGAGACTGGAACAATCCACCAAATCTGCCCCATCTACTTCTCAGGCTTGGACCTGATCTTCGATGACATGTTGTTTTTTCGGCTTTGACTTTCCTCTCAGATTTTCCTGTCATCGCTAAGAAGATGACTTACATGGCTTTCTTGGGAACTATTTAACTCCAAGTTTGACTTTTAACCATTTGGCTGTTCTTTTTCTGACGTTTGCAACCATTATAGGCAAAACAGGTTTAAGATATATTTGAGTCGATTTGCAAACAACTCCCTCTGGGACGGTAACCTCTACAAATAATTTTATTCGTATTTTTTTTATTACGTCTTTGTTGCTTGGATCTGATTTACCTTGTTTCCCCCTTATACCTATTTCTATTACTGGAATGACTTAGTAGTATATCTTTTCCAGATTTATCAGAAGTAGTGGGCTTTTCACTCCCTTTTCTGAATATTTATGTAATACACCACTCTCCCCATGTTGTTACTTCTGTAACTCCATTTCTTCTCGAGAACTTACTTCAGTTGCACGGATTTTTGACTTAGAGTAACACCTATTAATATTTAGATCCTATTTATAATTGGTATGTTTAAGATGCAATAGTAGTAGAGAGGGTTCCGATTCTATGACATGGGCTATATTCCCAGTTCCAAGACTGCACTGTATATAGTTATTTCAATGGTAGCATTGACATTCGTGAAGCAAACATGACAGTTAACTGCTTTTAAATATTTATGGTTAATATCAGAGTAATGCGCACTCAGTTTTGAATTAATCTGAGGGACACAGATTCTCTGTTTAATGCTCCATGGTTGTAATCTGCTTTGAACTGTCCCCTACATGTTTCTATTACTGGAGCAATTCAATATTTCATATTTCCCAGGCTAACAGAAGCTGCAGACTACATGCGCTCATTATTGAGAATTCCTGTGTCCCACTACAATCCCGTATTAATAACCACGTAATTCCAATTCTCTTACAGGAACACTTCTCTGAGTTGAGAATTTTTACTTTAAAGGGATAGTAATGTTTCATAATAAAAACAGCTCTAATTAATCATCATAGTATTTGGACTTTGGAGAGTGTTATTTCAATTCTGTCAGAGTTGTAGTTCCAGAGTAATTCAATGACAAAGTGTCCCCCTGCCGCCCCTTTTACTGATGTCACACTGTTCAGCCTGAGCAGAAGGGAGGTGCCCAGGTAGACTGCAGAGATGGACAATCTTCAATTAAGATAAGGGAAAAACCTGAAAAGCTTGTCAAGGGGGGCAGGGATTTCATTGTTTTCATAGGAATAAGAGTGTCCCCTTCTGTTATCTGTCCAGTCTATGGACTGTATTCCACATCTGAGAAGAGATTGTTTACAGTAGGTAAAAGGGGCGGGAGGGGAAACTTTGCTTGTGAATATCTCATAAACCATAAAGGTTTGAGAGATAAGACTTATATCATTCTTCATGTTTTTTTAATGCCTACAAAATAAAATGAAGTTAAAACGAAGTATTACTATCCCTTTAACTTACTATCTATTACTGATATCTATAAATCTTATCGGAGTGGTACAAACTCAGGTTATAAGATACGAATACTGTATACTGCTCTGAACTATTACCGTGTACAGTTAAGTAATATTAACATTTGTATTGCAAACATGATAGTCTTTTGCTTTTGAATGTTACACACTATTATCAGTGTCCTACGTACTCTGTTACGTATTGATTTAATGTGTTCAGACTCTCCGATTAATATGACTAAGGTAATATGGCTTTGCGCCATTTTGTGATGTAGTTCACATTGCTCTCATAAAATGGCGCTACCTTGTTACTGGTCTCCCACAATCCGACCATTTACTGATTGACTTCACGAATTGATTCTAATCCTATGCCTCTATTAGTTTAAATATTTTCATGCCCTAATGTTGCATTTATATACTGACATATTATAAACAACTCTCTCTGTTTTATGTTTCCACACACAAATTCCTGGTCTTAACTTACACACTAACATGTCTCCACTTCCTTAACTATTCATTCCCCCTTAATATCTTTTGATCAGTTAAAACTTCGTGACTACACTAGGTGATATTTACGCACCACCAATTTTATTCCATCAGTCAACTGCCGTATTGGCAATAACTCTTGATCGGATTAGTTTCTACCTACTACTACCTTATTGGAACCTTGCCGACCCCGACCTTAGACATCAGTTCCATAACCTGTCACACCTGGGAGACACTTATGCACTCTCATACTAATCATACAATATGTCATTCCTTAGCTGTTTTTCTTAGCTTTAATTCCATATAACTCACATCATAAACGGTAACAAGTTTAACTTTGTGTTTCGTGGAAGAGACCCGGTAGGAAACATGACTATTATAGCACATCTATTATCTTCTTTAACATGGACTGTATTTCACACTACAGCTTCAAGATATGACATTAGTAATGCACACTTAAAGGGATAGTAATACTTCATTTTAACTTTATTTTATTTTGCAGCCATTAACAAAACATGAAGAATGATATAAGTCTTATCTCTGAAACCTTTATGGTTTAAGAGATATTCACAAACAAAGTATCCCCCCCGTTCAACCAGATCAGAAGGGAGATGCCCAGGTAGACTGCAGAGAGGGACAATCTTCAATTAAGATAAGGGAAAAAGCTGAAAAACTTGTCAAGGGGGGAAGGGCTTTCATTGTTTTCATACAAAGAAAATTGTCCCCTTCTGTTATCTGTCTGGTCATACAACCTGATCCACATCTGAGAAGAGATTGCTTACACTAGGTAAAAGGGGCGGGAGGGGAACTTTGCTTGTGAATATCTCATAAACCATAAAGGTTTGAGAGATAAGACTTATTTCGTTCTTCATGTTTTTTTAATGCCTACAAAATAAAATAAAGATAAAACGAAGTATTACTATCCCTTTAAAACACATTATTCCATCTGGGACAAAATACTCCTAATGCAGATATGACGAGTGGTGCTCTATTGACTTCTTCTTTCAAATCAGTGAGAACGGTTTGGTTGGGAAGGAGATAGCGTAAGAAGTTGCAAACAGAAATTAACTCTTTATACACCAATTACATACCAGGTCATATATATAATAGTAATGCTTAGAGGACATCACAGAGATTTTTCTTACTATTTTAAGACTTGGTCACCATCTTAAAATCTACCGGTTATTGGTTATTACTTTACTCTATTAACCTACTACTGCATACCTTTTTGTGATGCTTTCCAGTCCATTGTATGAAGATACTACCCAGAGGTTGTATTTACACCGTGTCCAATGTGTATTGAGGATGGAAATAATGACTCATGGATATAATATATTTCTAATCCCGATGCAGATCTGTCCAAAATTATTTTATTGTTTCTAGAGTTACTATTTAGTGATATCCTAACTTTCTTATTTGTATCCCCTATGACAATGTTTTTAATGGAACTACTCATATCCCCTACTTCATTACTAATACAATCTTTACGTAGGATTGCTAAAAGTTCCCTCTTTTCTTGCTCCACTTCATAACTTACATTTTCTGAACTCACACGTATTCATATACATTCCTAACTGCTACTTAACATACTCAGTTCTTTGACTCCCCTCTTAGCTTATCAGCTCAACCCCTGTTAATGTTTCACCCCCAAAAGCCCTATGGGCACCTGCCAGATCTCAAACAGATTCAGATTTCAATTTATTCACTTTCCTTACTTAATTGGCTGTTCATTTTCCTACCAATTGATGCAGATTATTCTCAGTATGCTCATGGTGACCTAAATCCGATTTTCGTTTACATTTACAACAGTTTTCTCTTTTTTTTTTCGTTTACATTTACAACAGTTTTCTCTTATTTTTTTTTCGTTTTCTTTGTGTTTTCTTTTCTCCCTCTTTTGCTCTCCTTTTCCATCCCTTACACGCATTTGGTTAGACAGCAATTTAGCTTAGGTTTTTGGTATACATGTAGAAACCTAAAGTAACTTCCTTAAATGTTAGGGGCCTCAATTCACCTCAAAAAAGGTCCATGGTTCTTGACTCCTTGGCCCACTTAAACTCTGATATTCTCCTCCTTCAGGAAACACACTTTAAATCTGACAAGGCCCCATCTTTTTCAAACAAAACTTTCCCTATTTCTTACTTTGCTTCTGCGAAGGAGAAGAAAAGAGGAGTGGGCATTCTAATTAGATCATCAGTTCCTTGGAAGCTTCTAGACAGTACAGTGGATCCAGACGGTAGATATTTAGTCATTAAAGGTCTCTTATACAATAAACCATTCATTATTGCAAATATATACGGCCCAAACACTAAGCAAATATCTTACCTATTAAACCTCCTGGATTCCCTTGCTTTAGAATCCGAGGGTAGAATAGTCTTGGGAGGAGACTTCAATATAACGCTCGATCCCTTGTTGGACACATCACGGAAATCCAATTTTAAACTCTCTCACCTGAAAAAATTAAGAAGTAGATTTGAGGATTTTCAACTTGTAGATACTTGGAGAATCTTACATCCAAAAGAATTAGATTACACTTATTACTCACCTCTCCATTCTTCATACAGCAGAATCGATTATTCACTTCGCAGTTTCTTCTTCACTCAATCACCTCTGCTCTGATAGAAAACATTTCTTGGTCTGATCATGATGCAATGTCAATATGCTTCTCTTCTCCTGAAATTCCAGACAAACACTTTAATTGGAGATTAAATGATGCCTTACTTCAAGATGACAAGATTGTACAATCCTTAACAACGGAACTAGAACAATACTTTCAACTGAACTCTATTGGCGAAGTTCCTGACACGGTTACGTGGGAAACACATAAATGTGGGATTCGGGGGATCCTTATTAAAGCTGGAGCTATTAAGAAAAGACAGAAATGGAGGAAAATTGATGAGGCATTAAATAAACTTAGGTCACTCACCTTGACTCATAAGAAATCCAGATCACCCGCGCTCCTCGAGGAAATAGACAACACTAAAATGGATATTAATAATTTACTACAAAACTTCATCAAATCCCATATGTGGCTGAAATACCACAGGTACCTTTCTAATAACAAATGCGGCCGGGCATTAGCAAGACTCACCCAACGTAAGAGGCGTCAAACAGCTGTGTCCAAACTACAAACCCCAAACGGTTCTCTCCAGAAAACATTTCCTCAAACAGCCAATTCATTTAGAGAATATTATAGTAAACTTTACAATATTTCCTCTGACTCCCCCCCTCAAATTGCCTACAAGACTAAACTAATCAACTCCTTATCTAAAGCTAATGTTCCTAAACTTACTAATCAACAATCTGAAACCCTTGAAACCCCTTTCTCAGGAAAAGAGATCTTACTCTCATTAAATAGCATGGCTCCTGGAAAAAGTCCTGGTCCAGACAGATTTTCGATTCAATATTAGCGTAAATTTAAAGATTGACTTATCCCTCATATGTTGCAAACTTTTAATGCTATCCTTCTTGGACAAAAATTACCTCTGCAGTCTCTAGAAGCACATATTGTGGTGATACCAAAAGAGGGGAAAGATCCCTCGAACTGCGCAAACTACAGGCCTATTTCTCTTTTAAACACTGATGTAAAGATTTTTGCTAAGACATTGGCAAACAGATTGAAACCTTTTCTCCCTTCACTAATCTCGGCTGATCAATGTGGATTTGTTCCAGGAAGAGAAGCACGCCATAACACAACTACGGCCATCTCTCTAATACATCATGCCCAACATAAAAGGATTCCTTCTATATTTGTATCAACGGATGTAGAGAAGGTGTTCGATAGGGTAAACTGGATATATATGGAAGAAGTACTGAAATATATAGGGTTGGGAAAGAATATGTTAAACGCGATTTTGAGTTTGTATTCTAATCCTTCTGCAAAAGTACTGGTGAATGGTACCCTGTCGGATGCCTTCACTATAAGTAACGGAATGAGACAGGGCTGCCCACTTTCCCCTATCATCTTTATCATTACTATGGAACCACTTCTCAATCTTGTAAGACAGTCGCCCACAATTACAGGACTAGAGGTGGGTAGTTTTGTCTTCAAATGTGCTGCTTATGCAGATGACATTTTATTCTCTCTCTCAAAACCGGAATCATCTCTACCATGACTAGTTTCTGTTCTGGAGGAATATTGTGCAGTTTCCCAAGCCCTCATCAACTATAACAAGTCTGAAATATTAAATATTAATCTACCCGTCACTAGGTTCATCAACTTGAATAAAAACTTTTAAACTTTGCTCATCCTCCCTAAAATATCTGGGGATTCTCCTATCACCAAGGCCAGGAAAGTTAGGTGTTATAAATATAAATCCTCTCTGTGAATCTATTGCATCTGAACTTAAATCTTGGAACAAACTTCCAATCTCCTGGTTTGGTTGTTCAAACATCAAAGATGAATGTTCTACCAAAAATTCTTTACATGATTAATGCTCTGCCTATTGCCTTCCCTGTACAATCTCTTCAGACTTTACAATCTGATATATCTTCTTTTGTTTGGCAGAATAAGAAACCAAGATTGAGAAGTGACATTTTGCCCTTACCACATTCCAATGGAGACATAGGCCTCCCAAATGTTTTACTATATTACAGAACTGCTGTGTTAGCTAAGTTTTTTGACTTTACATCCCCTAAGCAGCTTAAATGGGTGGATTCTCTGTCTGAATCAATAGGAACTTTTAACCCCTTCAAATAGCATTATCCCCTTACAAAATCTGAAAATCTTGTTACAAAGCTCACCCGATCCTGGATCACTTATACAATCAATGGCAATTTTTGAACGATACATGCCAGCTAATACCCTCTCCATCTCCTCTAATGTCAGTAATGGGTAACCCTACCTTTCTAGCTAACGTATCTCATCCCTTCTTTACAAAACTTAAACTGGCGTCCCTTGACACACTAGGCTCTTTATCATCGACCACAGGATTTATTCTGCTTCCAACTTTATGTCAGCTACTTGCAAAAGATAAGATCCCTTGGTGGATATATTTGCAGTTGCAACATTGGTTCTCCAAGATGTCTCCAGATTCTACACCCAACAGACCACTCACACCTCTAGAGAGAGCATTTACAAAGAGACCTCATGACCTAAAAACTATTACTTTCTGCCTTAATCTCATTCACAGAAACATTCCTACTGTCAAATTCTACTTTTTGAGAAATTGGGAGAGAGAAATAGGTCTGGTCTTAGAAACTTCCAAATGGTTATGTATTTTCTCTCTCCTTAAGAAATCGTCCAGAGTTATAAAAACACAAGAAATGAACTACAAGTTACTGACTAGATGGTATATGACACCTGAGAAGATCACACAAACTTTTCAGAACACTTCCGCCCTCTGCTGGAGATGTAACTCTGACACTGGATCGATGTTACACATATGGTGGACCTGCCCTCTAATTTCTGGTTATTGGTCCGCCATAGCATCTCAAATTAACACTAATTATAACATAACTCTCCCTTTGGACCCTATGGTCTTCCTTTTTCATTACACGTGTCATATAATTGACTTCTCCTTACCTAAAAAGTGGAAGGGTATTCAAATGCTCTTAAATGCTGGTAAGAGCTTAATCCCCCTTTTTTGGAAACAGACAAACATTCCTTCTCAACAACATTGGGTTGAGAAAGTTAATGAATTTATTACTATGGAATATTCCCATGCTAGCATTAACCACTCTGTAAACAAACATATTGACAATTGGTCGGAATGGACTGCAGTCTTCCCTCATTCAAAACCATAAAGAAAGGAAGTTTTTACTTCCTCTATCTTATTAGTACCTAGAGGCGTTAGAGGTCCCTGACATGTCAGATTCATATGAGTGTACCACTTTTAGTGTAAAGCCTCTAGCCAAATGTGTGACCCTTCTCTCTTCCCTCTATTCTCCCCCCAATACCAACAACTTTTTTTTTTTTTTTTAAATCTAATTTTGGTTGATCTTATATTCCCTCTCCTCAGAAGTAACACTCCTTTGTCCATTAAATTACATTGAATATGGGCCCAACCATTTTATTGTTTGACTTACATAGATCCATGAGTTCATTATTCGTCTTTCCTATGTTTGGAGCTTATTATTATGCTATTGCTTATAATACTGTGTAATAGTGTTCTCTATATTACTGACATCTTTCATGTTATTTTCTTGCATTTGATTGATGGTTCTTTTAGACAGTTCTATGTTTGATTGTAGTTCTTTTTGATTTTCAATAAAGCTTTTAAAACTTAAAAAAAAAAAAAATAAATAAAAATAAAAAAAATAAAAATCCCTGTCAATCACTGGAAATGTTCATTTCATCCTATAGTGCAGTTAGTTGTCCAAGAATGGCACCCCTTTGGCTTATTGAATACTTCTTTAACCCTTTGAGTGCCAGAGGGGTGTCCAATGCAACACCCCTCTGGCACTTGGTGGGTTAAGTGAATCACATTCTCCATAAATTAGCCATAGCATTCAGCCATAGTATTGCTGCAGAACAGAATACTCTCCAATCATATATACTTTGTATTGAGGTGTTGGGACTAAAGAGGCTTAACCCCTTAATGACCAGCAGTCCGGGGAAGTGACCTTCCCTTAAAGGGACAATAATGTTTCACAAAAACAGCAACTCCAATTAACCAGTTAATTACAGGTTTTTTTTTTTCCATGATAGCGAATGACTTCCTGGACTTACCAGGTAAGTCATCTGTCACTAAGGGGTTAATCTTCATAGGACTTGGGCCATGGAGATTGTTATTTTAACATTGTCAGAGTTGTAGTTCAAGAGTAATTGAATGATAAAGTATCCCTCTCCCGCCCCTTTTACCTAGTGTAAGCCCCCTTCCCTTAGATGTGGAATCTGGTCTCTTGACTGGACAGGTCACAGCAAGGGACAATCTTCTTACTGTGGGCATAAGGAAAACCCTGCCCCCTTTGACAGGTTTTTCCTTATGCTCACTGAAGATTGTCCCTCTCTGTGAACCATCCGGACAGTCTTGCTGCTCGGAGGTGAGAAGTGTTACATTAGTAAAATGGGCGGGAGGGGGATACTTTATCATTCAATTACTCTTGAACTACAGCTCTGACAGTACTGAAATAACACTCTCCATGGCCCAAATACTATGAAGATTAAACGGAGCTGCTTTTACTGTGAAACATTACTGTCCCTTTAGGGACCTCTTTCATCATTTGTCAGCGAGCTGGTCCTAAAGGGGGAAAAAAACTGACACTCCTGGTATGTCACCAATCATGAGTGTGTTAAAAAGGTTTTGCTTCTTGGCTACTGGCGAACTCTGTTTTGTCAGTCAGTTGTCCTTTGACCCTCCCAATGACATAAACAAAGATTATATGTTCCAGCTGTCCAAGATTTCCAGGGACTGCCTATCGCTATGGTTCCTCATATCAGGATCCTGCTGTCCTGGCTTTTGTCCTTGCTTTTAAAAATGTATTTAACCCTATATGCTTTGCACTGGTCATTAACCATTTACGTGCCAGAGAGGTATCAACACAATGCAACCAATGCATTGCACGCCTCTGTGGCACTCAAAGAATTAAACATTTAATAGGTATAAACTTTGTAAAGTGTTAATATTGCTTTTATTATATAACTTCATGTGGTATTTAGGCGAGTAATGTCTGTTCTGGTGTGGATATGCAGTTTTGAATTTTCCTCTTCAGTTCATGCTACACCAGTGTTTCTCAACTTGTTAGAGCACAGATGAGTTAATCAATGTGAATGATCCTCTGATCACCACACTTGTACTCTAGCAGAGAAATCCCTAAGTCCTGGCCTGTTAGTGGGTTCTGAGGACAGGAGTTGAGAAACACTGTGCTACACACAATTCTATGGACCACTGGTGATGCTATTTCTCAGGGGCATCCACATTATTTGAATTATGGGCCACATAATCAGAAAGCCATAAGTGTGATGGTCGCATTATTATTTTTATGATAGTGAATTATAGCCTGTCATCTATTCAAATATATAAATTTAGTGATTGATTGATTAAGGCAATGACCATACAGATATTTTACAGACATCTATTCTTGAACTGCATGTTCTAGCAAGCACTGAATTAGGTCTTAGTGGCCTGTGTGCTAGCAAATAGGTAAAAAAAAAAAAAATGTTTAAAAATCTCACATGGCCCACACCCTGGATTCAGGTGGCCTGGATTTGGCCCACAGGCCACACTTTGGACACTCATTCTCTATCTTATGAATGTACTGGGGTTTTTTTGTTTGTTTGTTTTTGAAAATTTAAAGTATTGAAGGTGTTTTGTGCCTCCCCTACTGGAAGATTTTGAGTGGTCACCAACTCAACGTTTAACCCCCACTCTCTTAGTGCCATTAACAGATAGCTGTTAGTAGATATCCACACTGTGTAGAACAGTAATACTTTGCTGCAGCCCTTGGGACACACAATCAGGCAAAGTTGTAAGAATATCCATAATAAAGTACAGGCAGCTCAATAAAAATGCCCGAGCCACTGACAACCCTTGTGAGATAATGCAGGGATATCTTGGAAACATAACCTGCTGGTGTGTTACAAGCAGTGGAGTAACAATGCAAACTCCCCCCGCCGCAACTAGGTGAGGTCTGTGCACGCTGAGCAGCCTCTTCCGCATTCTAGTAATGCAGAGCGCCGGGAGATGACCATCTCCCGGCGCTCTGCATTATTGAAGAGACAAAGCATGGACGCTCGAGCTGCTGGACCACCAGGGAGGTAGGAGCTTGGAGGCAATGAGGGAAGCAATGTGGGGACTGGAGGCAATGAGGGAAGCAATGTGGAGACTGCGTTGGGGGAGCAATGTGGAGAATGGGGGAAGCAATGGGGGAGCAATGTGGAGATTGGGGGCAATGGGGGAGCAATGTGGGAATGGGGACAACGTGGTCGGGAGGGCCCATGGCAATCTGCACCAGGGCCTGGTGGCTTCTAGTTACGCCTCTGGTCACAAGGACTAAGGCTGAGAGTACAATGCATTAGAGAAGCACAGACTTCTTCACCCAAAATCAGACCTAACCAGTACTTGTTTACAATAAAGGGGAGCTAAGGACAGTCATGTTTGTTAGATTACATAACAAGTGTTACATTTTCAGTTTGTATAAACTTGGAACATGATATAACAAACAACACACGCTTGCAGCAGTTCCCACTTTGTTGCACTCTAACGTCTCTCAGTAATCAGTGGATTTGTGAGCGTTTACTTCCTTGGATGCTAAAGCAGACTGTAAGGGAAAAGTAACACCTAATATTACAGCCAGAAAATCCTATTGGCCCTTGTGAATTCTGCCTTAGTTCCATTGTTTAAAAGAACATCTTCAGTAAGTCCTAGAAGTTATGTGAATGGAGGCAGACATGACAGTTGCTGGTAGGACCATAGGACAACAACTCCTCCCACTGCACACAGTAATCTTAAAGGATTAGTAATAGATAGAAATAACCTGAGCTTATATTAATCTGTATATCTTTTGTAGTTCAAGAGTTAACACATTATAAAGGATCCCACCCCCACCCCTTTTACACCGCCTTCCCTCAGACGTGGGATCCAGTCACTTGACCGGACAGATATCAGTGAGGGATAATCTTCATGTAGCGAGCCTATGAAAAACCCTGCTTCCCTGTGATGAAGGAAGGCAGGATTTTCCTTTACGCTCACTGAAGATTGTCCTTTGCTGCGTTCTATCTGGACCGGCATGAGAGGCAGTGTGAAGTAATTATAGGGGCAGGTGGGATCCTTTATAACATTTTAACTCTTGAACTACAACTCAGATAGGTTTGATATAGCACGCTACATGCTCCGAAAGATACACAGATGAACATAAGTCCGTTGATTTCTATCTATTACTATCCCTAGCTGCTAAGGACCATAGGGCTGCACAACTCAATGAATAGAGAATGTAACATATCAACATTTTTTTTTTTTTTTTTTTTAATAAACATGCTAGCTGTAAGTATGGGATATATAAATTTATATATAATTTCTTTAACTTTTTTTATAGTGTTCCTTTAAGGACTATAGGTACTTTGTACATCTGTGGCCAGGAAACCTCTCTTTTTTGTGTCTATTTGTGAAAACAGATTTCACCTTTTTATTTTTTAGTGCATCCATGAGAATTATATGTAAGATTACCATGCACTTTTAACAATTGCAGGTTCAGCATTATAAGACTCCCATCACAATTTCCAAACAGGGATTTTTCACATATTGATGTGTTTGTCTGTTTACCAAGGATGAAGCTTTATTGGTATTATTGAAATTCAAATGGACAAATCAGTTGGTCCATGAGATTCATATTATTAAAAGAGTTTAGATCTGTGCTTGCGTCATCATTAGCAGAGCTTTCTATAAAGATAGGACTGATTAGGATGACTAGAAAATTGTCAGTGTAGTAACCCTTCATAAAAAAGGATGTAGGGAGGACTCTGACCTGTGAATCAGTACTTGAAAAAAATTATGGAAATACTAAAAAAAAAACTAATTGTGGCATATCTGACATCTAGCGATTTGCAAGATCCATGGCAACATGACTTTACAAAAGGAAGATCGTGCCAACCAAATCTACTTACATTTTTGGACAATGGTAAAGTGTAGGGTGTAGGTCAGCGCAATCAAATCCAGAAGAAACAAGAAAAAAAACCAAAAAAAGAGATAATAATGTACTAAGTGTAGTATGTATACAACTGGAATATAATAATGTATAAAGCACAACACAATATGAATAGTACAAAAAGGTGGGTATCTAGTATGGAGAGATACTGGAAATAGCCAACAAATCAATATATATTCAATGACATGCATACATGGAGCATACAAAGTATGAAATACAATAAATATAAATGAGTATAATGGGCAGAGAAATGATATAGATGTATCCTTACAAGAAAAACAGTGGTGCAGAACCCGCAAAGTGCAGCAGGATGAAAGTGCATATGAGAAAAAAAGATGCAAAATAACAGGTGGTGCAGATGTACCCTTACTTGATGATTATATAATGATAGGCACGTAGCAAGCTGGAGACATGGAACGCTCTCAGGTCTAAGGTTCCCTTCTTCAAGCGATGTACCATCCAATATTCCATCTGGTATATCAATCCTCGTCTTGCCTCATAATGTGCAGGGATCTGCTGTGTGTTACATGTAATCCTATATGTATCAATATGTAGCAGAAGATCCAAAGATGTTCAAGGAGAATAGTAGCAAGTACGCTGAGTTTCCAAGAAGCGATGTATCAAGCGGAGCGGTGCTCTGCTATGTGCCGGAGCACCGGAACTGTGCAAAAGCCGACAAGGTCGGTATAGCGGTCACATGGATCAAAGTCTTTCCGTGATGTAGTCCAGCAGTAACAATCTTGCTAGATGATCGGGCAGGAAAAGTGATAAATAAAAAAACAAAAGGTATGAAAGTCTAAAGATAATCCGGAGCGGTGCTCTGCAACGTGTCGGAGCACCGGAACTGTGCAGAAGCCGACAGAGTCGGTATAGCTGTAACGTAGATCAAAGTCTTTCCGTGATGTAGTCCAGCAGTATAAATCTTGCTAGATGATCGGGCAGGAAAAGTAATGAATAAACAAGGTCTGAAAGTCTAAAAATAATCCAACGTGTTTCGGCGCAAAAGTGCGCCTTTCTCAAGGATCAAACAGAGCGCTTCTGTATAGGTGGAATTTATATCAAAGTGAACCAATCACCTACAGGTGTGGGTGGGATTAGTGAACTATAGAGATATTCAACGAGAGATATAGGGAATAAAAAGATTAAATGTGGCTGTGAACTATTGAAAAAATGAAGTGTAAAGATATTAAGGTGACCAAAACCAGACTGACATGCAAAAGAAGGAACTTAAATTAATTAGAATAAATGAAAGACCCAGGTATAGGGAAGTAAATAAATACTAATACTAGAAAGAGTGTGGGCCTACAAGGAGAGAGACGTGTACTGTAGTGATTGAAATACTATAATATGGAGGAGGTCCAATTCCTCATTTAGGCCAGTGGGAGTCATACTGTTTATTTTATATATCCAGTAGCTCTCTTTTTGGGTCAGTTTGGTGTACCTATCACCCCCTCTTGGTTGTGGTGTTATGTGATCAATCACTGTAATGCGGAGTTTAGTGCTGTCGCCATCGTGTTCCTCCCAGAAATGTCTCGCCACACTATGTTTTAGATTTTTTTCGAATAATGTTCCCTCTATGTTCCAAAAACCGTTCTTTGGCTTTTCTGATTGTCCGTCCAATATACTGTTTTTGGCATGGGCATTCCAAGAGATATGTTGCATAAGTGGTATTGCAATTGAAGAAACCTTTTATTTTATAGCTTTCTTTGGTGCTTGATGAGTGAAATTCGGCTCTGCGGTGTATAGTGTGGTTACAAGTAATGCAACTTGTGTGGCCACATTTAAAATTTCCTGTAATGGTTGTACCATCAATTACACTTATCATTCCCCTATTCTTTGTTCTTTTCTCTGAACAAAGAGTACTCTGTGCCAGATATTCTTTAAGGTTCCTGGCTTTTTTAAAAATTACAGTTAGACATTGAGGAAGTTCGGTTTTCAGGAATCTATCACTTAATAAAATGGGCCAATGTTTTTTTATGATGTTTTGGATTTTATTACTGGCACTACAGTATCGTGTAATGAATGGTATTTTATTAACGTTTTTTGTTGTTTCTTGCTGTGCGTTGGTCCTTTTTATGCATTATAAGTTGCTCTCTTGGAATTTTTCTTGTTTTTTTCTAATGCAGAGCTGATCACTTTTTCAGGGTATCCTTTTTTTCTGAATTTATTTGTAAGATCAGTGGCTTGCTGTTCGAAGGTGGAGTCAATAGTACAGTTTCTTTTCAATCTTTGGAATTGTCCATATGGAATGTTGTTGAGCCAGCCTGGATGGTGTGCGCTGGCTGCTTGAATATACCTATTTGCATCCACTTCTTTATAATGAGTCTTACTGATGATTTGGTTATTCTCTACACTTAAATTAAGATCCAAGAATACAATAGATTGTTTACTGGAATTGACTGTAAAGTGTAGGCCAAGGTCGTTGTTGTTAAGTTGGCTTTCCAAATGAATGAGTGTATCCTCCTCACCTTCCCAGATAAATAAATGATCATCTATATACCGAGAATAGAGTACGCGGTTTGCCCTGCAAATCGGTCCCAAATATTTTTCTTCCCGATATCCCATGAAAAGATTAGCATAGCTGGGTGCAAACTGTGTACCCATAGCTGTCCCACATATTTGGATATAGTGTGTACCATTAAACTTAAAGTTGTTATGTTCCAAGACAAATTGCATAGCTTCGATGAGAATTTGGCATGCTGGTATTGTTTTTGAGGTAGTAATCGGTGGCCGAAAGACCTTTACTGTGTTCAATTACAGTATAGAGGGATGTGCAATCGCATGTCACGCACCAGTAATTAGGTTTCCAGTTAATGTCTTGTAATTTATGCAGGATATGTGTAGAGTCTCTGGTGTATGATGGCAGTTGTTGGACTAGTGGCTGCAGGAAAAAATCAATGAATTGTGATAGGTTGCTGGTTAATGAATTAATGCCTGAAATGATAGGGCGACCCGGTGGTTGTATTGGGTTTTTGTGAAGTTTGGGAAGATGGTAATAGATAGGGTTAGTTGGATGTTTAACATTAAGAAAGTTGAATTCATCTGTGTTGAGAACCTGATTGTCAAAGGCTTCTTTAATCAATATCATGTATTCTTTTTGGAAAACTGTGGTAGGATTTGTTTGCAGTCGTTGATAGAATCTATGGTCTCCTAGAATTCGATCAGCTTCTTTTAAGTAGTCTGTCTTTGATTGAACTACAATGCCACCCCCTTTGTCGGCTTCTTTTATGACTATGTCATTGTTCTCCATCAGATCCTTTAAACTTTTTCTTTCTTTAGATGTTAGATTCCCTTTTGGGGGCTTGTTGGTGTCGAACATTTGTTGTATATCTTTCATTATCATTTCACTGAAAGCCTCAATGAAGGGACCTTTAGACTGTTGAGGGTCTTCTACCCTCATTCCGGAGCCAAAGAGTAAGAAGATTTCCATGAGTAAAACAAACTCTCTACCAACTCAGACTATTATACATAAGGGAAGGGACACCAGCCAGACCTCTGAAGACACTTAAGCCGAAAAGGACTGGATGAAGATGCTTTTCAATGAGAACAGAAAAACTGAAGCAAGGGTAGACAAATTTAAAAGAACTAAGGAGACCTCATGAAAGAAAGATTGCATCATGAACATCGGAGATACAGCCCTATCCCCTACAGGAGAGTCAATCCCGGAAGATTGAATTAAAAAGAAGATAGATACTATACTGTATAAAAAAAAAAAAAAAAAAAAAAAAAAAAAACAACACATACAGGATACTTGGATATATCAGTATATGGTCAGGAAAGTCTGAAATTAAACCAACATATGTACACAGTAAACTATACAAAGGTCAGTCACTAGGACATGAGGCAAAGGCCGAACCCATTGGACCTGCATCCCATACTATGCAATCTACCAGAAAACTATAGAATTGGATACATAATCTGGGATTGAAGTATTCCTGATGCAGCTTATGTCTCCAAAATCTTCCGTCCTATGAGGCGCTAGATACCCATAGTCGAATAAATAATCAGAGCATAATATAAAACTGCAGGCTGTAAAGTATTCATCTTCCAGCATCATAATAGTAGACAATATCAAAGTATTAGAGCAGAAGGGAGACATTGAGATTATCTCTTCATATTCAGGTATGTCCTGGACCAGTGGTTCTCAATCTTTTTTTTGTTCGGGGCACCCCTAACACATAATCTACAACATTTGGAGCACCCCTAACATATTTAATATACTTTATCAAGGGCATAAGAAGGGTACAATACATAAATATACAGTTATTATTAGGTTTTATAATCCTAATAACAAAACTAAATCTATTGTGCATAACAATTTCTATAAATCTTTATTTAAAAGTCCATTTTTGTCAGTCTTCATAGAAAACATGGGGCACCCTAAGTTGATGTCCGTGGCACACCAAAGTGCCACGGCACCCTGGTTGAGAATCACTGTCCTGGACTCATATCTATCTCAGAACGGTGAAAGGCTGAGCAGGCTCTGCTGCAATGGAACCTGTGACCTTATGGATTAAACAGATTCCACAGAGGGTGCATAACCAACTGAACCCTCTCCAATCAGAGCGACAGATCTAAATATAAGCCACAAAAACTCTAGAATTGGAAAAAATGACCACGAAGAGCTAAACTGAGTTAGGGGCTAGAATGAGGAATAAACTCGGATATGCATTCCAAAAGGAAAGATGACAAAGAGGAGATCTTATCACAATGTACCAAAATAAAAGAGTATCATCCTAAAATCTGTCCAACTATATAACAAGGCTTGGCAAAAAAAACCCTTAGGACTAGAAGGAAAGTGTAACCTCAGAATCTGAGGGGTTATGAGAGGTTGGATCCCTAGTAGAATTCCTTACTCAAGGATCCCTTATAGTAGATACCAGTAAACATGGAGGATAGTTTTTTTTAAAAAGGTGGGAACATACATGAATCTACAAAGTATGCTATTATCTCACATCCATATAGTCGACCTTTAATCTTGCAATGTAAGATGCAAAGAATATAAAATTGTGGGACTCTAGATCACCCAGTTAAGATCAGGAAGAACTTACTTCTTTAGGGGCAGAGAATATGAGCCTCTTCTTGCTATTTGTATGGCAGAGAAGTGTCTTACCTGGAGGAAATTAATCATCCCAGCAATTCCATTACTGAGAATTTATTTGCACCTGTATCTTCCGTAATTCTTACAAGGCGTGACCGGGTCAGCAAATGATATATGCATAGATATTACAATTGAGGTCTGGACTACTGAATGGATTGAACCCATGGCATCTGATGTATTTGCATGAATAAATTAAATATGCATAGAAAGGTGCCCAAATAGTAAATAGAAAGTCTTCTTACAATGCTCGTTAGTGCTAGAACCTGCAGTCTCCGTTGGGACAACGTGCATTCCAGGTCCTCCCTCTGGGAAAAGTAGGTACCTTCGGCCTTTCCCAGAGGATATCGATGTGCTAGTATTGTAGATACATTTTATTGCTGCTTGCGTCCCATAAGCTTAAGGGAGAGGCAAGTAAATTATCAGCAACTCCCACAGGCTGGTCCAGCCCTTCTTTAAAACATAGAAATAGATGGTTCATTCCATCTAGTGACGCTCCTGTTATAGGCAAGATCATAGTATTGGCTTCTTTAGTACAGACAAGGCCCCTGGCTGTCCTATTGGTGTTTCCTGTATCATGTGCCTGCATTCCATCTATAGGACGCATGCAGTCGCACTTCTGGTTTGAGGCCGGTCTCGGCTGTTCCACACTTCGTGTCCCAGATTGGTCTCTTAATGGCCGTAGGGGAATCTGAACCAGGGCAGGCACAAACGGTGGACATGACAGGTAGCCAAAGAGCCAAGGACCCATGTAACCTCGTGAAGGGAAAGAGGTATGAAGTTCTGGTACATAGCGATAATGCTAGCTGCGGTTTAGGCAGACTGCATGGAGAAGAAAACAAAAAAACCCATGATGGGAGAGAGAGGCTCCTGCCTCCATCCTTCCAGCTTGGTAGGACCAAATAACTGAAGGGAGGAGGAGTAACCGGATATTTATTGTTATGATTTGGTCCTACCAGCTGGGAGGCGGAGCCAACACCCACAGTCATTGCTGTGGATTGGACACAAAGGAAATAATTATAAGAGATGTTTCTATGAAATAGTTCAATAGAATAAAAAATCCTGTAATTACATCCATTAGTCGTTATAAATACTCATTCATAAACTATTTTTTAATTATAAAAAATTCTTTTTTCCATTGATTCAAATTCTATAATAACAGTTTTATTGGTTCGCTTCTACGTCATTTTTTCATTGACATTTTCGTTTTTATTTCTTTCATAACTATGATCTAGCCCCCAATAGTTTTACATATATACAATTCATTTTTAGAAGTCGTACCACTCACATTGCACCATCTCTTCCCTTCAATTGATATGGTTTTCAATGTGGTTTACACATTCGTATATGTATTACGATTTCATTCTTGGACTACATAGATCTCATATCAATAGTAGTTTATAAGATAATTTTAGATGTTTTTATTTAACCATAAAGACATTTAATCTTAATATAATGTTTAAAATTTTCACATACTTATTTAGGTGACATACATACACATGAGTACAATTTACATTTATCACCGACACATCACTGATATCTATTACTTTATACCGAAACACATTTTGTGTTTATTCTGTCACACATATTTTTTGTGTTACACTATTCACACCAGTATTCTTGTTCTCTCATCTAGTTCCCTTTTCTTAGATTCAACATATTTATAACCATCTTTTTATTCTTTGTAGCATCTACATTTGTTACACCAATTTGACACATATTATATCATTGTTTATTATATGGTTTCCAAGTTCTGACACATTTCTTTCTTTTTTAGAACTAACACATTTACATATATACAAAGTTTCTGGTATCTAGTTAAACAATACTATATATATATGCTTGTTAAATTGGGTAGAAACTTTTTCAAAAATGCAATACACACATGTGACGGAATGGCTGTCACCCAGAGAATGAAATGTGTCTGTTTTCAGTGAATGCCATTGTCTTAACATGTGTTCCCATTCTTGAAACATTAATGTCCCCTGTGTGTGCATGCATTAGAGAGTGTGGGCCATTTATCAGCATTGAATGATGTATCAGCATGTATGATATACAGAGGGATGGTGCCATCCAGTCTACCTTACCACAGAGATTGTGTTATGAGATAACCAGTGTTGGCCGGGGGGGGGGGGGGGGGGGGGCAAATCTGTGTGTGGAATGTGTTTATCTTCCCCCTCACATCAGGCTAAGCAGAAAGTGATCTGGTAGATGGTACCTGTGACATCAGATCCTATAGGGGGTGGGTAGAAAAACACCAAAGAGGAGAGAGAGACGTGTGAGCGAGGAGGGAGTTGAAAAATGTAGGTCCAGGAGAAAAGGCCTCTCCAGAATGGTGGGAGGCCTAGGGTCCATGTGCTTCCTAAAGGAGTACTGGGGAAACTGGGACTGGTGAGTGCCCTCACCAGAAGAGTTAGAGGGAGCGGGCACTGTAGTGGCCAGGTGCCCTTTTCAGTTGTGGACTGTAAGTCAAGGCGGCTTCAGCCACAGAGTACCCTGACGTTCCCACCACAAGGATCTTAGGATGTCTTCCCCAACTTCTCTGTCAGGACTAAAAGATACAGTGAAATGTCATGCAATCCAGCACCAGGGGCCGTGGGCGGGGTGCCCACTCTTGCCTCTAGTAGGACTATGTGTAAACTCCAGCTTAAAGCTAAAATGGACTGTGAGTATTCTATGTAACCCCTGGCAACCTGTGCAACTTTGCTGACACAACAAGAAGAATGCAGCAGAAGTTTGTAGTTTTTATGTTTTAGCCCTGTTTGTTTGCCTGTATTTGTTGTCCTATGTTTGTGTGCCTTGACCTCTCTAATAAATGCAATTTATCATCTTTTGGTCTGGCTGGATAAATCGCTTATCCCTCGGTCTACCAAGCAGTAACCCCTGTACCCCCATCAAAACACTGTTTTTGAGTTCATGTATGATTATTAATTTATTTACTTATATATAACAAATGTACATTTTATTATATTTTTTCTTTTAGATTTATGTATATGTGCAATGTCTTTCCAAGTCGCTATTGTTTAATTTTGTTTTACATGTATTCAATTCATATTGGTTAATCTAGTACTAGAAACTACATATAGCCCCTAGACTTTCCAATAACCTATTGTACATACCCTTGAAGAAGCAGACTGCGTCTGCGAAAACATTTGGGTTACGTCTAGATTGTACTGGGACTCCTCCACGCCCCCTGCGAGTTTCCCCCTCCCCTCTTAGGCCCATACCTGCTTCCAGTGTTTGAAGCGTATCACAACACGAGGCCATATCCCTGACTGGGTGCATTTCGCTCTGTCATTACCAACCCCATTAGAGACTGAAGTCTCCTTTTCCTCTTTGGAACTTTCCATCTTTGGAGAACATGTAAAGCTTACAAGCACCATTAACATTAAACATCTAAAGAAACAACTTGATGCCAGGATTTCCATCGGGGATCAGAAGGACAGGGGAACCCGAAAGCAGATCATAGGCTGTAAGGGAGAGAGTACCTGATTGATGTGCATAAAGCCCAAGAAAGGCTATTATGAGTGCAATTTTATCTACTTTTTATTCAATGTGTTATTAAACTATTACACTTAGATATTTCTTCTCTTGTTTTGTGCGCTGTATTTTTGAGTACTTCCAGATCCAAGCTTCCAAGCCACAGAGAAATGTGGTGGCCAGACAGACGTGGGGACATACTCAAGATGTTCACTCTGGAGAGAGACAATGCAGTCTCAGTGCTGAGGCTCCTGTACAAACAGGGAAGCTACAGAGCAAGCCCCAAGGAAAAGGCTGATAATGCAAGCCATTCCGCACAGCCTCAAGGTCCTTGAAGCCTATGCACTGATCAATCAATCCAAAAGAGGCCAGGAATAGGAGCCTGCCTAATGGGCGATTATACATCCCCATAACACACAGCAAACCTTTTTGTTTAAGTGCCCTGCCCTAATATAAAAAGAGTTGTATTTTAACTTTTAATCTGGATGCTAGCAAAGTCTCCAATGCAACTGGACCATCTCTAGCATCCAAGGGGTTAACCTTTCCTTATTTTTAATTCTGATTCAGTTATTAGGAAGACAGGAAAATCTGCCACAAGGATCACTACAATAGAACAGTTTGCTGTCTACCGGGTGCTTAGTTCGACAGCACAAATGAGGAAATGGGATTAAAGAAGGGGCATGGGGCTGAAGAAGAGGGGGATAGGCTAGTTCATTTTAATAGGAAGGTGCCTATGTTACAGCCTAAAAAAAAGCAAATAAACATTTCAAATAATGCAATTCTTCATAATGGCAATAACAGTGTATGCATTTAAATGTTCATAGTCTGGCTGGAAAGATGGGGGAACTGGCACCGATTGCAGTGAATGAGGCGTGTGACCTAACTGGTGTGACTAAAACCTGGTTAAATGATATACATGACTAATCAGTCAATCTAGAGGGTTATTCACTTTTTAGGAGGGAGAGGGTTAATAAACGGGGAGGGGGTGTATGCCTATATGTAAAGCATGCCAGAAAACCAAGGAGAAGAGAAGATATTAATGTAAAGTTCAATGAGAATGTAGAGGCCATGGGTTGAAATAAACACTGGGGCCATACACAATAAAAAGATGTTGTGGGAATTTGCTACAAGCCCCCTAATATTGGTGAGTTTGAACAAGCCCAACTGTTACTGCAAATGGAAAAAGGCTTCTTGGTTAGGAACTGTAATCATAATGGGAGATTTCAACTAATCTGAAAAGGTGAAATTTACTCACAGATATTTGTTTTTCCTCTGTGTCTTCCATGGAATACTGTGGGTAATTGGCTCCGTGCTCCAGCTGGTAGGACCAAATCATATTCTTTAAATTTTCTGTGTCATCTCCCTCCTGCAGTTAATCAGTTGTCCAAGCTGAAAGACAGAAGAGGTTAGAGATAGCCATATAAATGGGCATATATATAAACCATATTCCAACAAATGAGGAAGTAATCATGGAACAGATTCAAATACCATCTTGACCAGAAGGGAGGGCTGCCGTGGAATGACACAGAGGAAAAACAAATATTGGTGAGCAAATTTCACCTTTCCCTCTGTGTAATCCACAGCATACTGTGGGACTTACCAAAGCAGTACCTCAGAGCCTGGGAGGGACGGAAATAGGAGGATCAGGCAGGAACGGCCACTTTAAGCACCTTCCTGCCGAAATTGGCATCTTCAGATGCTTGAACGTCAAGTCTGTAGTGCTTTATAAAGGTAGAGACGGACGACCAAGTTGCAGCCTTACAGATCTCTTGTGGGGATGTTGCTGCTTTCTGAGCCCACGATGTTGACACAGCCCTGGTAGAATGGGCTTTGATGCTCTGAGGTAGTTCCAAATCCACTGATTCATATGCTAGTCTAATACAGTCCCTGATCTAGAAGGAAATCGATTTTTAGATGCAGCTGTTCCTTTGAATTTTCCACAAAAGTGAACAAATAATGCGTCAGTCTTGTGCGGTCTGCTGAGATCTATTTTGAGGCATCTAATAAGATCCAAATTATGCAACCTTTTCTCTAGGTCATGCTTTGGGTTAGGACAAAAGAACGAGAGGACAATCTCTTGGTTGAGGTGGAACTCTGATACCACCTCAGAACGGAATGAGGATTTGGGATGAAGGACTACCTTACCGTGGTGGAACACCAGGAATGGAGGAGTTCTCAGAAGTGCTTGTAGTTCCCCTACCCTTCTTCCTGATGTGATCACCGTGCGAAAGACTGTTTTGATAGTAAGGTGTTTCAATGACACTTCCTCCAAGGGTTCAAAATAAGGATGCTATGCCAGCTGCTGGAGCACCAGGTTGAGGTCCCAAGGAGGAATGGCCTCATGAATGGTAGGCTTGATCTTGAATATATGTTAAATATCTTCTAATCAGGTAATTATCGACAAAAGGGGTAGCCTGTACTGCTGAAATTGATGATAATTGTACTTTCAGTGAGGCAGATTTTAGGCCCTTCTAGAAACCCCCTTGAAGAAAGTCAAGTATCTTAGGGGCCAATATGTCTTGTCTGTCAAAGTTTTGTTCCGGACAACACTTATGAAATATGGACCAGGCCCAATAGTATATTTTAGTTATGGATGGTCTTCTGCCCTGCAAAATGGTTTTGATAACTGTATCAGTGAACCACTGGAGTTTTAGAGACTGCCGCTCAGCCTCCAGGCCCTGAGCTGGAAAAAGGCAGGAAGTGGGTGGACTAGAGGGCCCTGTATTAGCAGGTTCAGAATATCTGGTACCTGAATGGGAGGTCTGCATGACATCTGCAGGAGGTCCGTGTACCAAGGCTTCCTCTGCCAGTATGGGGCGATGAGAATGACCTCTGACCTGTCTTTTCTTATCTTTCTTACCAATTCCTATAGTAGGGGCAGTGGAGGAAACAAGTATGCTAGCGGATAGATCCATGGCAGGTGAAGGACATTCTGAGCTAGAGCCTGCGGCTCTCGTACCATCTTGATAGATAATCCTGGCATTTTTTGTTGTGAGCTGTGGCCATCAGATCCACCGAAGGTTTTTCCAGTTCTCCTATTATGCACTGGAAGACCTCTTCATTCAGGCTCCATTCCCCTTGCGACTTAGGAAGTCTGTGTCACGGTTTATTTTGACTCTCAGACACAGAGTAAGATAAAAACCAAACTTTATTGAAAAGTTTAATGGGAACCCTCACGGGTCCTGAACATACATATATATCACATACACAAAATAGGTTCAAACAGTAGCTTTTACAAGATACAGCATGGTAGGCTCTACCGGCCCTGCCAAAGTACCGGGCAAGGCAGCCTATGGTATGAAACAGCTATATGACTAAGGCTCTACCGTCCCTGCCAATATACCGGACAAGGCAGCCTGGAAGATTACACAATTGCAGGAATAAGGCTCTAGCGACCTTACCAATATACCAGGCAAGGCAGCCTGAAAGGTGAAACAACTGAAGGAAAAATAAAGGCTCTACCGGCCTTGCCAATATACCGGGCAAGGCAGCCTGGAAGTTGGCACGACAATCTGAATATGGCTCTACCAGCCTTGCCAATATAACGGGCAAGGCAGTCTGGAGGTGGCACAACAATCTGAATATGGCTCTACCGGCCTTGCCAATATACCGGGAAAAGCAGCCTAGACAACAGAAGGACAGCTCCACTAATGCTGTATAGATGGAAGCAGCAGCATGGGATGAAACAGTGGAGCAAACCAGTATCACATATAGGACAACCAGGGAGGCCCAACCGGTGCAAAAATGGAGGCAACTAGCACCCGGTGAATGTGAAGTAAACCAGTACTGCATACCGGACCACAGGATCACCCTACTGGTGCAATAAAGGAGGCAACAAGCACCCGGTAAACATGGAGTAAACCAGTACCACATACTGGACAACAGTATCGCCCGACCGGTTCTATAATGGAGGCAGCAGCAACCAGTGAATGTGGAGTAAACCAGTACCACGTACTGGACAACAGTATCGCCCGACCAGTTCAATAATGGAGGTAACAGCAACCGGTGAATGTGGAGTAAACCAGTGATCAGAATGTCTCCCAGACGACCAAAGCCGATAGACAGATGACAATCGGGATCCAGGAACAGGAATGATCGACAGGCCAGGACAATACTGGAGCAGCTGGACGGCCAAACCAAGTCAGGAACGGAGCAGGAACAACGGCAGCACCGGATCAGGAACGGAAGCAGGAACAGCAGCCCAACTGGATCAGGAACGGAGACAGGAACCACCCAGGAAAGACACTGACGTCTGGAGAAGCGCTGACACTGGTAACAGAACTAAACAGGCCCAAAGATACAGGTACAAGGCAGATGACTACTGACACACACCATGAAAGGGCAACCAAAGGATGCCTCAGCCCAGTCTATATAGGCAATTCTGGGCTGGCAATAGACAGGCGGCCAGTGGAGAGTACACACACCTGACTGACAGCAAAAGTCAGCAATCACGGGCACCGTGATAGTCTGCTTGAATGCTGAGATGAGCCAAAAGAAATGTTTCCCCTAGAACACTAGTGTTACTAGGCAGGCAACAGAGGAAGACTCTCCCTAGAACGCTAGGTTGACTGGACAGGCAACAAAGGCTGAATCTCCCAAGAATGCTAGGGTAACCAATGGCACAGTACAGGATGGCAGGCAACGGAAAGGCCAGTAACACGGACTGACGCAACAGTACACAGCTAGGAGGAAGGAATCAGCATGGCACAGAGTGCTAGTGGAGAATGTAGGCCAATGGTAAGGAGGATAGACTAGACTATCAGCCGTAGCCAGAAGGCAATCAGTCCAGCCAGGAGTAGAACAGAGCGCGTAGTCTGTCAGAGCCAGATCAGAGCCGGGAGTCACACCGGAACAAAAAGCAGTCAGAGATCAAGTGGACCCAAAGTCAGACAAAACCAGGAGTCATACACAGAAATTAAGCATCGGAATCACAAGAGCTATAGCGCACAGGTACACCATGAAAGGGCAAGGTAGTAGTGGCAGGCTGAGGGCTTTAAGGCCTACCAAGTAGACGAAGTCTGACTCTGGCAACAAGCAGTAGCCTATAAGAATAGCAAATGTGTTACAGTGCGACAACCAGGAAGTAAAGAATGTCGCCTGCACACACAGACGCTGGAGGCAATCACGGGCACTGTGATAGATGATAAGACTTAGATCCTTGGAAGGTTTGGTAACAGGAGAGAGAAAAAAAAAAAAAAAAAAGTCTAGTAGAAGCCTCTGATTCTCTGCTGTGTTGGTACTTCCTCTATAACTCTGTTGTGAAGTAATTTCTGTATAGCCTGTCTCATTTGAGGAATCTTTGCCTTCTGCCTGGGGATCGACATTTTGAACAGATGTGGTCATGGAGCAGTTTGAAGTTCCAGTGCATACCTCTTCTGAATAATCTCAATCACCCACCTGCCCCGATGAATGTGTGTTCAGGCATGATGGAAAACCTCCAGCCTGCCCCCCAACTGGAACTATAGAAGGGGAAGGGCTGGCTTCATTGTTGGAATTGCCCCTTTTTCTGGAAACCTTTGAGATTTCCAGATTGTAGGGACTGTTGAAGATCCCGCAGGCACAGTTCATATCTTCTACCGGGCTTGTAGCTCCTTGCGTCACGAAAAGAATGTTTCTTGTATTGCCCTGTTCTGACTGGAGATCTTCTAGCTCTTTTCTCCTGGGGCAGAAAGGAACTCTTACCCCCTGAGGATCTCTTAATTATGTCCTCCAACTAATCTCCAAACAGTTTGATCCCGGTAAATGGTAAGGGCACAATTTTTATTTTTATTTTTTTTTTAGGAAGGGTCCACTTCCCAGACTTTAATCCACAAAGCTCTCCTTGCAGTTGCTGACAGAGATGACGATTTCGCCAAGAGGAGGATATTGTCAAAGGAGACATTGCATGAATAATAGATAGCATCTTTAAATACGGATAGCTCCTTAAGAATCCAATTTTTTCTTCTGAGTCATTAAGCTAGACACGTAGTGTTCAGAACATTGAGGCCATGGCTGCGGTGGTTTTCAAATTCTGTCCTATGGTGGCAAATTGCTTCTTCAAGACACTATCCACCCGCTTATCCATGGGGTCTCCAAGAGTTGTCTTGAGGTCTGCGCAATAGTGGCATTAACTTTAGGAGGAGTACAACAGGACGATGTCTCTTAGTCTGCAAATGGATACATCCGCTGAAATCTTCTTGAAGAGGAGCTCCTTTTTTTAGATTGTTTCCATTCCGTGTGTATAATATCTTGAATTAAACTATGCACCGGAAATTGAGGGCTTGTTTTCTTGTGACCCACAAACGTAGCATCTATGATGTTTAACTCCTTTTAAACCTCTGATAGGCCTAGGAATTTTCTCGTGGCTTTGACATGCCAGTCTATCTTGTCAAGGCTGAAGCTGCCTGTTTCTTCAGTAATCTCACTCTCCTCTGCTGATGATGCTTCTATCTCAAGTTCAATGAAGCCATCTTCATCCTCATCATGTCTTCTGGAAGGCCCCTCATCAGGATCCACTGATCTTGGACACTTTGTAGCTGCTTTGTGCATTGATGAGAATGTCTCCTGCATCGATGATCTCATCCAGGAGAGAATGTCTTGGAATTGCACAGGGACCTCGCTCTTGGCAACAAGCTCAAGGCATGCAATGCCTAATTTAGCAGGGTCAGATAATGGAAGTTTTTGATCACATACCTCACAATTCTAAAATTCTGAAGGGCCTTATCCTCTTTAGGTGGATCCACTGGGTTAGGCTTCTCACCTTTTGGCTCCTTTTAAGTAGACATGCTGAATACAAGTTATGGTAAACAGAATGATTGTATTAGAGCAAGCTATAGCTCCCAAAGGAGGATTCAGGGTATAGCAATAAGGGCTACAGGTTAAAGGTAATAAACGTACTAGAACTACAATAGGACTATAAACTAACGTACCTCTAGCCACTAGGCGCCATCCAACTGCCGAATAAGACCTCAGAGGACCTGAGCATGCTGTATCCGGGTTGCGTTCCACTGCAAAAACGCAAGACGCGCTACTTCCGGTTGTATAGGATGCAGAGAGCGGGCGCGCACTCAGTTACAGTACCCAATGCGGATGACTGAGGAAGGGGGCTAACATGGCCACAGGCAGTAGCAGGATCCCCTGGAAGGCATACAAGAGTGTGCTTGAACTTCTGGACTATCCGGAGTATGGTTAATGACAATTTCATGTCTCAAATAATAGTGTCAACTAGAAGAGAGGCCTTACTGGACCTAGTGCTCTCAAACAATTCTTACATGGCAAACAGTATAAAGGTAAGGGAACATTTAGGCAGCAGTGACCAAAATATGGTATTCATTGAAATTTGTTATGAGAAATCCATTAGCAATTGTTTAACCAAAACAGTCTATTTTAAAAAGGCTAATTTTACAATGGTAAAAGCATTATTAAAGCGATTGTAATGTTTCCTTTTTACAGTTCTCTATATACTTTTCTATATCAATCTGTAGCTTTATAATCATGCACAAGTTTGCCATTTTACTTTTATGCTATAATAAAGTTTCTGCCTCCTGCCCTTTTATTTACATCAAGCAGCCTCAGCATGCTGGTCTGGACAGATAGCGATGAGGGACAATCTTTCTCCAAAAGGAAAAAACCTGCCCTCCTTCATCCTTATACCGATTTCTCCCCCCTGACAGTATGTATCTCCATGTGGCCCAATCCCTTAGCTCCCTGTCCTCTCCTGGTTTGTCTCTTACACTTCTGTAAGCCCTGTTGTAGAGTCCACACTGGGGGGGGGGGGGGGGGGGGGGGAGTCTGTTCATTGTCATAGGGCTTGATCAGAATCAGACTGCTCTCTGACAGAAAGTTAGCACTAGTGTTCCTTATCTTAGCTATCAATAAATATTGGTTTTCTATGTTACCAAACGGTAGATAGTTCCTTTTTTTGGATTAGTCAAGTCTCTACTGAATTTGAGCTTCTTTTTTGAGACAATATCAGATTCTAAATGATCAAGATCTCCATTTAGTTTATCAAGATCAACCTTAATTGTTTCAGTGATATCAAAGTCTTTAAGAGTCTCTTCTAAATTAATGATGACAACATCCAAGTGGTCAATAATTTTAGTCTCATAATTAGGCTAGCTAAAAATGAAAGTATTGCAAGAAAAATCCTAAACAATTCAAAAAGTATATTAAAAAAAAAACAAAAACAAAAGTTAAGGTTGATATTAGTCCTCTTAAGGCTGAGATGGGTGAAATCGATTGGTGAGGATAAGGCTTTGGCTAACACCTTAAAAAGAGGATTTTAGACTTGTTAAATTCTTTTCTCTTAGTACATACAGGTTACTGGTAACTCTGGGTAGGCAATCCGCCCCTGTAAGTAGGCAGGAACAATTCTAGAACTGATTGCACGGGGTGGAGCCTCCCTCGTTGGTTGCAGCTAGCCAACCAGCTTCAGAAAGATTTGAGAAACTATTGACTAGATAATGGAAGGGGAAAAAAAAAAAAAAAAAAAAACAAGACTACTGTGAGCATGACCCCGAAGGACCCCCACAGTCTGCCACAGGAAAGCCAAGCATGGTCCCTTGACAGGGTGGGAGATCAGTAACCTGTATGAACTAAGAGAAAAGGATTTAACAAGCAAGACTAAAATCCTCTTTTCTCTGTCATCCAGTACAGGTTACTGGTAACTCTGGGATGTCCAACCATTGAGTTTCCCAGAGGCGGAAAATAAGGCAAGGACCACGCGCAAGGCCCCCAAAGTCAACAGAGTAGACATGAACCATCAGATCAGAGATAGCCCAACAAACAATGAAATGTCATCAGACACTGAAGAGGGGTAACAACACCCCAACTATTACACAGCACACTGAACTAGAGCCAACAGGGCTCAAAACTGAAGGAAGCACCAAGAATCTAAGAAAATCCTAGACAGGCAAGACTGCCTCCAGGATTTTCCTCCCAAAGCTGGAGTCAGCCGATACCAGCACATCAACACAGTAGTGCTTTGAAAAGGTGTGCACGGACGACCAAGTGGCCGCCTTGAACAACCGATCAGCAGAGGCCTGATTCTTGCAAGCCCAAGAGGCCCCAATAGATTCTGTAGAATGAGCCGTAACCCTGAAAGGGACAGGCTTCTTCCTCAGCTCATAAGCCTTACGAATAGTGGACTTGATCCAAGAAGCAATAGTCAACTTGGATGCAGGTATTCCTGCCCTAGGACCCTCAGGAATGGCGAACAGCGCATCTGATTGCCTGACAGACTCATGTACATAAAATTTGAGACAGTGCACCATGTCTAACAACTGGAGATCCCTCTCCTTGCCAGAGGTGGGGTCAGGGCAGAAAAAGGGCACCACAATATCCTGATTGATGTGGAACTCCGAAACTACCTTTGGGAGAAACTCCTGAGAGGTGTGAAGCACCGCCTTGTCCTTGTGAAACACCAAATAGGGTGGTTTACAGGCCAAAGCATGCAACTCCGCGACACGGCAGACCGACAATCACCAGGAGAAAGCCCATTTTCCACATCAACAGGCGTAGAAGAATAGTAGCCAAAGACTCAAATGGAGGACACTGAAGAACGCCCAAAACCAAGTTAAGATCCCACAGAGCAGCGGGATTCTTGAAGGCAGGACGAGTATGAACAACGCCCTTTAAGAAAACCTTGACATCAGGAAGAATGGCAATGAGCCTCTGAAAGAAAACAGAGAGCAGAAGTCTGAACCTTAAGGGAACTCAAACTGAGGCCCTTATCCACATGATCCTGAAAAAAGGCCAGGACCGTACGCAGATCAAATTCCTGAGACAGGTCCTTGTCAGCACACCAAGACAGGAAGGTCGACCAGACACTATGGTAGATCTCGGAAGAAACAGGTTTGCGGGCACTGAGCATAGTAGCCACCACCCCAGAAGATAAACCTTTCTTCTTCAATATTGAGGATTCAATTTCCAAGCCGTCAAAGTTAGCCGATGAACATCCTCCTTCCACAGGTAACCCTGTAGAAGAAGATCCGGACAGCAAGGAAGCCGGAATGGCTCCGCCACTGACAGATCCAGAAGCTCTGGAAACCAAGCTTGGCGAGGTCAGTATGGAGCAATCAGAATGACTGGACAACTCTCCAGTCGTAATTTCCTTAACACCCTGTGCAACATTGGGAGGGGAGGAAAAACGTAGGCCAGAGGGAATAACCAAAGAATGGACATTGTATCCACTGCCAGACCTAGAGGGTCCCTCCAACGAGAGCAGAACCTCGGAACCTTCCTGTTGTGTCTTGTCGCCATCAGGTCAATTTAAGGAAGACCCCATTTCTGAACAATGAGGGTGAACACCTACCTCTGGGTGCAGCTCCCACTCTCTGCTGTCCACTGTGCGTCGATTGAGGAAGTCCACTATGATGTTGTCTACGCCAGGAATGTGCACTGCAGATATGGCAAGAACGTGTTCTTCTGCCCAAGAGAGAAGAGCCTTGACCGCTAACCAAGCGGAGAGACTTCTTGTTCCGCCTGTCACGGTGCCCGTGATTCCTCTGGTTGCGACATTGATACTTCCTGGTTATTTCCATACTGCATTCTTATTGGTGATCAACGCTGACTCCTCCTATCGATTGCCTTTATATTCTTGGCGCTGTCATTATGGCGGTGCCCTTTCATGGTGTACCAGTATCTAGAGTTTGTTCCTATGGTTCCTGGTATCCTGTGTATGACCTGGCTAGACTGACTATGTTCCTGTTTGATCGCCAGTACCTAACTTCAGTTGTGACCCGGCCCGGGCCGACTATCTTGCTCCGTGTACCGACCCAGCCCGGGCAGACTATCTTGCTCCGTGTACCGACCCAGGCCAACTATCTTGCTCCGTGTACCGATCCAGCCCGGGCCGACTATCTTGCTCCGTGTACCGACCCAGTGTGGCTGCCTTTCCTGCTCAGAGTTCCTACTTGGCTATCTGTGTGCCTTGCTCCGAGAGTGCCTGTCCAGCACGGTGCGTCTCTCCTCCCTGTGTACCAACATTCAGTTATCTTGTGCTCCTTCATTCCTGACACTCCGGTGTTAGGGATCATTCTTGTATACCCGCACCTGTGTTACACTTGACCCAGCACAGCTTGTCGCTCCATCACTACAAGGTTGGCTGCTACTGCCTGTATGCCTCATTAGTTTCTGTCTGTGCGGCCTTAGGGCCTGTCGGGGGTCTGAAGCGTCCATTGCCCTACCTTGGGTTAGTGTGTGTGGGTTAGTGACTTCGGTCACGAGCTGGTTGCCTTAGTCCCTTCGGTTGGTCCAGTTGCCTTGCCACTTACTGTCAGTATCGCTTTATCACTTAGCATACTAGGGGTCCGGTTGCCTTGCATCTTACTGTCAGTATCGCTACACACCTAGGAGTACTAAGTGTTCTGTTGCTTTGGTTCCAGTCAGTCTTGCTGACCTCCCTAGCGTACTAGGGACCCTGTTCAATCACAGTAGACTGTTCATCTCACTGCCATCCCTAAGCGTTCTAGGGATCTTGTTGCCTTTTCCGATTTGCCTACTCCAGACATACTCCCTAATGTTCTAGGCAGATTGCGTTGGGGGTCCTCCTCCCGACCAGGGCCTGCTAGTCCCGGTGGTATTCTCTGTTTCAGGACTAGATTCTCCCTGCTGTTGTATTAGTCCAGACCCTGGATTATTCCGTGGATACCATTACTTGCCAACGCTACTGTTCTTGTATTGGGCACCTGTATTGCATTTATATTATCCACTGTTTTGTATGTACTACAGTACTTATTCTTTGTTTAATAAAACTGAGTTTTACTAAACCATATGTGTCTGAAAACCATAACACCACCCCGTTTGTTGATGTAAGCCATGGCGTTGTCAGATTCCACTCGGACCGGACAGTCTTCCTGCTGAGATGTCCAATAACGAAAGGCATGAAATATCGCCCGAAGCTCCAACAGGTTGAAAGGAAGGAGAGATTCCACCAGAGACCGACCCTGAGCGCTCCGGCGACCCAGGACCGCTCCCCAGCCGAAGGCGCAGGCATCAGTCGTCACCGTGATCCAGAAGGATACCAGGAAGGACTTGCCTTTCAGCAGGTTGGAGAGGTTGAGCCACCATGACAAACTCAGTTCCACATGAAAAGGGAGGGACACCAACATCTTCAGAAGGTCCGGCTGACCCCTGCACACCTGGACCACAAATCTCTGGAGCTCCCTGGTGTGCTCCACAGCAAAACAAGACCGCTTCTATGGTGGAGATGAATTTCCCCACTCGAGAGGACAGCTTCTTGGCTGGAACTGGATCTTGAGCCAGTAAAGCAGAAACCCTGTGGGCGATCTGGTGAGCTACCTCGTCCGTGAGAAACACCATGCTCTTCTGAGTGTCGAAGAGAAGGCCCGGGAAGACCAGACACTGGGATGGGACAAGAGCTGGCTTGTCCAAGTTAATGATCCACCCGTGATGGGTGAGAGAATGAATGCATTGCTGAACCTGCTGATGAAGTTCAGCAGAAGGTGCTTTCAGAAGCAGGTTGTCCATGTATGGAGTAACTGATGCCGTTCAGGTGGAGGACAGACACTAAGGCCCCCAAGGACATGGTTGAAGACTTGAGGAGCTGTCGTCAGACCAAATGGAAGAGCTGAAAACATCTCCGGTCACAGGAAAACCGGAGGTACTGCCGGCTCTCTGGATGAATGGCAATGTCTAAGTTCGCATCCTGAAGAACCAGAGATGCAAGGAATTCCCCCGGGGACATGGCAGCAATCACCCTGCGTAGAGACTCCTGGTGATAATGAAAGAGCTCTATTCCTTTGTGATCTGAACTCAAGTCCAAAATGGGACGACAGCCACCGTCCTTCTTGGAGACCACAAAGAGGTTTGAGTAAAAATCCATACCTCTGTCCTGAACCGGCTCTAGAACGTCCTTGTACAGAAGAGCCTGAAGAGAGCCATCGAACAGACGGTGTTTCTCTGCGCCCTGAGGAATATGACAAGGAAAGAAGTGAAAGGGAGGAGGAGATACTAAAGGGATCCTGTACCCTTCTGTCACCACCTGTAAAACCCATGGGTCTGTCAGAGAATCCTCCCAAAATGCTGTGAGAGTGTCACAGACGACCACCCACAGCAGAGTGTGGACCCGGGTTCGGTGAGTCATGCTGAAGGGGGCTTGGAAGCCTTGGGTTAAGAGGAGACCTTGGGCTGCCATTGCTGTTTTGGCTTGGTGGAGGTACGCGGAGCTGAGGGAACCCGCCTGGTTCGCCAGACGTGTCTCATTCTGAAAGGAACGAAAATACCGATTATGATTAAGCAGTGTTTTCTTCTTGGGAACCAAGGGTAGAAGGGTAATCTTACCACCTGTGGCCTCAAAGATCAGATCCATAAGATCTGGCCCAAACAAGTAAGTACCTTGAAAAGGCAAGGAAAGCAATGCTTTCTTGGAAGCAGTGTCAGCAGACCAGATCTTGAGTCAAAGAGCCCGTCTGGCCACCACACACATGGTGGAAACCATAGCCACCAAACAGATGGCATCAAATAAGGCAGTAGAAACACAGCACATGCTCCTAAATGAACTGCAAAGTTAGCACATGTCCTAAATTAGTTGCAAAGTAAATCAGGCATATGAAAATGTGTACCGATTGCTTTGAATTAGGAGCAATTGCCAAATATCTCTCAAAACTGTGGACATTTTACCCATGCCCACTTTTTGAAATGCATTTGCTATTCAAAAAAAAACAAAAAAAAACACGCAAACTTTTGCCAACTCAGAAGATACTTGCATAATTCAATAACATTTTGGCGGCAATCACTTTGCAATCAAAAGTACACTGTAAATAGTGATGGCGCAAGTTTCTTGCATCACACTCTGTCATGCTGTGACCAGCTCTGAGTGGCTGGGGGAACACATGGATCGTTTCTCACTCTGGTACCATACACAATACATACAGCTGCACCAGAGTGCACATATAAAAGTGCCCTGACACCGGCAATGTGTTTATTAAAACCATAGGATACCAGAGGTCTCCAACTCATGCTGTGCATTCCTTTGGACCATGTCTAGCAACTAAGGGCTAAATGGTGACTGCATTTTTCTTAGTAAAATACCAGCAGGGGGTGGAACCAAGCATCTGGATCTCAATACAGGGGGTGTGTCCTATAGGCAGCAGTGGGAAGGCATTTACATAACTCCTCCCTATTGCTTGTCACGATTATGATAGTCTGAAATCTCTATTGATGTCAGCAACTACAACATTGCTAATGTAAATAAATCCAGATGCCGTTCTTTAGCTCAATGATGTCAACTGTATTCCTAAAGGCCAGAGACAAAGCAGATTTTTGGGTTATCACCGAATCTGCAGGATTATTGCAGTCAAACAGAGTGGGCAAAACAAAGCATTTCCCAAAGATGTGCACTGTGTCAACCCTTTAGAAATGCAGTTTGACATGCCTGCTTTAGATGCAATCATACACAGATTGTACCAGGATGAGACAGTATAATGAACCAGTTTATTGAAAGACAAATTAAAAAAAAAACACAAGAGATAAATAAATATAAACAGGAACTTGAGTGTGATGTGAAGGGGTCAGCCTGCATCAAGGGCAGATAACGAAGCCACACATCACCATCACTTAAAGGGATAGTAATATTTAAAATGTAAAAAAAAAATATGTTGTAGAGTTTATTCCCCTGAGTAAAACAAGAGTACTCCCACTGCTGAAAGGTGTTTCATTCAAAAGTTATTACTTTGCAAAGTTCAATTTTTTAGGTGCAATATCACAGTGGCCTGAAATTGTACAGTGGCGCTGTTGCTACACCAGCCTATGGAGATTTATGGTCAACTGACCAGAGCTGTCCATAGGATCGTGTAGCAACAGTGCCACTGTACAATTTCAGGCCACTGTGATATTGCACCTAAAAAAATTCAACTTTGAAAAGTAATAACTTTTGAATGAAACACCTTTCAGCAGTGGGAGTACTCTTGTTTTACTCAGGGGGATAAACCCTACAACATATTTTTTTTTTTACATTTTAAGTATTACTATCCCTTTAATGAATAATCCCATTCAATATGCAGCTCTTCCTAGTTCAGTAGCACTATATGATTCATGTCCCTTATAACCAGTTTACGGTCTTGTCAAATAACACAGCAATATACTGCAGAAGTGGGGGCAGGGACAAAAGGTCTCAGCCCATGTTCTTGCGGTTTCCATAGCCCCGTGGGTGATCATCCTTCCAGTCTTCCCAGTTACGAGCCTTCTGCAGAGTTTCTGGATCATCCGCCTCCTCTTTTCTTTCTCGCTCAGCTGCTTCCTGCTCTTCATCTGCCACAAAAGGAAAGAAAGAAGCAACATTAACCTGTAAATTGTACTGAGACAAAAAACACAACCTCACGTCCTACTTAGACCACGAACCACTAGTGCAGTATGTTACTACATTTATGTTTCCCAGACAGTGCTGTATCCCCAAGTGGTGTTCTGGCCAAGAGGAGTCCTTGTTGCTCCACCCATTTACATCACAGATGTATCACCCCCCCCCCCCACCAAAAAAAACAAAAAAAAAACAAAAAAAAAAAACACAACGTACTAAGGCAGCGATAGTCAATTGTTAGACCTCCAGCTGTTGGGACCTACAATTCCCATCATACCCCACCAGCTGTCTGTATACAAGCAAAAAGAGCACAGAGGTGAAATACCTGTTGTTTTGCTGAACACACCCTGGTCAGGAAGCAATCCCTCCTTACGGTGATGCAAGTACCAGTCATCCACTGTCATCGTGGGGAGACTGGGATAACCTGCCCCAAAGACCCTGTGTGGTTAACACATTTTCAGTATAAGCAAAAGTATGGAGAGCTGGAGAAAAGCAGAGATGTAAGTCGAGTGCAGAGTGTACATACTTTGCCTGCAGAGCGTCACGTGTCAGGATGAAGGGTTTCATGGGTGGCCTTGATGGACGTGTTGCATGATGGACATCGGCACCCTTCAGGAAGGCAAGAGAAGAGCTTGGATTACAGAATACATTACCAATTCACATATTACTATCATCTAGGGATCATTGTACAGCAAATCAACTGCACCGCAGGGCCTTAAAGGGCTAGTAATGTTTCCAAATATATTCTGCTTTGATCATTCTACAACATTTTGGGACCATGCAGAGGTGTATTACAATGTCATATGGTGTATAGTTCTTGTGTAATTAAGTTATAAAAATGTTTCCCTCCTGCCTCTTTTAGATATTGTAAGCCGCCTCACCTCAGATGTAGAATACGGTCATCTGACCAGACAGATCGCAGCTAGAGAATCTTCTGTCTGTGAGCATAAAGAAAACCCTGCCCCACTTGACGCAGAAAGGAAGGTTTTTCCTTATGCTCAGAGGTTTGTCCCTTGTTGCAATTTATCCAGACAGTCTTGCTGCTCTGAAGAGAGGCAGCATTACATAGGTAAAAGGAGAGGGAAGGGGACACTATAATTTACTAACACAAGACTATATACTGTATGGCATTGTAATACAGCTCAGAATAGTTCATAAACATTGAAGAATGATCAAAGCTTACGTTATTATTGCTTTAAAGCATTTTTAACCATTTAAAGCATGCAGACTAGCGAGTTGGGGACTGGTCTAGCATCTAACACTAAAAAGCTTTAGAAACAGCCCCATCAAAACAACGTAAATTATGAAAAAAAGCTTGGCATGCCAGAGGGGTGTGCAACAGATTGCTTGGCAATGATATTCTCACTCTGCTAGCGCTCAAATGGTTAATCTCATTTTCAGTGACATTCTAATGAATACACTTTGAGATTACTGCATTAGACAAAAAAGTGAGCAGCTTCCACTTCTGAAAATCATTGCGATTCCTCCATGTTAGACGCATTCTTCCTATGAGAAGACACCATCTGTGGGTATAAACTATTTAACAATATTCTAATACAGGGGTAATTATCCATGGTCCACAAGAGCTACCAACAGCGCGTACATAGACACAGAAAAAAGGAAAAATAAAGAAGTGTGTTATCCAGTGGCTAGATATATATTAAACAAGTCCTATATCCACTCACATTTAGCATTTGTTGACAATAAGGCATATATCAGTTACCAACTAATAATACTTGCAGGGTTACTTTATCCATGCCTGCTTGGGTACAGTAGATTCTCTCCTTCCCATCCCTCAAAAGGTTAATCCCTTCTTCAGAATAAGGCAAAGGTTCCCCCACAGATAAAAAAAAAAGAAAAAATGTATATGTATACAAAATAATAAAATTAAGGTAGAAGTAGCCGTTCTTCTACCACAAGATATATAAATTGTATTATAAACAGCAGGCTTAAAGGGATAGTAATACTTAAATTGTAAAAAAAAAAAAAAAAAAAAAAAAAAAAAAAAAAAAAAAAAATATGTTGTAGGGTTTATCCCCCTGAGTAAAACAAGGGTACTCCCACTGCTGAAAGGTGTTTCATTCAAAAGGTATGAATTTTCAAAGTTTAATTTTTTAGGGACCATAAATATCCATAGGATGGTGTAGCAACAGCGCTACTGTACAATTTCAGGCCACTGTGATATTACGCCTAAAAATTTCAACCTTGAAAATTAATAACTTTTGAATGAAACACCTTTCAGCAGTGGGAGTACTCTTGTTTTACTCAGGGGGATAAACCCTACAACATTTTATTTTACATTTTAAGTATTACTATCCCTTTAATTGTAATTGGGATGCGTTTCACAGCTCTCCGCTGCTTTCTCAGCCTTAATGGCCTGTTACATTTATTACTTTTTTGAGAAGTGTAACAGGCCGCTAAGGTTGAGAAAGCAGCGGATAGCTGCGAAATGCGTCCCAATTACAATTAAACCTGCTGTTTAGAATAAATGTTCTATCTTATGATAGAAGAAAGGCTGCTTCTATTTTTGTGTGTGTGTGTTTCTCAGCAATTAATTTTGTGTGTATAACACTTATTGGTGGTGGTTGGCGATTCCCAAATCAAATGACAGACCAGGAGCACCTCCTGCTTTTTTTTTCCTTTTTCGTTTTTCTACCAACAGTGCGTGTTTTCAGGGTATCAAGGAATGAGCACAGGTAGACAAGTTAAATTGACTGAACCACTAATTCTTACTTCTGTGCTTCAGCTGGGATATCCTGAAAACATGCATTGTTGCCTAGTCTTGAGTAGGGATGGGTGAAAAGCTCAGGTTTTCCTCAGTGGGAATTATAACGGAGGACACCTAACACCTGCAACTTGGTGCTTTTTCCACAGAAATTCCAACACATGAAAAAAAAAACCTTAATATTTCCGTCTTTCACTAACACTAAGAAATTTCCCAGGACCATTGCCCTTTTCTACCTAGCCAGAGATTTCCCACCAGAGGCATGATGTGCCATACTCCATATGTGTGGTTCTTTTGTTACCAGTGAAGTGGGAAAAGGCTTGGACTTAGAGGCCAGTATGTGTTTTTAGATGGTTCACAGTGTACTGGGAAAAGGGAGGAGGATGGACACTGTCAGTATATGTGGTTCTATGGCTACCAGTGTAGTACTGACAAGTGTGTGTGTGTGTGTGTGTGTGTGTGTGTGTGTGTGGGGGGGGGGGGGTAAGAATGTGGTTCTATGGCTGTGAGGCAAGGCTGTGCAGTGGACCAAGGCTGAGTCGTCCGTACGTGTGGCTCTTTGGCTACTGTGAGACAAGGCAGTATATATCTTATTACTACCATGGGATCAGGATGTGGGGGGGGGGGCTGAATGTGTGGTTCTATGGCTAGCAGTGCAGTGGGACAAGACTGGGGATCAGTATGCACAGTAGAAAAATAAATCATCATGTGAATTCCCTTGGAAGCAGAGAAGTGTAGTTTTTCCACACTTCTCTTTTCATCCATCCATACTCAAGAAGCAGGACTGGCTAACTCTTTTCCAATGTCACTTACTGGTTTATGACTGGTGTTGTCAAAAGCAGTGTTTGCTATTCATATCTGCTTTGCCCCCTACCCTTCAAGTATATGTATATTTCTATCAAATTTGTGTGTGATAATGCAGTTCATGGTGATTAACATCTTGCAGGACAGGAATCTGACCAGTACAAAGCAGCATCAATGGCCTTTTTTCAGAGCCACTTTCTGCTTTCCCACATTGGTCTGTCAGGGCTCACAACTCAGGCCTAGTCAGTAGGTCTGCTCCCAGTTGATGACAGTAGTAACTTTCAAGTGCAACTATCTCCTACAGAAGGTCTCCAGATTCTTGTGCTTAGAAAACTGACCACTGCCTAGAAAAGCAGGCCTACAATATCACAGAATGCATTATCCCATCCCAGTACCTGCCCTTGTTGTGTATGGCAAGGAAGCAGAAACCCAACCTATGATATTTCCATATATATGTATCCTAGCAAAAGGGGCACTTCGTTGCTCGGGGGGATTAAAATGTCCTTTGAGTGCTTCAGGGTTTGCAGCAGCGAAAGGGTTTGACAGGCAAAGTGGTACCCATCCATTGAAATGTGTTGGATAGGTCTTTGCCACTGAACAAAGGCAACACCTTGACCATTTTCTTTGGTTTCTTTAAACTACTTCAGTGGCTAAGAATTATCCAGAACATTCCACTGCATGGACACCTCTTTGGTTGCAAAACCACTGCTGCTTTACGTAACCAGAGCATTGTCAATCAATGCCTTGAATACCCCTTGAGCAGTCAAAGGACTTAATACCCACGGGCAATGCAGTGGCCCTTGTGCTAGTGTTGGATAAAAGGGTTAATGCCAGGAGATCCCCTGGCATTATTTAAAAAAAATAAGATTTCTGGAGAGAGGCTGGAGTGGGGCTTAGACTTTCTCAGCCACCAAAGCTCCTATCATGGGTACCTTTGTTGGAAAGTAGACAGCCTGCCTAACTCATACCATTACAAGTGTATCCTTAATGGAAAGCAAAGAGTGTCCCCTTTCCAAGAAGCATAGGCATAAATGGGTAATATTGTGTGGTCACAATCATGTATGTGCATACATCTAATTATATTAGAGATGGGGTTTACTATTTGAATGGTGTCGCCTACATGGCGAGCATCAGAAGGGAGAGATAAAAATGTCGCCCTCGTCGAAAGTGAGTTATCCAATGCATTGCAAAGCAATGTACCGAATATCCCTCAGGCACTCAAAAGGTTACGGACCATAAACTGTTAACAATATAGATTGTATCTCAGGGACCTCCACAATGGTGTTAGCTGCCCCCTCCTCCTCGGATCACTGTACCCCTAAGGTGAGCTGCTCAGTCGCTGCCAGGATCTTATTGACAACCTGCTGGTGCCCGAGCTCCCTCACATACTCCCCGCACGCCCAGAGGAGCCAGTCTCCCGGCCGCACTCCTGCCTTCGCGCTGGGCAGCCCCAGCTCAACCAGGCGGACTATTTCGGCCATAAATGGTGAAGTGTGGGTCAGCGCAACAACAACAAAAAAAAAAAAAAAAAAAAAAAGGAGGGGGGAAAAAAAAAAAAAAATAATAATAATAATAGCATACTAGGTGTAGTATATATTAAAATATATTCAATATAATTCAACTCAAACACAAATCAATGGTATATAATATGCAGATAAATAGTATATAGTATAAGATAAAAAAAAAATTATATATGCATCACAATAACCTAAATCAGCACTCTCAAGTCTGCTTAATAAAAATGCTAGAAATATTTATTTAAAGGATCAACGTTTCAATCCCACTCTGGGATCTTTATCAAGATAGCAAACAGAACAAGACAGCCCCTTTATATAACCCCATAAGGGTGGAGGTAGCTGGATCTAACAGTAAGGAATCCATTTTGGATGAGATGGAGCCTATGAGCAAGATGAGGGATGAGATCTGGGTTATGCCTTCTCTCATAAAGGGTAGGCACGAAGCATATCTCCCTACATCACAGCGGGATATTCTTAGACGAGTGACAGGACCCCATTGGATAAATGGGACCTGTAACACTAACCTAGGAATGGAGCTATTATTTATATACAAATCCATCGGTGCATCCGGATTCCTAAATATGGATACCTGTGTAATAACATCTATTGGAGTTCCATTGATTTGGTAACCAGTGGTACTAATATTACAGAAAAAAGTCGGTGTACAATATCTTATATTTTATATTCTGAAATACTTACTGGGTTTTGTTAACAAATTCTGTCTGAGATAAGAACTGATGTAAAAATGTTAATTGGGGATGCTCTTACATCCTCACATTATAGATTCAGTCTTATTACAAAGAACAACTGGGGAATGAGACTGTTTGACTCGCAATGGGTACATTGAACTTAGACTCTGTATATGGGGAGGTGGTAATCTTACATACAAGGTTGTAAGATATCTGTCATCTAAGATTACTATGAATCATTGTTATGTTCACAAGTATTAATAACTGGGTTTGCATGTGACACTCAGCACATTTTATTGTTATATATTTGTAATATAAGTTCTTTAAAGGGATAGTAATACTTCATTTTAACTTTATTTTATTTTGTAGGCATTAAAAAAAACATGAAGAATGATATAAGTCTTATCTCTCAAACCTTTATGGTTTAAGAGATATTCACAAGCAAAGTTTCCCCTCCCACCCCTTTTACCTACTGTAAGCCATTTCTCAGATGTGGAATGCAATCCATAGACCAGACAGATAACAGAAGGAAACAATCTTCTTCCCATGAGAACAATGAAAGCCCTGCCCTCCTTGACAAGCTTTTCAGGTTTTTCCCTCATCTTAATTGAAGATTGTCCCTCTCTGCAGTCTACCTGGGCACCTCCCTTCTGATCTGGCTGAGAAGTGTTACATCAGTAAAAGGGGCGGGAGGGGGACACTTTGTCATTGAATTACTCGAACTATAACTGACAGAACTGAAATAACACTCTCCAAAGTCCAAACACTATGATGATTAATTAGAGCTGCTTTTATTATGAAACATTACTATCCCTTTAAAGAAGATTTTGCATGATCTATGACATACAAATACATAACGATAAAATGTGCTGTAATATGAGCTCTTAAATGAGGATTTTATATGATCCATGATCTGTTTAGGTTCATTACATGATAAATCATGAGCTAGTTATAAGTTAATATGTATTACGAATTCAGCATAACCATGTATTAGATTATAATTATGACCTATGGGGTTCAGCTCATAGTTAACGATAAGATTAGAAATGGGTTGTGTAAAACAAATTAGAAGTACTAGTGTGTAATCGAGTGAAGAGAGATACTGAGTAACGCTGAGTAAAAGGCGGGAGGCTATCCCCATGCACATTGTATCTAGTGTGAGTCTGCTTTCCTAGCGGGCAGCTGTGTAATCTGTAGGAGTTCAATAGCAGCCGTAAAAAGTATATTTGTATCCATTATCCAAACATATGGTGTTCATCACAGGCTGGATGACTGACTGGGGATGCAGAGTGACACCTTGCATATAGGCTCATGCTGCGCAATATGAGGGAGACCCGCTGCGCCGCAGGCAGTCAAACAAGCTCCGGTTTATACATGGAGATTTTCCCATGGAGATTTCTGAATAAATGATTAGAAGGCATATGACTGACAGTGGATGTGGAGGGACACCTCACACAGGGGCGCATGCTGCGCAATGCGAGGGAGACCTGCTGCTCCGTAGTCAGTCTGACAAGCTCCGTTTTTTCAAATGAAGACTTTTGAACTAGCGAGTAGATGGCATATAGATATATATAGTTGATGTTATTTATGTTATTCATTGGAATTTGGATCCTAATCACAGGAACATCTTATATGAAGAGGTCATAGGTCTTTTTGTGACGTCATCTCTGTAATGACCTGTTATTTTATGTAATTGTGTGTTTTTGTTTGACACTATAATATTATACTTATGTGGCAAAAAGTTTATCCTGGAATTATTAGCTCTCTAGAAAGTTCTAATTTGGGGTTTATATACTTAATGTATTTGTTTATTCACTATATGTAATGGGCGGGAGTTTGTCCACTAATCACGGGGTATATAAAGGGCTGTCTTGTTCTTTTTGTTATCTTGCTAAAGATCCCAGAGTGGGATTGAAACGTGTATTTTATATACATACACATACACACACATTTATATATTTTTTTTTATATTTATATATTATATTTATAAATATAACATAATATATAAATTATATTATATATAGAAATTTAAATTACCGATATTTGATTTTCCTCTGTGTCCTAAAAGAAAAGAGGTTAGGTTCTCCAATACATTATGTAAAATCTTATACAGTATAAACAAGGAACAATACTAGACACCAGACAACCTAAGGTGGGGTGCCACAGAAGGACACAAAGGAAAATCAAATATCGGTGAGTAAATTTCATTCTTTTCCTCTGTGTCCAATCCATGGCAATACTGGGACTTACCAGAGAAGTACCCTCTAGGGTGGGGACACTAATCCACTAAGTTACGGAACAGCAGAGGCTACATGTAGCACCTTCCTGCCAAAGCTTGCATCCTTGGATGCCTGAAGGTCCAGTCTGCTGTTTTGTAAAGGTGGAGACGGAGGACCAAGTGGCTGCCTTGCAAGTCTCCTCAGGAGTGGCCACCACTTTGAGGGCCCAGGAGGTTGCCACGGCCCTGGAGGAGTGAGACTTGATTCCTGCAGGAGGCTCCCTGTCTGCTGACTGGAATGCTAGTTGAATACAGTCTCGTATCCATCGGGCTATGAAAGCTTTGGATGCGGCTGAGCCCTTAAATCGGTGCACAAGGGACTGACAGCGCAGGCGCACGGACGTCACTGTGAAGAGATGTCCGTGCTTCCTGCTCCTGTAAAACGCCGATATCTGAAGAACCGGGTAAGATTTCTGGCGACTAGCGCTACTAAGCAGCTAGTCGCCAGGTGAGCAGTAAGTGAACATGAAGTTATTGCGGGGTGAAAGTTCCCCTTTAAGTAATCGTTTATCTGATTCTTGAAGGGAGTCTGATCCGAAGGAGGGAATTACTATCTCCTGACTTAGATGGAAACTGGAAACAACCTTAGATTGAAATGACAATTTAGGTCTCATAACACTGTCTTTGTGGAAGATTATAAAAGGTGGTACACATAATAAGGCTTCTGGCTGAAGTGACGGCTGTTAATAACACAGTTTTAAGAGTAAGATGTTTTAGAGAAATAGCCGATAGCGGTTCAGAGTAGGGATGTGCACATAATTGTTGTAGCACTAAATTGAGATCCCAGGGGGGAATGACTTCCCTAATGGTGGGCCGTATCTTAGAAATAGATGCAACATACCTTTTGATCAAATGATTTTCAGCAAAGGGTGTTGCCAGAATTTCTGAAATTGCTGACAGGTGTACCTTTAAAGATGCTGGTCTTAAACCTTACTGGAAGCTGTCTTACAGAAACTCCAATATAAGACTGTGTTAAATGATGTCTATTGAAGTGTCTAGCTAGGCACCGCTTGTAGAACACGGACCAGATCCTGTAATATACTTTTGTAGTTGAAGGTTTCTTACCCTGCAACATGGTGGAAATAACTGCATTTGAAAGTCCTTTATGTCTTAGAGAGCTCCGCTCAGCCTCCAGGCCGCTAGATTCAAGAAGGCTGGGTTTGGGTGCAGAATGGGACCTTGAAACAGAAGACTTGATTCTTGTGGTAGCATTAGGGGTGGTCTGGTGGAGAACTGGGTCAGATCTGCGTACCATAGCTTTCGAGGCCAATCCGGAGCTATTAGGATTACTCTGGCCTGATCCTGTCATATTTTCCTGATTACCTCCGATATTAGAGGAAGTGGAGGGAAGACGTATGCTAGTTGAAAGTCCCACTTGAATCTTAGTGCATCCTGACCCAGAGCCTGTGGTGTCCACCAACGAGACAGGAATTTTCTGTCGTCTGCCGTGGCCAAGAGATCCACAACGGGCGACCCCAGGACTGATGTTACTTTTTGAAAGACACTTTCTTTGAGGGACCATTCCCCCTGATCTATCCTGTTCCGGCTGAGGAAGCCTGCCTGATAATTCTGTATTCCTGATAGGAAGGTTGCCGTGATTGCCTGTAGATGATGCTCCACTCAGGAGAAGAACTGAAGGGCCATCTGGTTGAGAGCCCTGCTTTTTGTTCAACCCTGATTTAGAATATAACTTACTGCAGTCATACTGTCCGATCGGATGAGTACGGCTTTGTTCTTTAGGAAATATAGAAGTTTCTTTAGAGCTTCCATACTGCCAGTAGCTCTATGAGGTTGATGTGTAGACTGGTCTCTTCTGATGACCAGGTTCCTTGGACTGATATCTGATTCCAGATGCCTCCCCAACCTGTTTTGCTGGCATCTGTCAACACAATTTCCCAGGCTGGTTCCTGAAGAGATCGGCCTTTCTGTAAATTGTGAGGCTTGCACCACCATCTCAGTTTCTTCTTGGTGGAGGATAGCATTGGTATCCAGAGAAGGGGGTTGAAGGGGAGTTTCCTTTGAAACTTTAGATAATTTGCTTGAGTAAGTCTGCCGTGAAATCTGGCCCATGGAACGATTTGTTGGGCTGAGGTCAAATTGCCTAGTATCTGTGAGAAGAAGTCTGCTGTGTAAAGCTTCCTTCTCCTGAAGTTTTTGACCCTTTCCAGGAGTCTGTTTTGCCTTTCGTGAGATAATGTGACTAGATACTTTCTGGTATCTATGTTGACTCCTAGGAAGATTAAGGACTGAACCGGACTGAGCTGGCTGTTTGTGATAGTTCCTGGGAGTCTGATATGAGAAGAATGTTGTCTAGATAAGGTGCTGCATGAATGCCCTGTATCCTCAATGCTGCCATAGCTATTGAAAAAGCATTTGTAAATACCCTGGGTGCCGAGGCCAACCCGAAGGGTAGAACTCTGATTTGGTAGTGATTGCCCCACACATGAAATCTGAGATACCTGTGATGTGATTCTTTTATCGGGATGTGGTAATAAGCATCCCTGAGGTCTATCCGTGTCAGGTATGCTCCGGGATGAATTAGCTTCAGTGTGGATGAGACTGTTTCCATCCTGAAGTGTCTGATCCTGAGGAACGAGTTTAATTTCTTCAAATCCAGGATGACACGCAGATCCCCTGATGGTTTGGAAAAGCATTGAATAAATCCGTCTGAACCTTTGATGAGGTGGGACTTTCTCCATTACCTTTTGAAGAAGTAGGTTCTGGATGGCAGTCCTCATCTTTGTTGCCAGGGTCTTGTTTGTGATTCATGATATTTGGAAAAATTGACAGGTTGGGACAGTCTGAAACCCCAATGAATACTCCATCTCTAGAATCTCTGTAACCCATTTGTCTGGGTGAATTAAATTCCATTCGTTGACAAAGCATCCCAAGTCTGCCCCCTACTGAGATGAGAGGTAGGGTTTGGAGTTCTTCATTGTTGAAAATTTTGTTTACTCTGAAACTCTTTGCGAGGTCCAGCACGGGAGGCTTTGGGGGGGGGGGGTATTCTTTTCTTCTGCTCACATGATGTCCTAGGTCTGTATCTACGTGCCTCACGAAAGGCATGCCTCCTGAATTTTGCAGACCTAGGTGGTGAATTCTTCTGATGCCTGTCCTGTGGTAGAAAAGGACTCTTGCCTCCTGATCTTTTAATTATCTCCTCTAATTGATCACCAAATAACTTGGAACCCAAGAAAGGCAGTGATACTAAACGATTTTTGGAAGAGGGGTCAGCATCCCAAGCCTTGATCCAGAGTGCTCTTCATGTTGCGACAGATAAGGCTGAAGATCTAGCCATAAGCCTTATGTTATCAAGGGATGCGTCACACAAAAAGTTTACAGCAGCCTTGATTGTTGCTAATTCTTTGATGAGACGTCATCACGGTGCCCATGCTCCTGGCTGCAGGCTGGCGACATTCTCACTTCCTTGTTTTAATTGCCGCATTCTTATTGGTCCCTGAACCTGACTCCACTCAGGGCCAGCCCTTTTTATACCCTGTCATGTCAGTAGTCGGGTGCCCTTTCGTGGTGTACCTGAACCTAGCGCTAGTTCCTGCTACTGATTTGTGTGTGTATGACCTGGCCTGACTGACTACGTTCCTGCGTATCCTGATCTGTTCCGAATCCGTTGCTGACTGGACTGGCTGAGAACCCGCTACGCTGCCGACTGGACTGGCTGAGAACCCGCTACGCTGCCGACTGGACTGGCTGAGAACCCGCTACGCTGCCGACTGGACTGGCTGAGAACCCGCTACGCTGCCGACTGGACTGGCTGAGAACCCGCTACGCTGCCGACTGGACTGGCTGAGAACCCGCTACGCTGCCGACTGGACTGGCTGAGAACCCGCTACGCTGCCGACTGGACTGGCTGAGAACCCGCTACGCTGCCGACTGGACTGGCTGAGAACCCGCTACGCTGCCGACTGGACTGGCTGAGAACCCGCTACGCTGCCGACTGGACTGGCTGAGAACCCGCTACGCTGCCGACTGGACTGGCTGAGAACCCGCTACGCTGCCGACTGGACTGGCTGAGAACCCGCTACGCTGCCGACTGGACTGGCTGAGAACCCGCTACGCTGCCGACTGGACTGGCTGAGAACCCGCTACGCTGCCGACTGGACTGGCTGAGAACCCGCTACGCTGCCGACTGGACTGGCTGAGAACCCGCTACGCTGCCGACTGGACTGGCTGAGAACCCGCTACGCTGCCGACTGGACTGGCTGAGAACCCGCTACGCTGCCGACTGGACTGGCTGAGAACCCGCTACGCTGCCGACTGGACTGGCTGAGAACCCGCTACGCTGCCGACTGGACTGGCTGAGAACCCGCTACGCTGCCGACTGGACTGGCTGAGAACCCGCTACGCTGCCGACTGGACTGGCTGAGAACCCGCTACGCTGCCGACTGGACTGGCTGAGAACCCGCTACGCTGCCGACTGGACTGGCCGAGAACCCGCTACGTTGCCGACTGATCTGGCCGAGAACCCGCTACGTTGCCCACTGATCTGGCCGAGAACCCGCTACGTTGCCGACTGATCTGGCTGAGAACCCGCTATGTTGCCGACTGATCTGGCTGAGAACCTGCTACGTTACCGACTGGACTGGCTGAGAACACGCTACGTTGCGGACTGATCTGGCTGAGAACCTGCTACGTTACCGACTGGCCGAGAACCCGTTCCATTGCGGACTGATCTGGCCGAGTACCCGCTACGTTGCGGACTGATCTGGCTGAGAACCTGCTACGTTAATCGACTGGACTGGCTGAGAACACACTACGTTGCTGACTATCTGGCAGAGTACCCGCTACTTTGCTGACTGATCTGGCTGAGAACCCGCTACGTTATCGACTGGAGTGGCCGAGTACCCGCCACTTTGCCGACTGAGCTGGCTGAGAAGCTGCATCCGTTGCTGACTGGACTGGCTGAGAAACCGCTGATGCTGCTGACTGAATTGGCTCAAAACCCGCTTACGTTGCCGACCTTTGGGCTGAGCACTCGCTGCTTCAGCCACTCTTACTGGTATCAACCTCCTCTGGCAGTGTGCACATACAGAGTACCGGTTTCCGTGCTGTCAACAGTTCGGGCTGTGCTACTCTTTACCTTGATTACATGTCCATTGTTACCACTGCCACTAGCTGGGCTCACTCCCTGTGGGGAGCAATAGGCATTCCTCTGGGCGTATTACCATCCTTGAACCTTGCTATAACCTAGGTGTTCTAGGTCCAGTTCACGGTCTCGTCCTGCATAACATACCGCTGTAGCCTTAAGAGCTCAAGAGCCAGCTGTAGGGTGGTGTACCTGTCCCTGTACTCTACTTACTTTGGACACCTGTTGCCTTCCGTGGTCTGTTGCCTCCATTTCACCCCTAGCATTCTAGGATCTCTGCTGCCAGTAGCTGTGTGTCTTGGGCCTCCCAATACCCTAGCGTTCTAGGGTCCTAGCTGCCAGAATCCGTAGTCTGTGCCTCCTGTTGACCCTAGCGTTTTAGGGTCTGATATTGCCTGTTTGTGAGTCTTGGGACTCACAGAGTTCTAGGGTCCTCGTTGCCAGTACTAGTGGTCCGTGCCCCTTTGTTAAACCCTAGCGTTCTAGGGTCCCAGTTGCCAGTTTCCGTTGGTCTTGGACTTCCATTAACCCCTAGCGATCTAGGGTCCTTGCTGCCAGTAGCCAAGAGGCATGGACCTCTGCAATACCCTAGTGTTTTAGGGTCTCAGTGTCACCATCAGCAGGTCGCTGCCTCCACCTCACCCTAGCTCTCTAGGGCACTTGCTACTTGTTTGTACATTGTTGTTATACTGTGCTTACCTGACCAGTGCTTATTGTAGACAGTAATTGTACTGTCTTCTTCTGGGCCTGTGAGGGTGTGAACGTTACTGCTGTTTGTACTTTATTTTCAGTAATGATATTTTAACCATACAAGTCTTGTCTGAGTGTTCATCAAAACCGTGACAGACGCGTCTATCTTTTCTTCAAATTCATTAAGCCAAATCCATATCTATTTTTATCTTCTACTATATACTATTGATAGGTGCATATTATATACCATTGATTTGTATTTCAATTGAATCATATTGAATATTTCAATATATACTACATTTCGTATGCCATTTTATTTTCTCTTCTTGTTTTTGGTTGTGCTGACCTACACTTCTTCAAATTGACTCACTGTCAGATCTGAGCATCTGGAACCAGCAGCAGAAGAACAAGTTTAGAGAATTTCTCCTTTTTCAGACAGGGTGCTTCTTTATACACCCAGTTAACTACATTTCCTCCCCACCACAGACTTGTTCATCCTTATATATACAGATATAGCCATGTTAATTATCCACAAATTAGAGTGAACATATCCCTAACGGAGACATACAGGAATATAGGGATTGTGCACAGGTATTATCTTGTTATGACTATTTGTGCCGGCAGGGACTTCTCGCTAAGCAGGTGGAAGCTATAAACCAATGAGCTCTTTTCCAGCACACACACCCGCTGCAAACCAATGACAGCTGAAATGCATTCATAGAGTAACACAAGCAGATATACCACCATCTGTTTCTTGACAGCTGCCTTCTTGCTTGTGTTGACCCATTGCTGCATCTGCCCCCTTTGTGTAACAGTGCGGCTGTTGGTCCTGGTGCACCAGGAGCTGGAGCGGTGCCAGGAGATGGACCAAGAGGTGGAAAAGCATTCTCACACGAATGGAAAATTCTGATGCCGGAACCTTTATTTGTGGATCTGTACAGTCTCACGTTTTTAACACTTAAGTAGCGGTCAGTAAAGTGGAAGTCAAGGGAAACCAAGGACCCCACAGTTGTCACCTGATAGCTACTTAACCTTTTGAATTCCAGAGAGGTATCCAGTGCATTGAAACGCAACGTTGGATACCTCTGTAGCACTGAAAGGGTTATGTAGCTGTCAGGGTAGTGAAGTCAATGGCAACCGCAGGGCTGCTTACAGTTAATTAACACTGAGTGTTAAAAACGTGAGACGGTACAGATCCAGAAAATGGCTATTTACTGCAAAGCTGAAGCATGGGATGGCAAATAAGAAAACAATGGTCACAGTGGCAGGGTGCAGAAAGTGTGTGCTAGGTGGCTGCACATGAGTCAGGTTGGGGGGGTACGTACAGTCCATTGTACAGTGATTTGTTTTCTCTCTCTAACATCTGACCAAAGTAAGCTGAGTGTTTTATCCAGTGTCTCTCCGTGGCAGTGCTTGTAATGTCCCCGTCACAGCAGGGTACATGAAGCGGCCTGGGGCTTTCAGTGGGCACTGCGTCATGTGTAGACTACACAAAGAGATTTACAGGCCAGCAACAAGTAAAATCCTATTGTTCTGGGATGAGGACATAAATGGCCTTGGTGCAGTCAGGGTATATACAACAATAACAAAAATGGGGGGAGGGGGGAAATAGAAGAGAATACCCCCCAAAAACAAGAAATCCATTAATGAGGCACTCTTAACTAGAAACAGACAAATATATACAACAATACAAAATCTTTATTATTACACCATACCAAAAACATGTAAGGACTCACTTTCAAAACATAAGTAAAAACTAAAATAGAGGGGGACTTCCAAAATAATCCAAAAATACATCACATTTGACTCCTGAAATAAACTCAATCAAATCTAATGTGTATCTTCGAGAGATGCCCCAAAGTAGAGAATACACCTCTAATACATCAAATATCTCCAAAATACAGCATGTATACAACAATGTTCCAAAGGAAAGTATACTTAAAAGGATAGTATTACTTAAAGATACTAATCCCTATGTTAAAGCCCTTGAATAAAGATAAATTTCCACAGCGGAGTCTCTCAAATCCTTATGGTTTGAGAGATAACTGCTTTCAAAGTTCGCCCCTGGCTGACGTCAGCATTCTAGACGACAGCCTGGGAATCTGGTCCCGGGACCGTCTGCGGCTCTGCAGCAGAGCAGAGATCGCATAAAAAAAAAAAAAAAACACAACCTTTTTTAGTGATGGATCTCTTTATTACCGCTATCACGGCTCAGCTGCAAAGCCGCCGGCTGATCTCAGGAGAGGATTCCCCTGCTGTCGGCTAGAATGCAGATGTCAGCCAGTGGCGAACTTTGAAAGCGGTTATCTCTCAAATCATAAGGGTTTGAGAGATGCCGCTGGGGGCATTTTTCATCTTTATTCAAGGGCTTTAAAGGGATAGTAATGTTTCATAATAAAAGCAGCTCTAATTAATCATCATAGTATTTGGACTTTGGAGAGTGTTATTTCAATTCTGTCAGAGTTGTAGTTCAAGAGTAATTCAATGACAAAGTATCCCCCTCCTGCCTCTTTTGCAGATGTAACACTGTTCAAAGAATATTTTAAATATAAAGTGGCGCTCACTGTAGATGCAAAATGGGCATATCTGCTATGTCTGTAATTGAGTATTTGTAATCTTAATTCAATATCAAGAGAAAAACAAGCACATATAATTCAATTCACCACATTGTAAGCAATATTACATACAATAATGAATGATACGTATTGGTGAAAAAAATCAAACAATTCCTTTCAACTGGAAATAGGAGCAAGGAGAGTTGAAGAATAGAGTTAGTTCCTATTGAGGATGAGTGAAATGGATGAAATGATGATGCAGATGGAGATTAGGTGGATGCGGATGATTTCAAATGAGGATTACATGGATGGACTTGATGATTTAGTAGTTTCTGGCTCGCTCTAATTAGTCATTCATCCGAAGAAACCACAAAGGTCTAGGCAGCTGTCTTATTCCCCGGAGTCCACTCGGGTCAGGTAAAGTATATATAGAAGAAAACAAAGAGACAGCGCACAAAGACTTCCAAGTGTAGTAAGATGAAGTTAATTGGTCAATAAATGATAAAAGTATAAAGATATGGAGAAATAAAATATATCATTTATTAGGCAGTCATAAAATCTCTAGTTATAATTGGGATCACATAAAATTCTAAAAATAATAATAATAATGGTGTTATCCAGAGATTGCCTGAATTCTCCGGTATTAAAACATGTTAGGCTAGTGATGGCACAAAATAAAATAGAGACAGGACCTATAAATGGGGGATGAAATATCCTGGAGCATCTAGACAATGTTCGTATGGGGTACTGTATCCGTTATTAGACCGATCTTGAGAAAGGGAATTGAAATTCCCGAAACGCGTTGATCAGACTAAGAGATAGTCCGGAGAAAAATACTTTTAAGTGACATTGCTGGCTGACTGAAACGGAGACAGAGAACCAGGGGAACGGAGCAGATATCGGAGGTACCAGACGCGCCACCGAGGAAACAGATTACGGGCCCACTTGCAAAGAAATATTCTGGTGAGCGCATGTAATGAATTAAACGTATGTGAACTCTGCTCTAATAACGGATACAGTACCCTATACGAACATTGTCTAGATGCTCCAGGATATTTCATCCCCCATTTATAGGTCCTGTCTCTATTTTATTTTGTGCCATCACTAGCCTAACATGTTTTAATACCGGAGAATTCAGGCAATCTCTGGATAACACCATTATTATTATTTTTAGAATTTTATGTGAACCCAATTATAACTAGAGATTTTATGACTATGCCTAATAAACGATATATTTTATTTCTCCATATCTTTATACTTTTATCATTTATTGACCAATTAACTTCATCTTACTACACTTAGAAGTCTTTGTAACACTGCTCAGCCAGATCAGAAGGGAGGTGCCCAGGTAGACTGCAGAGAGGGACAATCTTCAATTAAGATAAGGGAAAAAGCTGAAAAGCTTGTCAAGGGGGTCAGGGCTTTCATTGTTCTCCTGGGAAGAAGATTGTCCCCTTCTGTTATCTGTCAGGTCTTACAACCAGATTCCACATCTGAGAAGAGATGGCTTACACTAGGTAAAAGGGGTGGGAGGGGAAACTTTGCTTGTGAATATCTCTTAAACCATAAAGGTTTGAGAGATAAGACTTATATTGTTCTTCATGTTATTTTAATGCCTACAAAATAAAATAAAGATAAAACGTAGTATTACTATCCCTTTAACATAGGGATTAGTATTTTTTTTTTTTTTTTTTTTTTTTTTTTTTTTTTTAAGTAATACTATCCCTTTAAAGCAGAACTACCATCACTAAACAACGTGAGCTTAAATAATTCCCCATGTGGCGACTAGCTGCTTAGTAGCACTAGTTGCCAGAATTATTACCTTGTTAAAGAGGATTATCAATTCTTGTTGGGCTGACAGGCAGGATGGAGTGCAGACATCTTCCCATAGTGAAATCTTCCCGTCTGCGCTGTCAGTCCCTTTTGGAGCTGAATGTCTCCTAGCAACGTCTCCTAGAGCAGGCTGGGACTGACAGCGCAGGCGTACAGACATCACTATGGGAAGATGTGTGCGCTCCGTCCTGCCTGTTAGCCTGACAAAAATTGATAATCCTCTTTAACAAGGTAATAATTCTGGCAACTAGCACTACTAAGCAGCAAGTCGCCAGATGGGGAATTATTTAAGACAAGGTGTTTTGCAGTGGTAGTTCCGCTTTAACAATCCAGAGGCAAAGATTTGCAATAGGAGTCAAAGTCAGTCAGATCCGTAATCAATCACCAATCCCAACGTGTATTGCTGTGAGGCTTCGTCAGGGGATGTAATGGTTGATAATTCTATACCAGTTTAAACACAGGGTTAAGCCAATCAGTATTCAAAAAAATGATCTTGCGATGCTCCTCCAGTCATTTTGCCCGTGAAAAAAAATGAACATGTGATTCAGTCATGTGACGAACGTGTCATAATAAACATTGGTAAACCCGGAAGAGACTGGAGTTACACAACGCGTGGACATGAATGAAGATAAATAAATGAAAATAAGATGTACTCAGCATGCGCAGACTCAATGGCACAGACGTAGTCGAGGTGAGTGGGAGTGTGCAAGTTTAGATAGGAGCCCCTACCTGCCTCCGTTTAATTCTCTGTACTGTATGGGTCCTTAAGTAATGATGCAGTGATGACAGCAAGAGGACTACAGTCAGAGCGGGTTGATGGCGGCGAGACACCTGAGAATGTCGTGAGACATGTAGCGTACAGGGAACACCTCTAAATGTAGGCTCTGGTGGCTACAAAGGCAGTGGGTGTGGTGCATTTCTGATTTTCTATGTGTATTTTCTGGTGCTGTGTGAGTGGGGCATGTGTATATTAGGGTTTTGGAGCATGTGTCAGACATGTCTTTTCCTCTGTTCAGGAAAATGCTGGGGGCGGGCTAACTCGTTGCATGCCCCATTGCATTCTCCTGGTAAGGCAGTATGGAGGAGACATGAATATCTCCTCCTTACTGCCGCCCCTGGGTGTGTTTGTCTGCCCAGGGGTGCGTGTGGCTGGAGACGAAGAATCTGGCACCCTACCAGCATTCTCCTTTAATTAATATAGATATGCATTAAAACTGTGTTATCAGGAAGAATACACTTAGATTTCTCATTTTTCAAGTATGACCTGGAGAGCATCTACAACAGGCTTACAGACCAATTTGGGTTTTTACCAGAAATCTCCTAAAAACTGGCAATAAAGGGTGTATATAAGACCCTTTTAAATGCTAGGCTAAGCCTGAAGAACTATTTAAACCGTGAAGCTATGGTGCTAAATCTACTCCTCCATTGCCCTGTGGCAAACCATGCAGATGTCAGCGTTGAGTGAAGTGCTCATTGGATATTGCATTCCTGTATTCAACACAACAGAAACACATGGTCAGAGAATCCACATCAATGGGCAACAATAAAGGAGAGCAATCTTCCATGAAAACCCTCACTCAGCCTTGATATTGCCCAGCCTTGTCAAACAACTGACTAGTGGGAAATTGAGGAGTTTAGAGATATGGAGACACAGACTAGCATTTAAAAGGTTCTTTTTAATGGACACTTTAATGCCCCTTTAAAAACATTGCCTTCACAGCCAAAATTAGCAGATACGAAACAATTATCTGGGCCAGGGCTGTCTAAGTAGTCATTCACACTGATGGACTAATAATATCTTATAGAGAATGACTGCTCTGTTAAAAAAAGCCCTTTACTCAATCATATTCCTTCCTCTCCAACTCACCTTTTTAATGGCTTCCCTAGCCTTCACCATTGGCAGCTCCTGATCGATGCTCTCTACCTCCTCTAAGGCGGTGCAAATCCAGCGCTGGAGTTGTAGAAGGTAAAACTCCCTGACTTGCTCTTCTTCCGCTGAGCCGCTCTTCACAGCATCCTTCAGGTTGGACAGGCGACTCTCTAGCTCCTTCCTCTGTTTGTATCTGGAACAGAGATGTGAAATAAGCCCATCTCAACATTCTGTTTTTTGGAATGATTTTAAATGACTGGACATTACTAAATGATCATATGAACAGTATATTTCAAATTGAATTCAATTAAGCTAAAAAGGTGCCATTCTGGAGCAAATAAACTGCATCATAGGGGATGAATAAAAAAATTCCCATCGATTTTAAAGAAAAACCTTCAGATCTTACCAAGTCAACATGCAATCATTAAATGCATGGCGACTAGCTTGGAAATAGAGGTCTAACCTTTAAAAAAAAAAAAAATAGCCGAGTGTAAAGAAGTCATTCCTGTTTGGAGACTGGAACTCAGGCTACAAAACAGACATCTTGTCTGCGTGCCTGCATGGTCATTCCCGGATCCATTGAGTAGCGTGCTGCAGTGCACCATATGGTTACCGGAAGGGACTGACGGCGCAGGCAAGAGGTCTGCGCTGTAGCCTGGGTTCCGGTCTCCAATCATGAAGGATTTCTTTACACTGTGCTTTTTTTTTTTTTTTTTTTTTTTAAAAGGTAAGACATCCATTTCCAAGCTAGTCGCCATGTGTTTAATGAATGTAAGATCAGAAAGTTCTGCTTTAATGGGAATTTAAACCTCTTAAAGGGATAGTAATACTTCGTTTTAACTTTATTTGATTTTGTAGGCATTAAAAAAAACACATGAAGAACGATACAAGTCTTAGCTCTCAAACCTTTATGGTTTGAGAGATATTCACAAGCAAAGTTTCCCCTCCCGCCCTTTTTTCCTAGTATAAGCCATCTCTTCTCAGATGTGGAATGCAGTCCATAGACCAGACAGATAACAGAAGGGGACAATATTCTTCCTATGAGAACAATGAAAGCCCTGCCCCCTTGACAAGCTTTTCAGGTTTTTCCTCTTATCTTAATTGAAGATTGCCCAGGTAGATTGCAGAGAGGGACACCTCCCTTCTGCTCTGGCTGAGCAGTGTTACATCACTAAAAGGGGCAGAAGGGTGATACTTTGTGATTGAATTACTCGAACTACAACTCTGACAGAATTGAAGTAACACTCTCCAAGGTTAAAACACTATGATGATTAATTAGAGCTGATTTTATTATGAAACATTACTATCCCTTTAAATGCTAGAGGTTACCAACGCATTGGGAGTTCTAAAGGAATAGTACATCCTCAAATACCAACCTACCTAAAAGGTTGACCATGGATCCCTGACTACCACTAGCCTTCCCCACTGCCTGTGCGGTTGATACCCAGTGCCTTGCCTAATGGCAAGGGGAAGAAGCAGCCATCACTTCCTGTACATGGAGCTATGGAGGCGGAGACTAGCATCTCAAATCCCCACAGAGCCAATGCACTCAAACAGACAAAATCCCTCTAAAGTGGAACCCTTTAAATTTAAAGTATTAATCATTGAAAACTAAGACCAGATAGTGAGTCTCCAATGCATTGCACTGGAGACCTCCATAGCATCCATAATGGTAATATTTAAAGAGAAGCAGAGCAATTCTGGGGTAAACAAACTGTACCAAAGGAACAGATTAGAATTCCCCAATTTTCCACTGGAATAAAAGACAAAAGTCTCCAGTGCATTAAGAAGCAATGAGTTGGAAACTCCACTGCCATTCAACGAGTTAAAAGCCACTTTTAAATAAATGGGGATTTTAAATTTGGCCCATGCGTTGCAGATTCTTTTCCTTAGGATTTCATATGGCCCATACTATCAATATCAAATTTTCCTGTATGGAATTTTGTTACTTAAGACTAAATTATTAACTTATTACAAGATAAGTCTAACATAAATCAAAAAAGTTAAAAGAACCCTGAGCCTCGTTCCCTTACCCACTACTACTCATAGGAGAGCTCCACTGCACGTACAGCCTCAATCCCTTACCTACTACTACTCATCTCCTTGATGCCATTCCTTTTTGATTATCTCATGGATGGATCTATAAAATGGTGCTGACTTTTTGTGACCTACAAAAGCCACATCCATAGCATCCAATTCTTTTTACACGTCTGTTAGCCCAAATGTTTTCCTCATAGCTCTGATCAGGGTGTCCAGTTTTTCCATATTGAATGCCCTCTAGGTCTTTCACCAGTTCTTCTTCCGCTGAAGAAGCTGATGAGTATCACAGTATCCCTAGGTTGTCTAGTGCTCCTGTGCTGCTTCTTCGAGGAGTCTGGTCATCCGGCATTGACGCCGGCTACTTCCACATTCCTGACATTCACTAGTGCGGGTGCAGTGACGTGCGCTTGTTTATTGGAGAGTTCTAATTGGCCTGAACAGATCCTGTTCTGGAGAGCTCCTATTTAAACTTCCCTGGGCCTAAGCATCATTGCCCTTTCATGGTGTTCCTACTAGTATCTCTGGCATTGCTCCGTATTGTGTTGACCCGTGCTTGGCCTCTGAATCCGCTCTGTGTATTACCCGGTGTGTCTGACTAACCACATTGGTTCTGACCTGTGGCTCTGGCTGACTACTCGCTACGAGCTTTACCAGGCTTGCCTGACCACCCTCAGAGTTACCCATGGCTCTGGCTTGCTCCTCAGTCCCTGTTGCCTCTGGTTGTCTATACCTTGTGAAATAGACCCAGCGATATTTGGTTTTCCTCTGTGTCCTTCCACGGAAATACTGTGGGTTTCAACTCCTCCTCCCAGCTGGTAGGACGAATAACTTTTTTACTTAGGCGTCTGTCTGTCTCCTTAGTTACACTTATGTCCAAGCTAGAACGAGAAAACAGTAATAGCATATAATTTGTATATATACACATAGTACATCAACATAGAGCAGATGCCAAGGAATGATACTTTTACCAGTACCTAGGGTGGGGTGCCGTGGAAGGACACAGAGGAAAACCAAGTATTGGTGAGTAAATTTCACCTTTTCCTCTGTGTCCAATCAACGGCAATACTATGGGACGAATCAGAGCAGTATCCCTAGGGATGGGATAGAAAGTACAGTCTATACAGGGGTAGCAGCTTGCAGCACTTTCCTGATGAAACTAGCATCTTCAGAGGCATGAATATCCAGGCGGTAGTGTTTTGTGAACGTAAACACTGAGGACCATGTTGCTGCCTTACAGATCTCTTCAGGAGAGGCTGCCACTTTTGCCGCCCAGGAAGATGCACTGCTCTGGTGAAATGAGCTTTGATGGCAGGTGGAGGATCCTTGTCTGATGATTGGTATGCCAGTTTATTGCAGTCTCTGATCCACCTAGCAACAGATGCTTTTGAAGCTGCTGTACCTTTATATTTCCCACAGAAGTGAACAAACAATGCTTCTGATTTTCTGAAATTTTCTGTTCTTTTCAGATATATCTGTAAGCATTGTGTAAATCCAAGTTTTTTAAAGCGAGTCTGTATTATGAAGGGAATCTGCAGGAAAAGTATGAAGAACTATTTCCTGGCTTAGATGAAAGCTGGATACAACCTTGGTTCTAAAAGAAGATCCACTATCATGGTAAAAAATTAAATATGGATATTTGTATAGAAGGACATGCAATTAACCTACTCGTCTAACAGTTGTGCTAGCAGTTAATAGTACATTATTTAATATTAGAGGTTTACCTCAAGCATAGGTTCAAAATAAAAGGGTGTGCAGAAAGTTGCTGCAATACCAGATTGAGATCCCATGGAGGGATAATTTCCCTAATTGTAGATTTCATCTTCGTGACTGCTGTGATATATCTTCTAATAAGGTATTGTTCTGCAAATGGGTAGGCCAAGATGGCCGATAGGGTCGATAACTACCTTCAGGGATGCCGGTTTCAGTCGTTTATGGAATCCCTCTTGTAGAAATTCAAGAATAGTATTAGTAGAAATATTATTTCTAAGTTTCTAGATAGACACCACTTGTAAAAAATGGACCACATCCTGTAATATATACTTGAGGAAGTTGGTTTTCTACCTTCCAGTATGGTGTTGATAACTCAATCAGATAAACCTTTATATTTCAAAGAGCTCCGTTCATCTTCCAGGCCGTTAGGCTTAAGGCTGGATTTTGATGATGAATGGGTCCCTGGGATAACGGATCTGGGATGTCTGGAAGTTTTATTGGAGCCTGAACCGAGAGCAGCTTGAGGTCTGCGTACCATAGTTTTCTCAGCCAATTTGGGGCTATGAGAATGACTCTTGCTTGGTCCCTTCTTACTTTTCTCACTACTTCCAGTATTAGAGGAAGAGGAGGGAAAACATATGCTAGTGTGAAATTCCATGTATGCTGAAGAGCATTCTGCTGAAGGGCTGCTGGGTTCTTCCACTTTGACATGAATCTTTTGCATTGGGTGTTCTGTGATGTTGCCATGAGCTCGATCACCGGTCTACCCATGACTGCTGTGATTTCCTTGAAGATTTCTCTCTTTAAAGACCATTCTCCTGGGTCTATATAAGTCCTGCTGAGGAAATCTGCTTTGCGGTTCATTTTTCCTGATAGATATTTTTACTTTCAGGTGATTTTCCGTCCAATACAAGATCTGAAGTGCTAGGTGATTGAGGTGAGGGCTTTTGGTTCCACCCTGATTTTGCAGATAACGGACTGTTGTAGTATTGTCTGATCTTATTAGAACAGCTGTCCCCTGTAAGTGATTTTGAAGTAATTTTTGTCTTCTGGACTGTTAGCAGTTCTAGCATATTTATATGTAATTTCTTCTCTTTGATCGACCAGAGTCCCTGGACTGACTTGTTCCTCCATATTCCACCCAGTCCTGCAGGCTGGCGTCTGTTATTATCTCCCATGTTGGTTTTAAGAGTGGTCTTCCTTTCTGAATATTCTTTAAGTTGAACTACCATTTTAACTCCTTTTAGGTAGATTTTAGAAGAGGTATCTTTATTGATAAGTTTGATGGATCTCTTTTTTGGAACTGTAAATTATTGGCCTGCGTCCATTGTCCGTGACACCTGGCTCATGGCACAATCTGCTGGGCAGATGTCAGATGTCCCAATAAGTGTACAAATTGTATTGTTTCCTAGACCTTTGATATCTTGACTGTTTGTAAAATCCTGTCCTGTCTTTCTGTAGACAGGGTTACCCCGGATTGGGCTGTGTCTATGACATTTCCCAGAAAGATGAGAGACTGGGTGGGAACCAGTTCGCTTTTTTGAAGGCTGATCAACCATACTGGATTTCTTAACAGATGTAGACATTTCTGGGTATTTACTGTTTGCTCCCGGTTGTGTGCTATCAGTAGCATATTGTCTACATATGGCACGACTCAAATGCCCTGCAATCTTAAGGCTGCCATGGCTATAGCTGGGACCTTTGTGAAAGATCTTGGTGCTGAAGCCAGACCGAAGGGGAGAGTCCTGTACTGATAATGAACTCCCAGTATGTGAAATCTTAGGAATCTGCGATGAACTTTTCTGACTGGAATGTGGTAGTAGGAGTCTTGGAGATCTATTCTTGTTAGAAAAGACTGAGGCCGAATCAGTTTTAGTATTGATGACACTGCATCTTGAATGGTCTGACCTTCAAAAAGGAATTCACCCTTCTGAGGTTTAAAATGAGGCGAAGTTCCCCTGATGGCTTGGAATCACAGAAAAGATTCAAACAAGTTCCTCTGAACTTCTGCATCAGCGGGACTACTTCTAGAATCCCATTCTGTAATAGATGTTGAATTTCCCTCTTCATCTTTGTAATCATTCGCCTGTTTCTTATTTTGGATGTCTGGAAATATGAACGCTGAGGGACAGTGTGAAACTCCAGCACATACCCTATCGCTAATATTTGTGATACCCATTGGTCTGGGTGAATCTGTTTCCAGTTCCCCAGGAATGATTCCAGTCTGCCCCCAACTGGAATTAGAGAAAGGGCTCTGCTGGCTTCATTGCGTATTCTGTTGGAAGGTAGTTTTACGCTGGAAATCCCTTCGGTTCCCAGGACGGACATTCTGGACAGAGTTCCTCTTTCTCTGACCATATGAAGCGCCTGGCCTGTATCTTTTCACTTCTCGAAAGCACTGGCGTTTGAATTTTGAAGATCTTGGAGATGAAGCTCTCTGGTGATGCTCCTGGGGAAGAAATGGGCTTTTTCCTCTTGAGGACTCTTATAATTTCTTCCATCTGATTCCCAAATAATTTTGTTCCTGTGAAGGGTAAGGATACCAACAGATTCTTTGATGATGTATCAGTCTCCCAGGCCTTGATCCAGAGGGCTCTGCAGGCAGTGATGGATAAGGCCGAAGATCTAGCCATTAGACTTATATTGTCTAATGAGGTGTTGCATGAATAGTTTACAGCATCTTTAATAGATGCTACTTCTTTGAGCAGGCAAGACCTTGACACAGATGAATCAATTTTCTCTTCAAGGTCCGTTAGCCAGAGACAGGGTGCGGAACATGCAGGCGATAGCTGTAGCGGATATTAGATTATGGCCAATGGTAGCATACTGCTTTTTTAAAGCACTATCTGCTCTCTTGTCCATTGGGTCCCTCAATGTTGTTCCATCTTCCATCAGGATAAAAGTTCTCTGTGAGATCTGAGACACTGCTGCATCTACTTTTGGAGGATTAACCCATGTCGAGATGTCTTCTTCCGGGAATGGATACATCTTCTGAATTGTCTTGATATGGCAGAGCTCGTCTCCCTGCTCCCACTCAGTCTTAATTTCCTGAATAGAGCTGAGGACAGGGAATTGAGGCGTTTTCTTATAGCCAGTAAGCGCTGCGTACATCACGTTGAGATCTTTCTGGGTGTCTGAAAAGCCTTAAGTTTTACACATGGATTTTAATTAGTCCTTCAACTTTATCAATACTAAAATTGCCTGCTTCGTCAGTGATTTCTCCTTCTGCCGAGGACTGAGCAGATTCCAGATAAATAAAGCTTTCTTCTTATTCTTCTTCCCCAGTTCGCCTGGAGGGGCCTTCCTCTGGATCTGATGTTCTCTGACGCTTTCTTGTAGATTCTTGAAGGACAGAAAACATTTCCTGCGTGGATGTAGGCATCCACTCAAGGAAATCATGGAACTGTGAAGGAATTACATCTCCTGCTGCCTTTCTAAGACATTCAATGCAAAGCTTAGCTGGGTCACATGAAGGAATTTTAGCCTCACAGCTAGCACAGGATTTAGTTTTAGGGGTAGACATCCTCTTCAGGTATGTCAGCAGCCCCCTTGGGTTTCTCTGCTTTCTGTTCTTTAGGAGCAGACATGCTGGAACTATAAGCAATACACCCACAACAACAGTATAATCAGCAAAAATAAATAAATAAATAATAATAAAAAAAAATAATAATAATAATCTGCACTATATATCTCTATAAATATCTCATTAGAAAAAGCCAAACTGGCGAAACGCGCTTTGGGCTCACGAAGGTAGACTCGTGTGCTCATTGTTATCTCTGCGTTTGCATTGAATGATCATATGGTTAAAAAGAGAATTAGTTTAAATAGACTTACGGAGGCAGACCTGTGTGCTCTGTATTACCTCTGACGATTCAAGGACTGTATAAATACATTAGGTTAAAGATTCACCAGCCGTTAGGATCACATGCAATGAGAGGTTTAAAACAAAATGATGTCTGAGAGATATATCTCTGTTAAAAAACTTAGTGTGTGATCGTTTGTTGAGGCAGGCGACTAGGAGGCAGGATTTCTTTAGCGGAGTGCTATTTAAATGTGTGGAATACTTTAGCACAGTACAACTCCAGTTACCAAAACAATCGAAAAAAACATTGTGATACATTATTCGTATCCTCCCACTCAATGTAACATAATGTTGTGGGAGTTGTATCTCTATATAGATTGTGTCCTGCCATCGGTATAATATAATAAAAGTTTGTTTAAAAAAAAACAATTATCTAATTACATAATCTTATCCAGTATATATAGGCTGGTTAAGTGTAGGCAGACACAGAAATCTCCAGATTTATCTTTAACCCCTTAAGGACCCATGACGGTCCTGTTCCGTCATGGGTTGTTATACCCTTAAGGACCCATGATGGAACTGGACCGTCATGGAATTCCGGGCTCCTCTCGTGGCTGCACGCGGTTCCGGGGAGTCTGGAACCCAGCCGCGAAAAAAAAAAAATAAAAAATGCTCCCTGGTCCTTAACGGACCGCAAGGTGCGTGCGCAGCCGGTCTTTAAGGGGTTAAGGTAGAATTCACATCATAATAGCATGCTATTTTAGCAACTATTAATATATACACTACTATATCTGCCATTGTTTCCTGTCCCATATTACTTTGTAACTTAACTCAGTCAGGCAGAGAAACTTAACCCTAGTATTAGCCTATGGAATGTCTAGGGGGTTAAAAATAAAATAAGTTACATCTGTAAAGCACCAATATTATTTGTGTAATGATCATTATAGACTATGCAATATTAGTTGCTAGGTATCACACAATTCATTAGCAATCGCAGAGTTTATTTTAAATTCGCCTTTCATATTTTTAAGATATGTATGTAATAAAAGTTAATTTTTAATTTTGTTTTTAAACACACTCTGTACCTATCCGATTCCCATCACCATGTCAGCTAACTTAGATCTCGTATAGAAAGGTGGGATTGGTGCGGTTGAAGGTTGCTTTTGTCTTCTTTCAGTTTCAATTTAAAGGGATAGTAATACTTGAAAATAATTTTATTTTATATTGTAGCCCTTAAAAAAACATGAAAAATTATATATGTCTTACCTCCCAAACCGTTATGGTTTGGGAGGTATTCATATGTAAAATATAGTAAATTTCTCTTTTCCTGGCTGTTTTAGCCAAGTCTGCCATCTAGTGGACAGATTTGGAATTCGGTCCACAGAGCAACCGGCAGCTCTTTAGCAGTGCCGAGATCACGATCTTTGAAAAGAACTACTTAATTGGAACTGTGTACAAAGTGCGCCTGGCTTGAAAACACATTTTGTAGACCATTCCAATTAAGAACTTATTTTTAAAGATCATGATCTCAGCACTTCTGGAGAGGCACAGCTGGTCGGGGGACCGGATTCCAAATCTGGAGGGTGGAGCAATGACATCACTTCAGGGGAAACTTTACTTCTGAATACCTCCCAAACCATAAAGGTTTGGGAGATCAGACTTACATCATTTTTCATGGTTTTTTAAGGGCTACAATATAAAATAAAGTTATTTTCAGGTATTACTATCCCTTTAAGTAAAAAAATTATTGGTCCTACCAGCTGGCAGGAGTCAAACCCCACAGTATTGCCGTGGATTGGACAAAGGAAAAAACCCTCAATACAGCAATTTCAAGTTCTGCTTCGAATGGGGGTAAAAATTCCTTTTTGATTTCAAATGGCAATCACATTTCACCTTGGATCAACAAGCACTAACTAAATATTAATCCCAATACTAACATACATAGCCCTCTATGTTCTGCCCTTTTAAAAAATTATCCAGGCCTTTTTTTAAAAGGCATCTAATGTATTCAATACTACCACCTCCTCAGGCAGTGTATTCCATACCTTTATTGCCCTTACCATAAAGAATCCCCTTCTGTTGTTGTAGATGAATCTCCTTTACTCAAGTCTAAGCGGGTGACCCCTTGTCCTCTGTACTGTTCTGTTAATGAACAGGTCTTTGGAGAGCCCTCTGTATGGGCCCTGAACATATTTATAGAATGTTATCATATCCCCTCTAAGATGCCGTTTCTCTAATGTGTACAAGTTTACATTTTCTAGCCTTCCTTCATAACGAAGACTAGGAGAACTTCACTGCATGTTGAGCCTCATTCCCTTACCCACTACTACTCATAGGAGGAGAACCCCACTACACACAGAGCCTCCATCCCTTACCCACTACTACTCATAGGAAGAGAAAACTCCACTGCACGCAGCGCTTCATTCCCTTACCCACTTTTAACTTCTGGAAGGGGAAAAAAAAAAAAAAAAAAATCTAAAAATGTGTTTATTGGGGGAGTGGCTGGCTGAACATGGAAGACTCGTGATCTTTAACCTGCATCATTCCAAGGAGGATCTATTTTCTTAAAGTACTCTAGAACAGAATAAATTGCTCTGAATTGGTTTTGAAAATGTACCTAGGTAGTTTCTTAATATTGCAAATCAAGTATATATATTTCTTCTGTGTCTCAATCACAGCAATTAACTGATGGGTAATCTCTCATCCCCTCCAGCTGATGTAGGACTAACTGAAAAACTATTTATTATTTGACTCCCCCTTCGCCAGTCTTTTGGTCCTACACTCAGCTGGGGTAGGAGTGTAGTGACTTCACTGTAGTTACTAGTAGTGGACGCCTCATTTCCGTATCATACCTCATTATTCCTTTGGCCGCATTTGATTGCTGTCCAATCCAGGAGGCTATCCTGAAGACCAGGCTTTGCTCGCTGCTGGCCTGGTACAGACATGCCTCAATGCAGCGCTGCATCATCTAGGAACCTTTCGATAACGTGCTTCCGCCTTAGGCATATTATAGAGATAGCCAACTCCAGAGGAAAGGAACAGCCTATGACCAGCAAGCTGAGGAAGGGGCTTCTTCAGAGTAAGGACCTTGGTGCGGGCCTCCGATACAGCATGCAGGGCGGCCTTGGATTGAGGACATAGTAAGTTTTTTTTTTTTTTTTTTGTCCTGTGCAAAGAAAAAAATGTAAATTCTGGAATTCACAGCCAATTCCAGGAACTTTATCATGGATGAAGGCATCAATGCAAGAAACTTTCACTGTGATGCAATCCCAGCCCAGGAAAAGGCAAAGGATTGAGGAGCCTGAAGACGGTACTTCATCTAGAATGCATGCCACAGAAGACGAGAGTCTTATGGAAGTTTTTGCGCTGCCTTCATCAGAGGAAGGAGAGATTCAGGAAGATGAAGTAAGTACCTTTAATCTGGATAAAACAGACTCATTCCTCAAGCTAATGCAAAAGACCCTAGGTTTAGTTGATGAACCTGTACAACAAGGCATATTAGACGCTGAATTTATGGGAACAAGAAATGAATTACCAACCTTTCTGGTGAATCGCTCAATGATGGAGTTAATCAGTTCAGAATGGGTAAAAGGCAATGAAGGATGGCTACATCTAAGAGATTAGAGAGAGAATGCACCTTTTTAAAGAGGAGCAGCACACTTCTAGTTGGGTATCTCTGCCTAAACTTGATGCATCTATAGCTCAGACTGCTAGAAGAACTACTATTCCGATGGAATACGGGTCTATTTAAGAGACACCATGGACAGAAGAATAGAAGGCTCCCTAAAGAAACAGTTTTCCTTGATTGGTCAGAATATGAAGGAAGGAACAGCCACAGTGTGTATAGCAAAAAAACACCAGAATATGGTTATCAGAACTTGAAGATCATATTGAATCATCTGTATCAAGGTCTAAACTTTTAAAACAAATAGCTACAATCAAGGTAGCTGTAGGTTTTGCTTGTGACGCCTCCCTGGATTCTGTCCCACTGGCAGCCAGATCATCATTTCTGTTAGTTACAGAAGAAGATCGCTTTGGCTAAGATCATGCAACCTCAGTAGCATTGTAAAACAGAGTTTGCTGTAACTCTACATCACAGAAATCCAGCTTTGAAGGGGAGCATGAACGAGCTCTCTAGGGCAGCTGGGAAGTCCTGAGACGTCATGGAGTCCCGCAGAAAGCGGAAGTGCCCGATTTTGCAGGGCAAATATCTCCACTACCAGGCGACTTGAACACATACAAACAGCACTAATGTCAGGTTAAACATTAAAACGCATGGTAAGATTTTGGTTTTAGGTGATAGTTCCAGAATCTGGAATGGAAAAAAGTTACAACAGATGCGAGTCTGACAGGAAGGGGAGGCTACCTAGGAAACAAGACTGCCAAAGGTCTCTGGGCCAAAAAAGGAACAGTCTACATACAACATTCTAGATTTAAGTGCAATATTCCTTTGCTTAAAGAAATTCAGGAATCTAATCAGAGGCAAACCAGTTCAAGTAGTATCGGACAGCATGATAAGTCTTATACAAAAATCAAGGAGGAGCAAAAAGCCCAGCTTTGAATTTGGGACAAGAAGGAGATTGCTATGGGCGGAAAAAAACCTGTCAGCATTATCTGCAATCCACATTCCATTAAGTCAGAATCAAGCAGATTTCCTAAGCAATACCAAACTGGATCCGGGGGAATGGCCCCTGAACAGGGAAACACTCAGTCAGATTGTTCTAAGGTGTGGTCAACCACTCAGATCGGATGGCAACAAACAAAAATACAAAGTGCCAAAAATTCTTCTCTAGAACAAGTTAACACCAGGCAGTGGATGCCATGGCGCAAAAATGGGATTTCAGTCTGGCATATGTATTCCCTCCGATTGCTATGATTCCCAGTGTTCCGAAGAAAATCGGACAGAAAAAGCTAAATGCCATCTTCATAGAACCCAATTGTCTCAGGAGAGTTTGGTATGTGGAACATGTCCATAGACAAACCATGGCCTCTACCCTTCAGACCAGATTTACTGATCCAGGGTACAGTATGGCAGAAAGATCTGGAATTTTTTTAAACAGCCTGGAGGCTGAAAGGAATTCCCTGAGACTTAGAGGGCTATCAGAAGCACTAATTAATACCATGCTATCTGCTAGAAAACCTTCCACCTCTGTTTATAACAGAGTATGGAGGATATTCTCAACTTGGTGTTCAGATAACTGGATTGACAGAATTGCTATATCAGCACAAATTTTTAATTTTTTGCAAAGAGGATATGAGCAAGGCCTGAGACCCTCATCCTTAAGAGTTCAAGTTTCAGCCATTTTAGCATGTTTAGCAGAACAATTTGCGTAAGATCAGCTGGACAAAAAAAAAAAAAAAAAAAAAAAGCCATGGATAAGATAAGACTCAGGATCAGGAATATAATCTCTCCTTGGAATCTTAACTTAGTACTCAACCAACTAGCCTCATCCGTCAAGAATGAGCCTTTACAGGAAATTTCTACAAGATTTCTGACCTTGAAAACCACCTTTTTGATTGCCATCACCTCAGCCTGCAGATTGGGTGAATTACAGGCCCTCTCAAAAGGAGCCATACAGTGGGGCAAAAAAGTATTTAGTCAGCCACCAATTGTGCAAGTTCTCCCAATTAAAAAGATGAGAGAGGCCTGTAATTTTCATCATAGGTACACTTCAACTATGAGAGACAGAATGGGGAGAAAGAATACAGGAAATCACATTGTAGGATTTCTAATGAATTCATTGGTAAATTCCTTGGTAAAATAAGTATTTGGTCACCTACAAACATGCAAGATTTCTGGCTCTCACAGACCTGTAACTTCTTCTTTAAGAGTCTCCTCTGTCCTCCACTTGTTACCTGTATTAATGGCACCTGTTTGAACTTGTTATCAGTATAAAAGACACCTGTCCACAACCTCAAACAGTCACACTCCAAACTCCACTATGGCCAAGACCAAAGAGCTGTCGAAGGACACCAGAAACAGAATTGTAGACCTGCACCAGGCTGGGAAGACTGAATCTGCAATAGGCAAGCAGCTTGTTGTGAAGAAATCAACTGTGGGAGCAATTATTCGAAAATGGAAGACATACAAGACCACTGATAATCTCCCTCGATCTGGGGCTCCACGCAAGATCTCACCCCGTGGTGTCAAAATGATCACAAGAACAGTGAGCAAAAATCCCAGAACCACACGGGGGGACCTAGTGAATGACCTGCAGAGAGCTGGGACCAAAGTAACAAAGGCTACCATCAGTAACACACTACGCCACCAGGGACTCAAATCATGCAGTGCCAGACGTGTCCCCCTGCTTAAGCCAGTACATGTCCGGGCCTGTCTGAAGTTTGCTAGAGAGCATTTGGATGATCCAGAAGAGGATTGGGCGAATGTCATATGGTCAGATGAAACCAAAGTAGAACTTTTTGGTAAAAATTCAACTCGTCGTGTTTGGAGGAGAAAGAATGCCGAGTTGCATCCAAAGAACACCATACCTACGGTGAAGCATGGGGGTGGAATCATCATGCGTTGGGGCTGTTTTTCTGCAAAGGGACCAGGACGACTGATCCGTGTAAAGGAAAGAATGAATGGGGACATGTATCGTGATATTTTGAGTAAAAACCTCCTTCCATCAGCAAGGGCATTGAAGATGAAACGTGGCTGGGTCTTTCAGCATGACAATGATCCCAAACACACCGCCCGGGCAACGAAGGAGTGGCTTCGTAAGAAGCATTTCAAGGTCCTGGAGTGGCCTAGCCAGTCTCCAAATCTCAACCTCATAGAAAACCTTTGGAGGGAGTTGAAAGTCCGTGTTGCCCAGGGACAGCCCCAAAACATCACTGCTCTAGAGGAGATCTGCATGCAGGAATGGTCCAAAATACCAGCAACAGTGTGTGGAAAACCTTCTGAAGACTTACAGAAAACGTTTGACCTCTGTCATTGCCAACAAAGGGTATATAAAGTATTGATATTAACTTTTGTTATTGACCAAATACTTATTTTCCACCATAATTTGCAAATAAATTCTTTAAAAATCAGACAATGTGATTTTATGGATTTTTTTTTGTCTCATTCTGTCTCTCATAGTTGAAGTGTACCTATGATGAAAATTACAGGCCTCTCTCATATTTTTAAGTGGGAGAACTTGCACAATTGGTGGCTGACTAAATACTTGTTTGCCCCACTGTATTTGATATTCCATCAGGACAAAATTGTACTTAGAACAAAGAAAGAATTCAGATCCTAGGCGATATCTTCATTCCATCTCAGCCAAGAGATGGTCCTTCCATCCTTTTTTCCTAATCCAAAAAATGAGGAGGAGGAACATCATCACAAATTGGATTTGCGGAGATGTGTTTCAGAATATTTTAAGAGAACATCACTGTTCAGGAAATCAGGTGGGTTGTTTGTGCATTTTCAGGGTAAATGCAAAGGTTCCCAAGCATCAAAAGCCTCCATTGCACGGTGGATAGTTGACTGCATTAAAGAAGCATATTTGGATGCAGGTAAAAATCCTCCAAAAATAATAAAAGCTCATTCTACTAGAGCAGTATCAACATCTTGGGCTGCAAAACATGCTGAAACTACTGAAGAGATTTGCAGAGCTGCTACTTGGTCGTTCATATCGACCTTCATAAAACATTATCAACTAGGTGTCCAATCATCATCCGCAGCTAAATTCGGAAGAAGAGTTTTGAAGGCTGCTACCACTTCGAGATGGTGAGACCTTTCCAACTTATATTAATTATTTATTCAATTTTATATATAATTTTTTCCAAACTACCTTTTGTATATTAGGTAGGCTAAAGATTAACTCTTGGGAATTATACTATAATTATTATATGTTAGTTTTTTCCCGCCCTTATTTTTGGGCTTTGGTACATCCCATCAAATCAATTGCCGTGACTGGGACACAAAAGAAAGGATGAAATTTTCTTACCGATATTTACTTTTCTTGTGTCCCTTCACGGCACGCCCTACCCTTAACTAACATTTTCTTGTATAGTATTTTAGCTCTGACAAAAGTTGACTGGTGAAGGGGGGGAGTCAGATAATATTGATTGGTCCTACACCAGCGGGAGGGGAGGAGACATTACCCATCAGTCAATTGCTGTGAAGGGACACAGAAGAAAGGAAATATCGGTAAGAAAATTTCATCGAAACCTATTGTCTATTTTTAACTAAAATCTGAATAAAATGGAGATCAACAAATATAGGCCACTACAGATACAATTGGAAAAAGAAATATAAGAAAATCTATCAGACCAGTAATATAGCATGCTCTTTTCAAAGTATGACATTGAGTGGACTAGTAACATTCTCTTTACTAATAACTTTTTTCTGTGAAGAAGCAGGGGAAACTGAGAAATGTTCAGTTTTCCTCTGGTAGTCACTAAACCACACTATACTGTACCAACCCAACCTTGTTCCACAGACAAGTGCCAGCCACGAAAGCCACAAATCTACCACTATACTGTCAGCTGGACAAGCCTCGTACCACTGGTTGCTACAAGACCCACACAATGCTGTTTGCAGGTCGCACTGGAGCAACAGAAACAGGTGAGCCACACCTTTCCTCCCAACAAAGTCCCTTTTGCATCAAGCATAGTTAGACATGTGGAACTCCATCACAGAATGTCTAATTATGCCCACTCGCCGCTCAGGCATGTGGTAAGGACAGCATCAAAAACCTTACAAACTGTAGGTCATGTGACATACACAATTATATATATATATATATATATATATATATATATATATATATATATATATATATATATATATATATATACACACACACACACACACTATATATGACTAGCCTATTCGTCTACCCTGTTACTGTATCACTCCCAGCCACACCACTGGGTGCAAGTAATGAAGAGTTAGCCCTGACTGCAGGCCATTGGCTGAGGAGACAACTGAGAGGAGTGACCATGAGGCTGAAGACCCCTGCCTACTCTCAGCAAAAATAACTGTAGGAAGACTTCAGTGTCTTAATTTATTAGGTCTTCCCACCATATTCAGAGCTCTGTCTTCATTTCACCCCCCCTCCAGTCCCATTTGGTATGTTCCCCTCCTAGCCTCTCTTTCACTGCTACACCAGTTCATATCCCAACCTGTCCAGAGCAGTACAATCACTCATCCTGGAACAGCTGCTTTTTACAGGCGATAGATCTCAAAACTTTGCTAGCCACTGGTCTGAGACAGATGAGCCAGGAGCAGAGAACGAAAAGGCCAGTCTGTTGGCCAGAACGGACCACAAAGACAGACAAGTACTTGGGAGAAGACTCCTACAGATGTTTCAGCTGTAATTATATACCAGCGAGAGAGTGGAACAAGTCTGGGGTGTCACACAGTGTATGGGATGTTCTGTGATTAACACTAGACATAGCTGGGGAGGCAGACAGTGTAGGTCTTCTTTTAGGGATATGTGACCACCAATGGACAACAAACCAAGGCTGGGGTGCACGGAGTGCATGTGTGGTTCTGTTATTACCAGTGGAACATCGCCCTCTTTCCTGTCTCTTCTGAAACAGGCAACGCCGTGGTCCTTTTCCTATATACATAATACATATACTGGCAGTACTGGCATGGCTTTGCCTGTGCAGTTAGAAAAAGAGAATGTATTTGCATGCAACACACAATATGTAGAAACTGGAGGTTGTACACAAGGTATTATTTAGGTCTGAATTTATTAACTCCTTGAGTGCCAGACAAGTATGCAATGCATTGCAGAGCAATGCATTGTGTATCTCTCTTGTACCGAAAGAGTTAATATTTGTTATTCATGAATGCACTGCATACCAGTCCTCAAAAAGGGAGAGATGTACTTACAGATATTACCTTTTCTTCGGTGTCCCCCCACGACGATAAGAACATTATGGGATTGTCCCTCCCTCCAGCTGGCACAGGATCCAATGAAAAATAGTTTAAAACAGGTCTCCCCACTTGCATTGCCAGTCTACTTTTGTCAGAGCTAGATGATATAATATAGAGGTTATTACATGGGAGGGAGCGCCGGGGGGGGGGGACGACACAGAAGAAAAGGAAATATTGGTAAGTCAATTTCTCCCGTGCCCCCTACCACGGCGACAAGAACATTATGGGATATACCAGAGCAGTGCCATATCTGGGTGGGATCTTAATAGCTATGGCTGGTCTAGTACTCCCATCACTGTCTTATAGACAACAACTCCCAATAATTTAAAAAAGCCAAAACAACCACTCTGATGATAAGAGAAGGATTTAGGCTTATTCTTACCCACCAGATGTCAGTGGCTGCTTGCAGAACTCCTTCTGAAGCTTGTACATCCAGCAGGTACTGGCGAATAAAAGTGGTCATGCAAAACCATGCAGCAGCTCTACAAATTTCTTCTGGGGATACAGAAGCCTTAGATGCCCAGGAAGCTGCTACAGCCTTGGTGGAGTGCGCTTTGAGGTTTTTTTGGCAGTTTTTTTTCCCACCTGCAAATACGCCATTTTGATGCATTCTACAATACACCTGGACAATGAGGGCCTAGAGGCTGTTGTCCCTCTGAACCTACCCTGATGGTGAACGAACAGGGAATCTGCTTTTCTGAACTCTTAAGTCATTTTCAAATATGGAGAAATGCTTCTCACCTAAGTTAAGTAGAAGCTGGTCTGTCTCATTCGGTGGGTTAGAGCAGAATGCGGGTAGCACAATATGTTGGTTTAGATGGAAATTAGAAACTACTTTAGTTTTGAAACCAGGATGGGTTCTTAAGACAACTTTATCTTGATGTAGAACCAGGTATGGCGATTTAGAGGATAAGGCTTGCAGGTTGTTAACCCTTCCGGCAGACGTAAGCGCCGTTAGGAAAACAACCTTCAGAGTAAGGTTTATTTTAAATGGGAATTTGTTCTAGTGGTTCAAATTTTGTAGAAGCTGCTAGCTGTTTCTAAACAATAATCAGGTCCCAAGGTGGTATAATGCTCCTTAAACTTGGCCTCGTTTTTCCTATTTATTTAAGGTATCTTCTTAGCACATCCTTGCCTGCAAATTGTTCTGCAAGGACAGAAGACTTTGCAGAAAGTTGGACCTTCAGGGAGGCTGGTCTTAGTCCTTTGTCATAACCTTCTTGGAGGAACTAATATTTTTGTAGCAGAGACTGACGATCTGTCGAGCCCCTTTCAGAGACACCAACTTCTGAAATTTCTCCATATCCTAAAATACATTTTTGATGTGGATGCTTTTCTCCCTGAAATAGTGTTAATGACTGAATCTGCTAAACCCTTTGATTTTAGAGATGCCCTCTCAGCCTCCATGCCATCAATCTGAAGAAGCTGCAATTCTGATGAACTAGACCATGTTGTAGAAGGTCCTGCATATCTGGTAGATGCCATGGGAGATCTACAGATAGCTTTCTTAGATCCAAATACCAGATTCTTCTTGGCGAATCCAGTGCTATCATTATTATGTTGTCTCTCCTTTTTATTTTCCTGAGGACCAGTGGAATCATTGGTATGGGAGGGGAACATGTATGCTAGGTTGAAGTCTCATTTGAACGACATTGCGTCCACTCCCATTGCTAAAGGATGATCCCTGCATGACAAAACATCCTGCACTTTGTTTTTGTTTGATGCCATTAGGTCGACTGATGGTTTTCCCCACCTTCTGACGATCTTCCTGAAGACCTCCTTGTATAAGGACCACTCTCCCTGGTCTATGGTGTTTCTGCTGAGAAAATCTGCTTCAATGTCCTGGACCTCCAGAATGTGAGATGCCGATAGATGTGACAGATTCAATTCTGCCCATTTCAGAATTCTTTCCGCTTCCTTGCTGAACAGTGGGCTCCCTACTCCTCCTTGGTTCCGGATATACATAACTGCTACTACACTGTCCGATTGAATCCTTTCGGATTTGTTTCTTAGATGGATCTTGAGACTCACGACAGCGGAATATTGATTTTAGCTCCTGGACATTTATATGGAGACTATTCTCGGACTTCGTCCATAGCCCTTGTACAGACTTCTTTCCCCAAAGACTTCCCCAACCTGTCAGACTGGCGTCCGTCGTCACGGTCTCCCATACTTTATCTAGAAAGGAAAAATCCCCTTTTCAGGTTCTTTTGTAGCAGCCACCACTTTAATTTCTTTTTCACTTTTGGTGTCAGCCTGAGCGTCATGTCGAATGAATCCTTGTTCCAGTTCTTTAGGAACCACCTTTGGATTGGTCTCATGTGAGACCAAGCCCAGGGGACAACTTTTATTGAGGAGGATAAAACCCCTAGAAAGCTCATAGTGTCCTGCGAGGTCTGGATAGGTCTTGAACTGAAGTTCTGGACTCTGGATGTTATGTTGAGAATTCTGAGGGGGACAGGAGTGCCCTGTTTTTGACGGTGTCCAGGATGAGCCCCAGAAAAATTAATAACTGACATGGCACTGTTTGGCGCTTTTCCTTGTTCAGAATCCATCCCAATATCTCTAGATATTCCTGAGTTCTAGTAACCTGTTGCTTTGCCTGATGATAACTGTCTGCTACGAGTAGCAGGTCGTCGAGATAAGGGAGGATTCTGACTCCTTTTCTTAACTGCTCCAATGATACTGCCAGGGTCTTGGTAAATACAATTGGGGTTGATGATAGCCCTAAGGGCTTTACTTTGAATTGCCAATGTTGGTGTGCAAACTTGAATATTAGATATTTTTGACGAGACTGACTGGGACGTGATAATTGGAGTCTTTTAGGTCTATTGTCGCCATCCATGCTCCTTGGTTTACTGCTCTGAGGACTGAAGTTACGGTTTCCATTTTGAAGGGCTGGCACTTTATGAACTTGTTCAGATATTTTAGATTTAAAACTGTTCTGTAACCTCCCCCCCCCCTTTCGCTTTTGGAGGCAGAAAGATTACTGCATAAATTCTCTTGCCCTCTTGATGGGCTGGAATTGGTTGGATTACTTTGTTTTGAACCAGACTTTGAATTGAATGGGTTAATTCCATGTTCTTCTCTGGATCTGACTGGATAGGTGATGACATCCTTGTAGGGCCTTATTCTGAATTCTAGCGGGTACCCTGCCTCTAGGGTTTGTAGTACCCATTTGTCCAAGATTATTTGTTTCCAGTAAGGTAAGAATAGTTGAAGTCTCCCTCCCTACTGGTCCCTGAGACAGGGCCCTCTGACCTTCATAGCGACTCTTTCTTGGTTTGATTTTTTCGAAAAGCTTCTTTTCTGAAAGCTGGTCTAAACCCCCTCGGAGGATGTTTGTCTCCTTTGGTCATAGGACTTGTTCTGTTGAAACATTCTATTGTCACGAAAAAGGCTGCTTGCTTGATTTAAAAGAAGACCTGCTAGGTGACATCCTGTTCCTTCGATCTTGAGACAGAAATTGATTTTTCTTCTATGTCCCATCCATGGCCAATGGGTACTTGTCTCCTTCCCTTCAGCCGAATGTAGGACCAAACTAAAAACTACTTAAGCTTATCCACTTCCTCTCTCGTCAGTCTTTTGGTCCTACAGCCAGTGAAGGAACGCAGGGCATCCATTTGAACGCTGTAAAGAACAACATTTCTGATTTACTTGTAATGGCTGCATTTTAATGCCGTCCCCGCCAGGGCATCTGTTTCTCCCTTAAGACCGGGCTTCGCGACAGCTGGCCCAGTAAGATCTGTTCCTCCTTCCTGGTACAACATTATGTCCAATTGCAGAAGCAGGCTCAGGATGACGCGCTTCCGCCCCAGCAGCGTTCCAGGAAGTCAGACTGCGGCATGGAACCCTGAAAGCATGGAGTCTTCCATAACACCTGACAGAGGAAACATTCAGTTATCGGAGGACAGGGTAAGTCCTCTTATTTATAACCTCTTGCGCCGATTCTTCTGCTAGGTCTCTGCATTGCACACTGAAACGCAAGCCAATTACTCCATTACTATATAAGAGGTGCATGCATCTGTGCTTAGTTCCCAAGAGGTTGACTGTAGGTAGTGGCATACAGTTATGTTTTTAGCTTCTTCTATTAAAAAAAGTTATATTTTAGATGACAGTGTGGCTACTACTCCAAAAGCCCCTTCCGCTAAAGATAAAAGAACACCTGAATTAAAAGAGAAGGATGTCAGTCACAAATCCAAAGCATGTGCAGGATGTGATGCTATTATTCCTCTGGAGGCAAATTTGTGTTTAGAATGTCAAAAAAGGCTACAGGCACAGAAGTTCCCAATCAACTACAAGATTTCCTATCCCAGATAAAAGTGCCAATGCAGGAGACCTTTGCAAGTATACAAGCCCAACCAAGAAAAAGGCTAAGAACTGAAGACCCTGAAGAGGGTACGTCATCCAGAATAAGCAAGTGTCATGGAAGTGTTGTCCCAGTACTCTTCTGAAGAGGAGGGGGAAATTCAGGAAGAAGATGAAGGCACATTCAATCTAGAAAAAATAAAACCATTTCTAAAGCTAATGAGAAAGACACTTGGCCTATCTGAAAAAAAAAAAAAAAGCAAGGTATATTAGATAATTCTTTCATGTGGAACAAGAGAGAATTGCCTGTATTCCCCATACATCATTCAGTGTCCGAACTGGTGAAAGACTGAATGGGCTAAAGGTGACAAGAGGATGTCTGCATCTTAATAGCTATTAAAAATGTATCCGTTTAGAGAAAAAGATACCTTAGCATGGGTTGTTCTGCCCAAGATAGACGAGTCAATTGCCCAAATTGCAAGAAGGACGACCATCCCTATGGAAGATGGGTCTTCCTTAAAGGATGTGATGGACAGAAGAATTGAAAATGCCTTAAAAATAGCAATTCTCCTTAATCGGACAAAAATTTAAAAGGTAGCAACTGCTTTAGCCTGTATGGCCAAAACTGCTAGAATTTGGCTATCTGAACTAGAGGAACACACAGGATCTTCAGTGTCAAGATCAAAACTTTTAAAAGAGGTAACCACTATTAAAGAGGCGATAGCTTCTTGTGATGCTTTATTAGATTTCATCAGACTAGCAGCAAGATCCTCATCTCTATCCATAACAGCCAGAAGATCCCTTTGGTTGAGATCCTGGGGTGCTGATGTATCATCCAAAAGTAAATTAGTTTCACTTCCTTTCACAGGCTCTATTCTATTTGGAGAACAACTAGAGGAAATAATTAAGAGTTACAGGAGGCAACAGCTCGTTTCTTCCCCAAGATAGGAAGCAAAGATCACCTCCTATACATTCATCCTTTAGAAAAAGGAGACAAGCCTTTCTGAGTGACAAAAGGTTTCAGACATCAAGAAACTATGAAGCAAGGAAACAATCATCAGTCCAACAACCCGAAGCCTCATTTAGAAAGGATGGGTTTTGGAAGAAAAAAAAAAAAAAAGTTCCCTTGAGGACCAGCAGATCCTGCCTCATGTACCAGTGGGAGTCAACTGGCACTGTACATCTCAGAATGGAAAAAGTTAACCAACATAGACAATTGGACACTTTGTATTTTACAGGCAGGGTGCCCGCTGATTTTTCCCAAACAGACCTCAAGCAAATATACTCAAGAAATCAAACACTCCTGAAAAGGAGCCAAGAGCATTGGAGTTACAAGAATCTATTCTAGAGCTATACCTGAAGGAAGTTATAGAACCAGTGCCATGGAAAGAAAAAGGGAAAGGATGGTACTCTAATCTTCCTGGTCAAGAAGACCACGGGCAGATACTGTCCAATATTGGATTTAAATTCATTAAATACCTTAATGAAGCATCAAACCTTCAAGATGGAGACAGTGATCCAGGCAATTCTTCCAGAATCATCTCGCCTAACAATAGACCTACAGGATGTGTATTATCACATCCCAATAGCACAAAATTTCAGGAAGTATCTCAGATTCTGCTGCAAGGAGTGGCACTGGCATTTGGGCTACCCTCAGCTCCAAGAATTTTTTTCCAAAGTTCTAGCAGCTGTCCTAGAGTCGCTAAGATCAACGGGTGTGAAAGTGGTACCATATCTGGACAATCTACTGTTAATAGCAAACTCCAATACTCAGGCACATCAGCAAATGACCATGGCGATATCACATCTGCAGAATCTAGGGTGGATTATCAACTCCAAGAAGAGTCAGCCATCTTCAGCCAGGTGACTACAGTTCCTTGTATTGACAATGGACACAATCAGGAACACAATATCTCTGTCCCCAAACAGGGTCAAAACAGTAGCAATCAAAATAAGAATATTTGAAAAAATTAAAAGAGCACAGAGCCCAGGATTATATGACAGCACTGTGGCCTATGGTGCCATCAGTCCAAGTGTCTCCTTCATCAAAAGTTCACATGAGGCCTCTACAAAGATGGTTCCTGAAGCATTAGAACAAGAATTCTCTCAATTTAAGTCAACAAATCCCATTACCTATAAAAGGTGAGAGAAGAATTAACTTGGTGGAAGAATCAGAAAAATCTTTCCAAAGGTCTATCAATAGAGGACATGGAATGGCAGAAGATAATAACAGATGCAAGTATGACAGGATGGGTAGGTTGTTTCATGGACAAATTGGTTCAGGGAGCATGATCCAAAAAGGAAGAAACCTATCAACAAACTGGAGCTAAAAGCAATATTCCTCTGTCTGAAAAAATTCAAAGCACTTATCAAAAACAAGGCAATACAGATAGTGCTGGACAGCATGATAACTGTTCTATAAATAAAAGAACCAGGGAGGCACAAGAAGCCCAACCTTAAATGCAGAGGCAAGAATAAGAATATTATGGGCAGAAAAAAACTGGTAGCTCTATCAGCAATTTACATTACGGGAAGCCAGAACCATCAAGAGGACTACTTGAGTCGCGTCAGAGTAGATCCAGGGGAATGGGCCCTGAACAAGGAAGTTTTCAGGCAGATTAATCTGAATCTAGCTGACCAGCCGGCGGCTCTGCAGCAGAGCCAAGATTGTGTTAATGAAAAATAAATCTTTCACTTATAAGGTCTTCTACGTCTAGAACTTTTTAGTGTAGGATTTATCTTTTTATTAATGCGATCTTGGCTCTGTTGCAGAGCCGCCGGCTGGTCTGCGTACCGGATTCCAAATCTGTCAGCTTGAAAGCTGACGTTAGGCAGGCAAGAGCTTTGTAAGCGGTTATCTCTCAAGCCATAAGGGTTTGAGAGATGCCGCTGGTGGCATTTTTCTTCTTTATTTAAAAAGGATACTATTGTCAGAAATGAATACAAGCAAATCTTGTAGCTATTAAAAAAAAAAAAAAAAAAAAATCTAAACGCCCCCAGTCTCCTCTCTCAAACCTTTATGGTTCGAGAGATAATTGCAGTGAAAGATTCCCCCTCCCTCCGCTTTCCCTGAACACAGCGTCTAGCAGGTTGCAGGGGAATCCGATCCCTGGACAAGCAGAGGCTCCTCAGCAGAGCAGAGATCGAGGAGAGACATAAAAAGTGTTACTTCACTGGAATGGTCTACAAAGTATGCCTGCAAACCAAGCAAACTTTGTAGACCATTCCAGTGAAGTAACTATTTTTATGTCTCTTAACCTCGGCTCTGCTGAAGAGCCTCCGACAGTCCCGTGACCAGATTCCCCTGCAGCCAGCTAGCCGCTGAGTTCAGGGAAAGTGGAGGGAGGGGGACTCTTTCGCTGCAATTATCTCCCATAGCTACAAGATTTGCTTGCATTAAATTCTGACAATACTATCCCTTTAAAGGGCTACAAAATAGGGTTAAGTAATTTTTAAGTATTACTATCCCTTTAACCAAGTTTTAGGCTTATGGGCTTCCTCCTCCTTGTTTTCTGTAGGCTTCTCTTTAGTAGAGGCTGCTGTGGGTTTTGGAGTGGCCATGGAGATATATTAGCTGGAAGAGAGTTAATAAATATTAAAATATAACCTTTATTATTAATTTAATAAAACAGACCTAAACCCCTGATTGCTGCAAATGGCGAATAAATAGATACTGGCTTGCGTTCCAGCCTGAAACACAGAGGCCATTCCAATTAGGCAACATATTATAAATTAATGTTTCCTACCTTAGCCCTCCTTTTTGTTCCTGCGATCTCCACAGTGTCAATTCCTGGAGCGCACTAGCTCCTACGTCATTTGGCTGCGTTTTGTTTTGGTTTCTTGAGGCTGCCCGAAGGAAGCCTCATTCCAGCAGCAGCCTCCACGGCTGGCTGGGAGCGCAGCTGGGGCCTCAGAGCGCTTCAGCCCTGGATTAGCTGCCTCGCAGGCAACCCCATGAGTACTAACAGGTATGCCTGATAATCGCTTCTTTCAGCTCTGCTACTGGACCTCCCTTCCTGCTCCAGCTGTCGAAGATACAAAAAAGGACTGGCAATGCGAGTAGGGAGACCAGTTTTAAACTATTTTTCATTGGATCCTGCTCCAGATGGAGTGAGGGACAATCCATAATGTTCTTATTGCCATGGTAGGGGACACAGAAGAAAGATTACCATTTGAGTGCCAGAAGGATGTGTAATGCATTGCTCTGCAATGTGTTGTGTACCCCTGTGGCATTCAAAAGGTTAAGCCTAATCATGTCTTCATCCACTTTGCCAGCCCTATCTGCTCCCAAGTGTCCACCAACCCAACACAGAACCCACACACTTACACAGGCAAAACTAATTTTTGGACTGCCAATGAGGATGCATTTCTCATCTCATCCGCCTTCCCACATGCACTGCCCCCCCCTTCCACATGTGGGTGTAGGTGTGTGCGTGTACACCCGTGCAGCAGCTCATTCAACGTCTTGCAGTTTTTTTCCCCTCCTAACAGCTCCAGGAACTGTCTCTCTTTTACTAACAACTCTATAACGGACACATGCAGTCGTTGTAAGCTCCGCCCCAACAAATCTTATGCGCTACCCACTCAACATTAAGCCCACCCTGGGGTGCTGCCACAGATCCCAAACAGCCCTAGGTTACACACACTTTACTGACTACTGAATTATTGTATGATAGTCTGGATTACATTTCCATTCTTAAGATATTTCATTGATTTAGCTAACAGATTCCCATTAACGTCTATGGAGACATCTGTAAATAAAACCCTTGATAATCTTATCAACGACAGTGAAATCCAGGGCTAAGTGTTAAAATTAAAAGCCATTTATTCTTATATGTATTGTTCCCCATTTAAAGTGGAACTTTAAGAGCATACTAAGTCGCAATGCATTCATTAAACGCTGGGAAATAGAAGCCTTACCTTTAAAAAAATAGTACAGTGTAAAGTAATCCTTCCCATTTGGGGACTGACGGGCAGGTTAGTGCGGTCTGCCCACGTGTGCAGTCAGTCCCTTCAGGTAACCATATGGCGCACTGCAGTGCTACTCAATGGAGACTGGGACCAAAATGTCTGTGCTGTAGCCTGGGTTCCAGTCTCCAAACGGGAAGGATTTCTTTACACACTGCTTTTTTTAAAGGTAAGACATCTAATCCCAAGCTAATACAGATCCTGTATTAATCCCTTGACAATGAATACCCAACTGCCACCCAATCACAGATGCTGCATGAGGGTGCATACTCATTTGTGAAAGATTTTTAGTGACGCATACCACCCTGTAATTCATTTCCATCTACTCATGGAATAGAAGAGCACTATTAACGTGAGACATGTTTTCCTACCGTTCAATCTTTGCCTGCCTCTGAACAGCCATTGCTGTAAGGTTGGGATGTGCTGGTTGACGAACAGGGTGGGCTTCTTCGTCTTCTACTTTGATGGCACCATTTTCTTTAGGGAGATCAAATCTAGAAATTTTGTACTCATGGCATCGCCTCAAGAAGTCCAAGAAATATGAGCGGGCAGTCTCCAAATGCTTCAGTCTATGACTAAGTCCCACCTGCTTGAGGGTCAGTGCCCCGAGGAGAGCTGGCAGAAGAAGATACTTTATGTCTGTGGAGGAAATTTCGTCAAGATCCTCATTTCGACTGTGGAAGAGAAAGAGAAAAGATTCAGAACTTGGATCCAAGGAGGAGAGGAGGTGTGAATGCATAACCAGGAATAGGAAACCACTGGCTCTCCAGCTATCAGAGTGGATCTCCCATCAACCACAATAAGACAACTGGTTGGGGATAAAGGGGGATGTTGTTTCTGTCTAACAGAAACTCTCTCTGGTGGTAACCCATTTTCCATAAATGCATAAACATGGATTGGTCCATGTGTTGCTCAAATCCTTACAATGTGCATGTAAAATGTGTTCGTATACTATTTACTACATGCATCTATCCATGATGAGGACCTCTATTACCTCCACACATGTATTTGTTACATTCAAGATTCTAAGACAGGACCTCTCCATACATGTGTTTAATGGGAGCGAGATTTTTATCCTACCACCTTCTGTATATAGCGAGGCTGATGAACTAAGGAGAAAAAAAAAAAAAAAAAAAAAAAAAAAAAAAAAAAAAAGAGATGAGGTTCTCAAACAAACCACTACAACATAGGTGAAAGTAAAAAACCCCATTGATTTAAATGGGACTTTAAACCACTTGCATGATAGAGGGGTTACCAATTTAAAGGGATAGTAATACTTCGTTTTAACTTTATTTTATTTTGTAGGCATTAAAAAAACATGAAGAACGATATAAGTCTTATCTCTGAAACCTTTATGGTTTAAGAGATATTCACAAACAAAGTATCCCTCCCCCTGTTCAACCAGATCAGAAGGGAGATGCCCAGGTAGACTGCAGAGAGGGACAATCTTCAATTAAGATAAGGGAAAAAGCTGAAAAACTTGTCAAGGGGGGAAGGGCTTTCATTGTTTTCATAGGAAGAAGATTGTCCCCTGCTGTTATCTGTCCTGTCATACAACCAGACTCACATCTGAGAAGAGATGGCTTACACTAGGTAAAAGGGGCGGGGAGGGGAACTTTGCTTGTGAATATCTCATAAACCATAAAGGTTTGAGAGATAAGACTTATATCATTCTTCATGTTTTTTTAATGCCTACAAAATACTGTTTGCTGCAAATTTGCACTAGTTTTCTTTAGTACATCAGGCTCAGCGTTGCTACCTTACTACATGCTGCCTATAAAGGATGCATATTGCAGGGCTACACAAAAACCACTGCAACCCCAGAGTAGGGAAGCAGAGGTAGCCATCCCTTGCATCTCCTGCTGCTATTAATACGCATCATGCTCTGTTCTGTAGTATACATATTTCTTAAATAGACAGTATTAAAATAAATGTGGAAGAACTCATTTGTATAGCTGAGCATGATGAGAGAGTATGTACCAATTGACCTTTTTTTTGTAATTCAATCATGCTTACGTTTGCAATTACATTTCCGCCCATATTGGAATGGCAACAGAACAGTTCTTTTGTACTGATGACCAGTCAGAAGTGATTTCCTCTGCATGAACCAACACTGCATTTGGAGGTGTGCACTCTCAGAAAAGATATTCAAGAGGGGAATGTAGCCTCTGCCAGTTCTCCTCCACACGTCTAAATATTTGTTTATATTCTGTCCCTGCCATGCATCTATATAAGAAGGAGACCTCATGCTAACCCCATGAATTCATTAACACAGTACATTAGAGAAGAGACATCAGTGACACGCTCCCAATTTGTGAATCAGTACACGAGTATGATTTAGAACTTGATCTATCTATACATGAATGAGGATGTATGGTATCTGATCTGTCCAGCTACCATCAATACATGGGAAAAGGAGGTTGGGGAATGAGTGATCTGACCCATCCAAGCACCACCATGTGAAGAGTAAAGGCTGAATGTGACATACAATTAGCCCCTATATATATATATATATATATTCATCAGTACATGACAGCAATGTCCCATGACCTGTGAATAAATACATGAGATGGGGCAACAGTCCCTAACCTGCCACCATCTGTGAGAGGGTGGAGATCTACTTTCTAACCTGCCCCACCCACACAATAGTAGTAGAATATGACTGCTTCTAGGGTTACCAAGTATGCCTAAATAATTATGGTATTAAGATGGCTGTGAGATCTTTTGTACCAGTATTAGTGATGTGTCATAACAACCACACATCAGATATGACGTGCTTCTGAAAAATACATGATACGGATCTTTACAGGAACAATTGCAACCCTAATGCATAAGAATAACTGCACTCCAGTAGCATGAATTTTTTTCCACTGCTGATTATAACCTTCTGCAAGTTAAAAGGATGTATAGCACACCTCCTGGTTAAAGGATTGAGAATGAAACCCTAGTGAGTTTATCTGAAACCATCTAGACAAGCATACACTGATTTTTGTTAGCCCTTAAATTAGGGTTGCACCGATACCGATACTGGTATCGGTATCGATAACTGCATTTGCGCAAGTACTCGTATTGCGCAAATGCGTCCGATGCCAGCACCGATACCCTGTGACAGGGTCTGTGCTGCAGAGAGGGAGCCCGGGGAGCTGCTCACAATGCTCCCCCCGGTCGCCTCTCTCCCTCCTGCAGCGTTGGAGCGTTGCTGCAGGTTACCATAGCAATGATCAGATGCTGACCTCTGCCGGGGCTCGCGAGAGAACAGCGAGCTCCCGGCAGAGGAGGGTAAGGCAGGCAAAGAGATGGCAAGACGGGGCATCAAGAGCGGGTGGTGAAAGAGCCAGAGAGGGGTGTCAAGAGGGAGAAAAAGAGGCAGAAAGGGACTACGGGAGAAGAAAAAAAAAAAAAAAAAAAAAAAAAAAAAAGAGGCAAAAGGAGGAAGGATCAGGAGACAAAAGGAGGGGGGCCAAGAAGAGGCAAAAGGAGGGGAGATCAGGAGAGAGAGAGGCAAAAGGGTGGGATCAAGAGTCAAGGAGGGGGAGAATGGGGGATCAAAAGGGAGAGAAAAAGCCAGGGCAAAAGGAGGGGGCTCAAGAGGGGGAGAATGAAGCAAAAGGTGGGAATCAATATGGGGAGAAAGAGGCAAAAGGGGAGAATCAAGAGGTGGTGTGTGTGTGTGTGTGTGTATATATATATATATTTATTTCAAGTACTCACCGATACCAATTACTGATACATTTTTTTTTTTTTTTTGCTGTCATTTGCCAGTTTTCCAAGTACCTAAAGTGTATATATATATATATATATATATATATATATATATATATATATCTATGCATGCTTTAGGTACTTGGGAAAACTGGCAAATGACTGCAAAAAAAAAAAAAAAATGTATCGGTAATTGGTATCGGTAAGTACTTGAAAAAAGTATCGGTACTCTTACTCGGTCTTAAAAAATTGGTATTGGTGCATCTCTACCTTAAAGTTGTCCATTATGTAGTTCACAACAGGTATGGCATAACATTTGTGTGCCATGGCAAAAAACAACCTTAATGTCTCACGCATTTACCTAAAGACTGAACTTGATGGATATTTTTTTTCCAGCTTCATCATCTATGGTACATATACAATATTGATAATAGATGAGAGTTGGTACCGTGTTAGCCGTAGAATTTTTGCCTCCTATACAATACTGATACACACACACCTCATAGAAATTTCAACTGTATATGTCACAACTCAAAAAAAAAAAAAATAAATAAAAAAAAATAAAAAGTTAGCGTCATGATTCAAAAATGTGGAAATCATTGTTCTAGGGTGATATAACCCTGTTGCCTTTAACCCAGTGGTGCTCCAGTCACAAAGAACCATTAACATGCTACATCTGACACCCTGTTCACACAGGTGACATATGTAATATTTCTAATGCTGTATTAATTGGAGAAACATGTAACCGCTTCAGGTTAAAAGTTCTGCTCTCCCAGGCTACTAACATAATACATGCGAATACTGAAAGAGACTGTGCTTCACTTGAATATATTTTTTGCTAAATGCAACGCTGTTGCAGCATTCCTAATCTGCACTACTGTCTATTGGGCTACCATTCAAGTTATCTGCACAGGCGTTACTGCTGGTTGCAATGCTCTTTGCATACTTCAGTGACTGGCTGACTCAAAGGGATACCTGTGTATCTACAGCTAGATACAGATGTGGACCAGACCCTGTCCCACTCCTGGGGGCGGGGAATTAAAGCTCAAACACACCCAAGAAGAACTCTGTCTGCCTCTGTGCTAGATATGTCACTGGTTTATTGACAAAGGATGCAGTTACTTGGCAAATAGCCTGTGCAAGGTTAAACTGGCATTGCCAACTCTGAAAATTTGGCCTTTCATCCAAAGAACCTGATATCTTGGTCAAAAACCCAGAGTCCATACATCACAACATTTCAAACTGCCAAAGAGGGACACTTGTGTTTTAGGGGGTGTTACTGGGGGAGTGGCTGGTGGGAGGGGCATTACCAATTCATTTTTAGGCTATTTCATGACCTATTGTCACCTCCTTGTATAATCTAATAAATGACTTATAACAAGACCAAAGTATATTATTGACAGACTAATTTATAAACATATATACTAAAGTTTAAACAAACAATAATGGGAGTTTTATTGCTGTAGAGTAGAGCAATGTGATACACTTATATACACACCACACAATCTAATCTCCTAAAAAAGAGGGACATCAGGGTGGGAAAGAGGGACACAGGGATTTGGGTCTGAAACAGGGACTGTCCCTCCTAAAGAGGGACACTTGGGAGGTATGAGTCTCTCTGGGTGAAAGCATAAGAGTTTTCAGGTATGCTATACATATCTGAAAACTTCTCAGGCACCATCAAAGGAAGGCACCAACTTATATCCAAAGTTTTATGAATATAGGGTGGGGTAGCAACCTGTATTGTGCTCAACAGACATGATGAGACTAGTTGAAGAGTTCACACCCAGACTTCAACACTTGGCACACATTCTGTATAGAGTATTTCCATTAATGCTCGCTCTACAATAACTCCAACAATCTTCTTAAAACTCATCTGCTATATGACTATTATCTATATCAATATGCACTGACTAGCCCTTTCCCCTATCTGCCCCGACATTTCAAACGACCAAAGAGAGACGCTTTTGCTTTAGGTGGAGTTGCTGGGGGCGTGACATTGCAGAGAAGTTTCAGGTTATTTCATGACTTATTGACAACTGTTTGCGTAACTGAATAAATGATTTATAGCAAGCCGAAAGTACTTATATGCAAATACTAATGTATATACACACACACACATGCGGAAGTTTAAATGAACATTAATGTGCGTTTTATTGCTGTGGAGCAATGTGACACACTTAAATCCATACTACACAGTCTGATCTCCACCGAAGTGTGACATGGTGATTTGGGTCTCCAAAGAGGGATAACTGGGAGATAGCGATACCTGAACAAATCGAGCTGGGTGACCATCCGCGTGGCCTGTTCCAGCATCCCAAGGCCTCGCTTAACCTTGTCCTGTACATCATGGGACCCTGTAGGCTCGCTGCTGCAATCCACTTCATCAAGCAAACGCCAGCCATTCTCCAACAATTCTGAAAGCTTTGGCAGATCAGATTCTAAAGCTTCCGCCATCTTCGGTGACCATCTCAGGTTTTACCGGCTTCCGTAATCTGCGTAGCAAGGTCGCCATCTTGTGATTGGCAAACAAAGCACTGCCCAGGCGCCATCTTTATTTGTATCAACCCCTGTTAAACATTATCTTACGCACCATATTGGTAGTGGCATGACCAGACATATACTAAGCATACGTTTATGTCACCAGAGGGAGCTATAGCATTACAAAACTTGGGCTTCAGTTTGTTCTTTAGTACCCACTGGAATAAAGCATAAAATTGTACTGGGACCTTTTGCTTTTCAAACTTAGTTTTCTGCAGCCCAGATTTATTCCATACTGTCCTCAAATGACAGATTTATTTTAACTATTTGACTACCAGAAATAGTCTGTAAAAAGAAGCGACATGTAAAGATCTGAAAAATAAGATGTGTGCTGGCTCTGGAACTCACACTCTCCTTACCCAGGCTCCAGCTTCACTGTGTGCATGACCACTGGCTTGTCTCTATGAGGACAGTCCTTTGAGACCCAAAACTGTCTTTCACACCCTGTTGTCATTTTTTAGGAGATCAGACTGTGTTGTGTGTGTATATAAGTGTATCACATTGCTCTGCAGCAATAATGCATACATTTTTGTTTAAACTTCAGTATATGTGTTTATAAGTTAACCTGTATAAATAAAATAATTTGGCTTTGTTCGAAATTACTTATTAAGTTACACAAATACATGGCAATAGGTCATAAAATAACCTAAAATTTATTGGTAATGTTCAGCACATCAACCATGCCCCCCAGCAACACCACCTAAAACAAAATTGTCCCTCTTTGGCCATTCCAAATGTTCCCCACCACACATGCAATGTCGCCCCAGCTTGTTTCCACTGCCACTAGTACTCATACATCACCAAATACACTGACCACCTAGTCTTATTCCACAGCTCACTGGCACTCACAGATCCAAACATGCAATATCCACCTCCCCAGCCCCAGACTTGTAGTGCTAGAGTGGTAGTCACATATCCCCACCTCTAGACTGTAAGATCTCACGAGCAGGGCCCTCTGATCCTTCTGTTCTCCACATTTGATTGTACTATTTAATACCTCTGTATGTCCACTGCCCACTGAAAGTCCACTGCCCACTGAAAGTCATAGATCCCCACATTCACTGTCTTACCCTCTCACCCCCCAGCCTTGCTCTACTGCCCACTATTAGTCATGAATCGCGGCATACAATCTCTGATCCCCCAGCCTTGTTCCACTGGTAGCCATGATTCTCGCACCCACTATGGTATGTCAATTCCTACTAATGGGGTACAGTTTTTCTCGGGCTGGCTTTCGGTACAAAATATAGTAAGAAATTTAATTCTGTTGAAAGTTTTTAGGATCTCTGAATTGACGAAGTGTAAAAAAGTACATTTTTCTAGATATAGTTGGGAACATTAGCTTAGGGGTAAAAAGGCAAGTGACCTCTCATTTGATTCAGGTGAAAGTTTCTTTCCGAAATGGAACGCCTTACTGAATTTTGTTCATATCTGCAATGGTTATGAACATGTTAGTGTAGGTAGGTCTTTTCAAAAAAGAAAAGTGGCAGACGTGTAGGTTTGTGCTTCATATCCCCCCTATGGTATGCCAACCCATTCCAATGGGGTGCAATTTTTCTTGGGCCGGAGGAAAGTACCGAATACAGTAGGACATTTTATGTTTTTTAAATTCTCTTAAAAAAAAAAAGTTTCCTATAGCTCCACCTCATGGAGATAATTGTGCATGCCAGTTTAGGGGTAGAAAAGCAAGAATACCAAAATCTGATGTAGGTTAATGTCTACTTTCCAAGATATTATGCCTTGTATACCTGTCCTTCACATCTGTAATAGTACTGACCATTTTAGTGCAGACAGCCTACTTCAAAAAAGAAAACTGGCAGTTGTAGTTTTGTGCTTCTGGCACCCCATACAGATGTCAACTCATACCCACGGGCTGACATTTTTCTTGTAAGAGAAGTAGCTAATCAATTTATTAGGAAATTCCATAATTTTCAAAGATTTCAGTACATTTGAAGGGGGTAGAAATGTAGAAAAAAATGCAAATTTTTAGCTTTAGCTCCACCTTCTGAAAATATTTGTGCACATCAGGTTAGGAATAAAAAGACAAGTAACTCCTAATTGTATGCCATGGTTTGTCTTCTTTCCAAAATGGTATTCTTTGTCTACTTTTCTCTATATCTGTAATTTTCAAAGATTTCAGTGGGGGTGAAAATGTAAAAGAAACAGTTTTTGCAAGATGTCATGAAAAAGCTGAATTTGTTCTGAAAAGAACAATATAGGTTTCCATATAAAACTAGAAAGTTGCCAAGGGCAATCATCCCTAAACAGTTGGATAGCAAAAATGCTGAAAATGTGTCTGTCCAGAAGGGTACAAAAATCCCCAAGCCTCCAGTTCTGAAAGGGTTAAAATAAGAAGCAGTAAGAGGAGTCTTACCATTACAAGTTGTGAATGACCCACTTACCATTCTTGGACCAATACAAGTACTTGGCACAACAAATCAGCAGGGCAGGAGCTGCATTGTCACTAACTCCAAGCAGGGTGTTATGCACTAAGGAGTGATAAAGAGGTGATAACGTGAAGATCACTTCTCGTGTTCCAATGTTATTCTATGGAGCCTATGCACTAAGATCTCCAAAGTTTGAGAAATCTTGATGCATTGGCTCCATAGACTAACATAGGAACTGGAGAAGTGATATCACTGTGAAAGTCATCTCACTTTATCACTTCTTTATCACGCCTTAGTGCTTCTCCCTCAAGGTATCTTTCTGATCTGAAGTACTTACTCTGTGAAGGTGTATCTGACAAGTCACCTTCTCACAATTATAGAACTCATATGCTACTGCATTAGTGGAAACATAGTTGCAAACCGTGGTGAGTATAGGGAAGCTTCCCACACTCACCAAAAATTATGAAGTTCACCTGTTCTCTTCTACAAGTCCAGTGGGAACGTTCACTAAGGTGTGATAAAGAGGCTATAAAGTGGAGATAACTTCTCCAGGGATATCACTTCTCCAATTCCTATGTTATTCTATGGAGCCAAGTCACTAAGATTTGTAGAACTTAGGCGATCTTAGTGCAGAGGCTTCATAGAGCCTAGTGCATAACCTCCCCTCCCCCCTAGACATATACAGCATATTCTGAAATTGCAGGACAGACTGTAAAGTACCCAAAAAGTGGACATGTCATATATGCGGAGTTATGCACTAAGGTGTGATAAAGAGGTGATAAAGTGGATATTCTGCTCCAATTATATCATTTCGCCAGTTCATATGTTATTCTACAGAGCCTATGCACTAAGATCGCCAAGGCTGGAGAAATCTTAGTGCATAGTCTCCATAAAAAAACATGTGAACTGGAGAATTGAAATCACTGGAGAAGGCATCTCCACATTATCATCACTGCATCACCACTTAGTGCATAACCTCCATGGTAACCCTAAGTATTTGTGCATATTTAAACTTGGATTACATTACAGTTAATACATTTACTTAAAGGGATAGTAATACTTAAAATGTAAAAAAATATATGTTGTAGGGTTTATCCCCCTGAGTAAAACAAGAGTACTACCACTGCTGAAATGTGTTTTATTCAAAAGTTATTTATTTTCAAAGTTGAATTTTGTAGGTGCAATATCACAGTGGCCTGAAACTGTACAGTGGCGCTGTTGCTACACGATCCTATGGACAGCTCTGGTCCCGGGACCATAAATCTCCATAGGATGGTGTAGCAACAGCGCCACTGTACAATTTCAGGCCACTGTAATATTGCACCTAAAAAATTCAACTTTGAAAATTAATAACTTTTGAATGAAACACCTTTCAGCAGTGGGAGTACTCTTGTTTTACTCAGGGGGATAAACCCTACAACATATTTTTTTTACATTTTAAGTATTTCTATCCCTTTAAGGTGATAGTATTGTTTCAAATGGAAAAATAACATATACTATGGAAAATTATATATTGCAAGCTTTATCCTGTTGAGTAAAACAAGGGCACTGATGGGAAGAATTAAAAGCTTAAAAATAGAAACAATTAAAGAACAGTAACACTCAAAATGAAACATGTTGGTATAACTTTAAATATGTACTTACAGATAGCATGTTAAAATGGATTAGTCATATGTTACATCCCTAAAATGTAATTCTAAACTAGCTTTTAACTTGTGGGTAAACTATTCCACTCAGAAAACATTTATTTACTTTTGTTTGTAATGAGAGTGAATGTCAGTTAATTTATTATGATTAGCGCCCACTGCTTTTGTATTCATAAAGGCTAATATTTTAGCCCATTTATAGACAATCCTCAACAATCACCTCAAGATTTCTATGGTACATATAGGTCTGGAAAAGGAAGGAATGGCTGCTCCCTCAGAGTATATACTAAACTTGATTTTAGGCCTACAAATACAAATGGGGATTTTTTATAGATGCTAGCATGCAGTACATGTTGTTAAGTGTTTATATAAATTCAATTTTAGGTGTTAAGTGTTCCTTTAAAACAAAAACAATAATTACTATTAAGCATAGGCATTTTGATTGTACATAATCTGCACTTTCAGAACAGGTAAAGTAAAAATGAACATTACTATGGGCCTTATGTTCTAAAGAAAAATGGAGGAGTTCAATGTCAAACCCAAAAAATTCCCACTGATTTAAATAGGATTTTTAACCCCTTGAATGCTAGAGGGGTCTCCTATATGAGACTTTTTTTTGCATTCAAGGGGATAAAAATCTCAATTTAAATCAATGGGAATTTTTAGTTAACCCTTTAAATGCAAGTGGTTTGCCCCAGAACTTGTTCACTTTCTTTTGAACATATGGTCCTATATGTTTTATTGATAGCATATTAAATATTTCTTGAGTACTTTATTGATACAACCCAGGGTTACAACAAGCAGTGACATATCACCTATAATCTACATTATGGGCATACCTGGGAACTTTTGAAGCAGGGCTACCCGGAGAGTAACCCTGGCAGTGCCGACCGGGGAGGAAAATGGCGCGATTTGCGTCATAAAAGGGGTGGGGCTTAGTTGTTGGGGGGGCGGGACAAAAAACCCTGTAAAATGGAGGTAAGAGGGTGGGGAGTGGGAGGAACCGGGCGGGATGGAGCACAAGTGGGCAGAGTTTCTACTTAAACTCTTCCCACCCGGTGATTCACACATTGGCCCGGAGACCCGGTAATTCAGTTTGAAATCCGGAGTCTCCGGGCAAAACTGGAGAGTTCCCAGGTATGATTATGGGGTTTGCTTATTTTGGAAGTTCCCATATACTGTATCGCTACTATTGTTGCCAGTGAAAAAGCACCTTTGTGTAATCCACACAACTGTGACAAGCCTAGGTATAACCACACCCAGTGAAGCAACCCTTCTGTGATTGGATGCACCTTTGATAGTGCCGAATTCACATATTAAGTACTTGAATTGGTCTGTTGGTTTCCTATATTTTCCAAGTCAGTTAGAATATTATAGATTTCTGCTTGCTTGACAACTTGGCTGCTAAATTTTACATTACAAAGCACATTAAATTATGAGTAAACTTAGTTTTTGACTGCATGTTCTGCAACTGCTTACTATGTAATGTCATTCTACATGTACTTTAAAAAAAATCTTAACCTATATGTTGCAGCTTTTATATCACTGCGATGAACTCCATAGGGGAGATGCATTAAGGAGTGATAAAGAGGAGATAATAGGGGAGATGCACTAAGGTGTGATAAAGAGGTGATAAAGTGTCACCAGTGATATCACTTCTCAAATTCCTATATTATTCTATTTCGCCAATTCACTAAGATCTCTCCAAATGTGGAGATCTTAGTGCATAGGATCTATAGAATAACATAGGAACTGGAGAAGTGATATCACTGGGGAAATAATCTCCGCTTTATCTCCACTTTGTAAAGCCTTAGTGCATAACCCCCATTAGCATACCTGGGAACTTCCAGTTGAGGGCTTCCCAGAGGGGAGTCCTCTGTTCAGCAGGGGGTGACAAAAATAATGCTAATCGTGTCATAAAGGGGCGGGGCTTGATGTGAGGGGGGGGGCAGGACTTAAAGGTGTCACACAGAAGGCTGGGGACGGAGGAACAGCGGGAGAAAAAGCAGATGTGGCAGATTTTCAATAGAAACTCCCCACATCTGGAGGAATCAGCCTCTGCCCCGGAGACCCGGTAAAGCTCTGTCAGAACCGGAGTCTCCGGGGCAAATCCGGAGAGTTCCCAGGTATGCCCATTAGCTCCAGTGATATATCACTTCTCCAGTTCCTATGTAATTCTATGGAGCCTATGCACTACTATCACCAAAGCTGGAGAAATCTTAGTGTATAGGCTCCATAGAACAACATAGGACTTGGAGAAGTGATATCACTAGAGAAGTTATCTCTGCTTCATCACACCTTAGTGCATCTCCCCCCATGTATTACTTATTTCTAGATACCAGTCTGCAGCAAGAATACTGAATCAAAAGTAATACAGTATACGGAGCCCTGAGGTCTCTGTATACTGAAAATCATAGACTAGAGCGGAGGCAGAGATCTTCATAACTCCCTTCCGCCAGTCTTTTCTACTGCAGTGACAGGGTTAAATTGTAGCTCATTATGGGGGGTTATACGTAAAAGCTGCAACAAAGTAGGTTAAGATGGAAAAAAATAAGTAGAATTACTGCCTATTAAAGAACCTTCTGACACTCAAATGGTTAAAGCAGAACTACCACCCAATAATAAGATAGCATCCCATCATTGCCCATCTGGCGACTCGCTGCTTAGTAGAGCTAGTTGCCAGAATTCTTACTAGATTAAAGAGAAATCTCTATTCTTCATGGACTGACAGCAAGATGGAGCACAGACATCTTGCCCTAGTAATGTCCACGCGCCTGCGCTGTCAGTCCCAGACGGGTCTAGGAAGCGTTGCTAGGAGCCAGCCGGCTCCAAAAGGAACTGACAGCGCAGGCACGTGGACATCACTAGGGCAAGATGTCCGCTCTCCGTCTTGCTATCGGTCCATAAACAATAGAGATTTCTCTTTAATCCGGTAAGAATTATGGCGACTAGCGATACTGAGCAGCTAGTCGTCAGATGGGCAATGATGTGATGCTATCTTATTATTGGGTGGTAGTTCTGCTTTAAGCAGATGCAGAATATGGAAAGTAAAAAACAAACTGTACTCACACTGTTTTTAACCCTTTGAGTGCCAGAGTGATTTCCAATATGTTAAAACTCAAGGGGGAAGATTCACTAAGCGGTGATAAACAAGTGATAGAGTGGAGATAACTTCTCCTGTTTATCACTTCTCCAATTCTTATGTTATTCTATGGAGCCTATGCACTAAGATTTTTTTCAACTTTGGAGATCTTAGTGGATAGGCTCCATAGAATAACATAGGAACTGGAGAAGTGATAAACTGTAGAAGTTATCTCCACTTATTCTCCTCTTTATCCCCACTTACTGAATCTCCCCCAAGGGGTTTTAATGATGATTTCCACTTACCTGTTTGCAGTCTGGACTTTAGAATGAGGTATTTGAAATCACAGTTGTTCCAAACATATCCAGTGTAAGTGTTTTACCATTTTATTTGTCTCCTAATGACTTTCAAGATTCCTGTTCAGTCCTGTAGCCAAGTGTTCCCATATCACTCTCTACACTCTACAGCCTCACTCCCACTTGCTAACAAACACAGAAAAATACTCTTTCACACAGAGGTTTGCTTTCTAACATCACCTCTTGTAGTCAATAACAAGCAACAGCACCCCAGCTAATAAGGAAGCTTCCCTCTCACTCGTTCTAATTGTTCAGTGTCATTTCATAACTTAAATGGATAGTAATACTTTGTTTTATCTTTATTTTATTTTGTATGCATTAAAAAACATGAAGAACGATATGTCTTATCTCTCAAACGTATATGGTTTGACAGATATTCACAAGCAAAGTTTCCCCTCCCGCCCCTTTTACCTAGTGTAAGCCATCTCTTCTCAGATGTGGAATGCAGTCCATAGACCAGACAGATAACAGCAGGGGACAATCTTCTTCCTATGAGAACAATGAAAGCCCTGCCCCCCTTGACAAGTTTTTCAGGTTTTTCCCTTATCTTAATTGAAGATTGTCCCTCTCTGCAATCTACCTGGGCACCTCCCTTCTGATCTGGCTGAACAGTGTTACATCAGTAAAAGGGGCGGGAGGGGGACACTTTCTCATTGAATTACTCTTGAACTACAACTCTGACAGTATTGAAATAACATTCTCCAAAGTCCAAATACTATGATGATTAATTAGAGCTACTTTTATTATGAAACATTAGTATCCCTTTAAAGACAGATACCAGACAGAGAAGGTAAATAACATTGCATTTTATTCCTTACACAGGATTTATGCAGAATGTCAAAGACGGGCAATTCTGGAGTGAACCAACTCCTCCATGGGGGGGGGGGGGTTTGAGTCCAGAGAGGTCTTCAATACATTGCAAAGAATGATACCAGACACAGAATCTAAATAAAATTGGGTTTTATTCCTTACAGAGATTGTATGCAGAAAGCCAAAGATGTGCAATTTAGGAGCAAACCAAATGCACAATGGGGGGTGGGGGCTGGGGATAAAAATGCCCATTGAGTTAAACAGGACTTTTAACCCCTTAAATGCTAGAAAGATCTCAAATGCGTTACAAAGCCATGCACTGGAGACCTCGCTAACATTTAATGGGTTAAAACACCCATAAAAAAAAAAAATCATGAAAATCAATGAGCATCTTGGGAATCTGTATTTGTCCCCTATGGCAGGCTTGGTTTGCTCCAGAATTGCTGATCTTTTGATTTGTGTATAAAATGTGCACAGAGGGAATGTCTAATCATAAGCAGTGTTATCAGCAGACTTCAGTTGTATAATAGGCAGGTCTCTACAGGAGGGTCTCTCAACATTGCCCCAAACTGTCCGTGAGAACAGCAGCCCAACAAGCTGGCCCTTATTAGCAGGCACCATACTTCTTTGTGCTCGTATCTATCAAACAGCAGGAGCATTTTGTAGCTTCTTTCTGCACAGAAAGGAAAGATAACTCTTCTGGATTCCTTCTGCAAGTAACTGAGAGAAACAGGAGTGGTCACAGATATACACTGGAATGATAAATACATTACAGGACAGAAACATATCACACCATGTAAAGGAAATCTCCTTTGCTGTGTGTGGTGTCCGGCCTTAAACAGATCAGTATATGCAGATAACGTGTGTTTTAGCAGTTACACTTTTACGTTTATGAAATGTTGTAAGGGATGGAACAGTTACACTATGCATGTGGACTTGTACCTAACAGGCCACTTGGGTTCTCCATCCTAGCCCTAAATCATTGGCTATGTATATAGCCCTTTTGTCCTGTCATTCTCTTTCAGCCCAGAAGAGCAAGAGTCCCATCAGCTGGACAATAGACATCTTGGGCAGAAGAAGAGACACGCCCTGGAACTGAAACTGCCATTACCTCCCTCCACCCAAGACAAAACAAACAAAGATGGTGGCATAATGCATGCTACATGAACAAGTAAACACACTGAACAAAACCGTCCCAAATCGCACCATTAATGTAAACAACAACGTTCTCATTGCACTCATCAACTCTCTCTCATACTGCTACTTGCCGTGCCTGACCTACTATGTGGCGTTAAAAGCTGCATTTACATTTTTGTTTGTCTCTTATGGTGCATTGGTTTATTCCACAATAACCCCAATTCTCCTTAGTATATCAACTTCATTATCTCCTAATGAAATAACGTTACTATTATTTATTATGGTGTTTGGCCAGAAAGCAAAAGATGAGTAATTCTGGAGCAAACCAGCTACACCATAGGGGATAAGTAGAAATTCACAAAATTCCCATTGATTTAAATAAACCTATAACCCATTCAGTAATAGAGATGGTTCCAAGGCTTTGAGAAACAATGTAATGAAGGGATCTCAAGCATTCTGCATTTTAAAAGTTTAACCCTTTGAGTGCCAGAGTGGTACGGAATGCACCAGTTGGTATGCACCAGAACTGCAACTCCATAACTTCCTGCATATAACCCTTAACCCTCCGAGTGCTAGAGGGGTGTGCAAAGCAATGCATTCCGTACCCCTCTGGCACACAAAGGGTTAATGCCATAGTCTGGAAGAGATACAGTTGTGGAGCAAACCAAATACACTATAGGAAACAAATGAAAATCCCTATTGACTTAGAGGGAAACTATCATCCATATACAAGTTTGGCTCTTAATGAACTAAATATAGTGATAACTTTTAATATTTGCTTTATTTTGTTATGCAATGCGTCCAATGGTGAAATTTCATGTTTTAAAAATAAGCCTGTGCCTTACTTCCGGACAGACTGTGGGTACAGCTCTGAACCGCAGCCTGTCAGTCTTCGTTTGTTACCAACCTCTTCAGATGATAGAAGATTTCTCCATGTAAGCTGGAGAGCTCTCATTGGCTAGAGGAGGAGGTTGGGAACAGACCAAGACTGACAGGCTGCTGTTCATTCCAAGTGTTAAAAAGCAAGTTTATATTTTAAGGATGTAACATATAATGAATTCATATATGCAACCTATTTTTTTTTTTTTGTAGTAGTAGAGAGAAAATATCCCAATGGTGATTCTACCCTCAATGTCTAGAGTGACTTTCAAGATCAAAACTGTAGGAATCAAGGAAAAATGGAAGGGGGAGATGGCGCACAACCACTACAGTGTTAAGTCAATTTAATAAAATAGCACCAGCAAAATCAATGGCTGGTATCATATTTACATGCAGTTAAAGCTATGACTGGCCTCTCAGCTAAAACAGCACTTTGATTAAAATTTCCATGTAGTCTCCATTGTCTGCCACAATTAAAATCCAATAAATGAGGACCTAATAGCACTTATATGCCTCATGTTATCCTGAAAGGGAGTAACAAACAGCAGACTAGTTTTCCACACCTGCTGCTGTGTTCCCATATCCCAATGGCTTTAAAGGGATAGTAATGTTTCAGAAGAACAGAGCCCCAATTGATCTTCATAGTATATGAGCTATAGAGAGTGTTATTTCAATACTGTCAGACTTGTAGTTCAAGAGTAATTGAATGATAAAGTATCCCCATCCCACCCCTTTTACCTAGTGTAAGCCACCTCCCCTCAGATGTAGAATATGTCCACAGACCAGACTGCTCACAGCAAGGGACTATCTTCTTACTGTGAGAACAGTGAAAACCCTGCCCCATTGACAGGTTTTTCCCTTATGTTAATTGAAGATTGTCCCTCTCTGCGATCCATTTGGACAGTCTTGCTGCTCCGAGCTGACCTGTTTATATCAGTAAAAGTGGCGGGAGGGGGATACTTTATCATTCAATTACTCTTGAACTACAACTCTTACAGTATTGAAATAACACTCTCCATTGGCCAAATACTATGAAGATTAATTGGAGCTGCTATTTTATTATGAAACATTACTATCCTTTAATGTGGTATACAACACAAGGGCATTAGGAGGTGGGAGACTACCTAGCTTTACATGACCCCTAAAATCATGTGAGCTTTTCATGCTGAAGTGAAATTTCACAGGCTGAAAATGCATAGGAGTCACATGTGGTTAGGCAGATGCCTACTCATCATGTGTTGTATAACATATGAACACCATATAATATATATATGTTGAAGTAACTTTAGTTGGCAAAACATTATTAGGATCAATGTTTTTCTAGTTAAAGGGATAGTAATACTTCATTTTAACTTTATTTTATTTTGTAGGCATTAAAAAAACATGAAGAATGATATAAGTCTTATCTCTGAAACCTTTATGGTTTAAGAGATATTCACAAACAAAGTATCCCCCCCCTGTTCAACCAGATCAGAAGGGAGATGCCCAGGTAGACTGCAGAGAGGGACAATCTTCACTTAAGATAAGGGAAAAAGCTGAAAAACTTGTCAAGGGGGAGGAAGGGCTTTCATTGTTTTCATACAAAGAAAATTGTCCCCTTCTGTTATCTGTACTGTCATACAACCAGATTCACATCTGAGAAGAGATGGCTTACACTAGGTAAAAGGGGCGGGAGAGGAACTTTGTTTGTGAATATCTCATAAACCATAAAGGTTTGAGAGATAAGACTTATATCATTCTTCATGTTTTTTTAATGCCTACAAAATAAAATAAAGTTAAAACGAAGTATTACTATCCCTTTAATTACAACTATTCCCACCTCTGTGAATAGCAACATTATAAACTTATAGCCTTCACTGTTCAAATACATCTACCCCTCCAGCTTTTCCTCCCCAGACCTGGAGCTGTGATCTCCAGAGAATCAGCTAATTATACTTATTGGACACTTAGATGTCCCACCCACCTGCACAGCGAATTGGAACGAGGTTGCTTCTGACAGGTTCAGCTCTTACAGGAGGGGGGGCAAAATGCTTGGGTTGGACCTATACAATTAGGGCTGCAAGTGTGCCATAATATACATATTATATATTGATATTAGTTGTCCTTTAACATCTCACATTTAAAAGGACAAAAAGTAATAACATCCTTTAATATTAATACATACTTCTTGCAACTGTTATTATTTTTTCTAACAAATATCCTTAACCTCTGTTTAACATTAAAAATTGGAACGTTTACTTCTATAGAAACTGTTCTACATTTATTTTGATGTAAAAGAATTGTATGTATTTAAGTTATTTTCAACAAAACAAATGGTAAAAGGAAAGGGCAAAAATAGAGGAAGGAATGGGGTATGCTTTTCAGATGACGTAACGTAACACATCAATACAGCCTGGATTACACACAACATCTATTTCAGGAGATGTCCTTGTTGGGAAGCAAGCATGTATAATACACAAAGAAAACTATACACAAACATGTATATGTAGAAAGGAATATCAGTCACCCACTTGAAACTTTATGTTTAGTGGATTACTTAGTGGGATAGTTGTAGGGCATTTCAAGCAGTCATTCCAAATGTTGCCAAACTACTCTGGGCATTCTCTGCCTTGAGATCTTAGTTTATATTGGGACAAAGTAGAAGGTCTGATCTGCATGCAAAGGAAAGTTAGGTTGGGAGCTTCCAATCCATGATCATGGACTTCCTAAGAAAGAACATCTGGAGAAATACATTGTCACGGTAGTCAGGCAAAGAAGGACAGACACAGTAATAAAATATAACCACCTTTATTAGAATATACATTGATAATATATGAGATATAGCAATGATAATATCCCACACAACCCCAGACCACCGGATGATAGGGCCAAAGCTCCTACCCGGAGCTGCACATTGTGCTACGTACTGCACTACTGCGAGGTACCGGAGACTAAAGGCAACAAGGAGCAAGAGTCGGACACAGAGGCTAATGGTCAGGCAGGCTATGAGCGTACCAAGCAAGTAGTCAGCCAGAGCCTCAGGTCAGACCAGCCAGGGATACACGGAGCTAGATAGGAGCCGGAGGACAGACAAACTGGGGACTACACGGAGTGAGTCATCCAGAGTCACAGGTCAGACCCGATGTGGGTAGTCAGACAAGCTGGGGTTAACAAGGAGCAAGTTAGTCAGCCACAGGTCAGAACCGATGTGGGTAGTCAGACAAGCCGGGGTCATACACTGAGTGAGTAAGTCAGCCAGAGACCCAGGTCAGAACCGATGTGGGTAGTCAAACAAACTGGGGTCATACACAGAGCAGATTCTCAGATAAGCACAGGTCACAACAGAGCACAAGAGTGACTAACTAACAGGAACACCACGTAAGGGCAATGACTCCTAGGCCCAAGGAGGATTATAAAGGAGCAGAAGGAAGCGGGACCCAATTAGGCCACCCAGAATAGGCCCATAAACAGGTGTCCGTGCTAGTGCCTGTTACCTCATATCAGAATGAGAAAATGGCCCGAGGCCATACAGAGGTAGGAAACACAGGATCGCTAGGCTGCCTAGGGATACTGTGATATACATATTGCTAGTACCTGCTTGAGACAACCTCTTCAGATAAACCCAAAAATCAGATTTCAGGGTCTATTAACTACAGTTGAATTGGAAAGGCCAGAACAAAATGCAGATGATGGCTTGTTTTCAATCTGCATATTTGTAAATCAGCAAATTCTATGATTTGACACTCAAGTAAGCAGATTGTGTATATTTTCCTCAGTGGTGTTAGTATTACTTTACTACGTGTTAAGTCATAATGCACACTTCTTAAGTATTTTCTGACATATACAAGTATATGATACATCAGATTATAAACTTGATAGATTTGGACAGTAGTTTATCTGGTTCTCTGATTTCTTCTATGTTCAGTAAAAAACATTTTAGTAAGAGAAAATATTGGGCACATGAAAATTTGTATGGATTAAAGTAGGAATATGACACCAGAATTGTTTTTTGTTTTTTTCTGTAGCCTCGTACAAGATGATAAAACTATTGCACTTTGATCTGGCACCTACACAAAAAAAAAAAAAAATAATAATAATTCAGGTATGTAGAAAAGTGTATAGCCTATATAAAAAGCTAATCATTCCAATTTAGATTTCTGGTGAGACTGCATTGTGAGCAGATATCTGCTAATCGTTTTGTATCTAAGGTGGTTATATTTGCAGGAGAATAGTAGAGTAAAAACTATACCTTTATCAGCTATCCAAGTGGCTCTAGGGCACAAGCTTTCTCAGTTAGCCAATAAAGGTATTGTTTTTACTCTACTAGTCTCCTGCACTTTCTATGGATAACACAGTACTATGCTTTACCAAGGTTCTATATAGCAGAGTTGATCAACCTTGGTCCTCGACGTCCACCAACAGCACAGGTTTTAAAGAGATTTCTATGATAGAGTATAGATGAACTAGTTCCTCTGAATGATCTCAGGCAAGCAAATCTTTAAATCCAGCACTGTTAGCACTGGGCAACTTGGGCATGTCTGATTTACACACATATTCCGGTGAAACAAGTGTTTGAGTAGGCCACAAACTGATTAACTGTGAAGAAAGGATTCAAACTGGTTTGAGACAAATAATTGGTGCAAGTATTTAATGCACTTTAGAGGCCATATTTGAAAGCACAGACAGCCACATACATTTTTTACCTTTAGTAATGTACCTGCGATTTCAGGGTGGTACGAATAGTGCCAGAATTACTGAAGTATTACCAAGTGCTGGAGTGCAATGCTAGTGTGCGTTGCATGAGAGTAAGGTTGTACAAGTTGCATCTTTGCTGCAGCCTCTGGCCATGGATAAAAGGAACCAATGTCAAGGTCGGATAACCAGATCCTGTTGATCACATGTATATTCTGGAAGGTAGCAAAGGACAGTAGGCACAGGAGTAGATCACCAAATTCAGAGATTGGACCCACAGCTTAGAGCTGAACCCAGCATAGTAAAGAAAAACTTATAGGTGGTACTTAGCCAAAGGTCAAGGCAGGTGGCACAGGTTCGCAGTCAGTTGTAGACAAAAGGCCAGGCCTGGTGAAGTATGTGCAAAGTCCAAAAACATAGCCAAGGGTCAGGATCAGATTCCACAATAACCTCTAGCATGAGTGCCCTGTTAGGGCAATTGACCAGGTATAAATACCCATAGACACAGACATCTCTATTAGGTCTCACATACTCATTAAGTACAGAGTATTATTTTTTTAGGTGTCAAAAGTGTGCTTTCGATAGCTTATGGCGTATATGTTAACCCTTTAAGGACCAGTGGGGTATCAAGGGGGTGGTATCTCTTAATATGCTGCCCACCTAATTGAACAGAGAAAATATTTTAAAATGGGTCATGCTGCCATTCTACAGAGCCTATGCACTAAGTTCTCCAAGGCTGAAGAAATCTTAGTTCATTGGCATCATAAATTAACATAGTAACTGGAGAAGTTCTCTGGGTTAACACGCTTTAGTTAATAACCCCCTTTGTATCACTGATAGAGGAAAAAAAAAAAAAAAAAAGCCCTAAACAAATATTCATTCTTAACCCCATGACGTTCTAGGACCGTTACCACTGGATCCAGCACATCATGGAATTCTAGGATGGCCCCTCTGCCATCCCAGAATGCATTAGAGTGAAAAGAAAAAGGGCTCTGTGGTCCTTAATGGCCGCCCACGTGTCACATCATGAGGTCAACAAGGGGTTGAAAGGCACACTACACTAAAGAGGAAATAAATTGTTTTTCATAAAAATATTTTAACATTCAAAATATATATATATATATTTTATTATTTATTTTTCATTTTCCCTACACTGTAAACGGAATATCAGATGTACTGAATTTATTAATGCAACAGTTTGGGGGAAGAGATTTTCTTTTGCACTCTGCGCTTAATGTTGTGTTTTGCACACAATAGTTTGCAGCCTTCCAAAATGGAAGAGAACCATTGCTTTTATTCAAAGAAACCGGTTTTTGATTAAAAGAAATAGGATTTTTTTTTGGTTAAACCATGGGATTTTTGAAACCACAGCTATACAAGTAAGGGAGATTATTAAAAGGCTTTTGAGAACCTATGATGGAATCAAAAGGCAACTATGTTTAAACAGTTCATGAGTAAAATATATAAAAAAACTGCAAAATTACATTTTGCAGACAAAGGGCCAATCTAACCAGATTAACAATACAACAAATGTTATTTGGATCTGTCTAGCAAAAAAAAAAAAAAAAAAAAAAAAAAGGATTTTTGACCCCCTAGTATTTTAGCCATAAGAAAATTTCATCACTGAGACCTTCAGATTCCAGAGTATGGATGTGAGACTGGGACCCCCAGTGAATGCATCTTGAGGTTATAGGACAACCATAAATCACCTCTAGCAGATGGGGGGTCTGCATGTGGCTAGTGACTATGCAGGAGTTTGCAAGTATTTGTGAGATATTCCTGGAAGCTCTTCACTAACACAGCGGGGGAAGGGAGGGTCTTCCCACTGCCCTCCTCAGCATTGTGGCAATTATAGTGTGGGAGGGGGAAGGTGTTTCTGCAGCCAAATAAAACTACAAGTATTTTGGGCAGTAAAAAACCTTGGAATTCAGAGGGTTACAAGCACCCTGGGTGTATCCATATGATTTTACAGTAAAGATCTCCTGCCCAATCCTAAACTGCAGCAGCTGCTCCCTGACAGACCCTGCAAAAAAACCACCTGCTAAACCTTCCTCCCCCATCCAGCTGTCAAGAGTGATCCCCCACAGGTGCAGGAAATCCTGCGCTGAAGTATGGACGGTCTGAAAACACTGGCCATAAGATACCTTAAAGGGAAGCCAAGACTTCTTAATGCAAAGCCCTCCACCACCACACACAAAATCTACCTTTACTGTGGGCAGAACCCATCAATGGCTTTTAAAGCGTAACTATCAAAGTTTCCCCCAAATCCTTACTAACATGGCAAGAAGCATATACATATTTTTATTTTGAAAAAGTCCGGCATTAGTGAGAAATACTACTTGTTCGGCAGCAGGGATCTTGCAGTAGGTGCTCTGTGTTGTTAGTCCCTTCTGGTACCATGGAACTCCGTTCACCAATCCTGGAGGTAAAAGGAACGGACATCGCAGACACTTTTTTTTTTTTTGCAAGATGACTACCGAGTGAGATGTATTTCTCGGTAATGCTGGACGTTTTCAGCATAATAAAATTATGTATGCGCTTATTGCTATGTTAAGGATTTGGGGAGACAATTTAATTTTGATGATAGTTCCGCTTTAAAGGGATAGTAATGTTTCATAATAAAAGCAGCTCTAATTAATCATCATAGTATTTGGGCCTTGGGGAGTGTTATTTCAATTCTGTCAGAGTTGTAGTTCAAGAGTAATTCAATGATAAAGTGTCCCCCTCCCGCCCCTTTTACTGATGTAACACTGCTCAGCTTAGAGCAGCAACGAGTGTCCAGGTAGACTGCAGAGAGGGACAATCTTCAATTAAGATAATGGAAAAAAGCTGAAAAACCTGTCAAGGGGGGCAGGGATTTCATTGTTCTCACAGTAAGAATATTGTCCTCTGCTGTTATCTGTCTGGTCTATGGACTGGATTCCACATCTGAGGAATGGGGGCTTACACTAAGTAAATGGGGTGGGAGGGAGATACTTTATCATTCAATTACTCTTGAACTACAAAGCTTACAGTAATGAAATAACACTCTCTATGGCTCAAATACTATGAAGATTAATTGGAGCTGCTGTTTTTTGTGAAACATTACTATCACTAAGTTACTCAAAGGGCTGATCTGACAATGCTCTCACTTGATGTGATGCCCATGACACAGTCATGACAGTTGCCATCATAACACAAACTGGACTACTACACTATAATATTAGCCTTTTAAAGACCAGAGAATCTGCAACACATTGCGTTGTGCTCTCTCTGGTCCTAAAAAGGATTAAATAGGCTCATCTACTCTACCCACTTAATCTGAAAAAACTTAAACCGCCATGTCCGACCCCATGGCATCCAGGACACTTTTTTTTTTTTTTTTTTTTTTTTTTTTTTTTAAAAGAGCAGAACATAGAGGGCTATGTATGTTCGTATTAATATTTTGTTAGGGCTTGTTGATCCAAGGAGAAATCAGATTGCCATTTAGGAATCAAGAAGGATTTTCCCTCATTTAAAGCAGAATTTGAAATTGCTGTATTAAAGGGATAGTAATACTTAAAAAAAAAAAAAAAAATTATATATATATATATATTGTAGGGTTCATCCCACTGAGTAAAACAAGAGTACTCCCACTGCTTTTTTATTCAAAAGTTATTAATTTTCAAAGTTGAATTTTTTTTTTTAGGTGCAATATCACAGTGGCCTGAAATTGTACAGTGGCGCTGTTGCTACACCATCCTATGGAGATTTATGGTCCCAGGACCAGAGCTGTCTATAGGATGGTGTAGCAACAGCGCAACTGTACAATTTCAGGCCACTGTGATATTGCACCTAAAAAATTCAACTTTGAAAATTAATAACTTTTGAATGAAACACCTTTCAGCAGTGGGAGTACTCTTGTTTTACTCACGGGGATAAACCCTACAACATTTTTGTTTACATTTTAAGTACTACTATCCCTTTAAGGATTTTTTTGCCTTCTTTTGGATCAATGACAGTAAATACGAAAAGGATTGAACTTGATGGACGCAAATCTTTTTTCAACCTAAATTACTATGTAACTATGAAGAGGTTATCACCCGAACAAAGGCACAAGGGTAAATTGATAGCAGCCATTACAATTTTTCTGGCCATAGTTAGCTAAGTGGGGGTTATTATGAGGTGTTCGGTCACTTACTGCTAACAGCAGTCCTCCCCCCATTACCACAACACATCGCTTGCCATTTAATGGTCAGGAACATACATCAGATCTCTGCAGGAGCAAAAACTGGTTTATTAAAAAAATATATATATATTACAGCTTTTGTTAAAAAAAAAAGAACAAATTACTGTAAAATTATCTGTGCCATAGTCTGAAATTCAGACTTAACATAAAGGTTTCCTGACTTTTGCAGTGTATAAATATAATGGGTTATATGCACTAAAGAAAAGGGAGCAATTCTGGTACAAACAACTGCTCCATATGGCACACAATCCCCCCCCAAAAAAACCTCCCAGAGGGCTTTTAACCCTTTGGGTGCCAGAGGGGTACACAACACATTGCTTTGCAATGCATTGCGTACCCCTCTGGCACTCAAAGGGTTAACCTTGAGTGTAATGTTAGTGTGGTCTCCAGTGATCTGGAGTCCAATCTAGCAAAGGTGAAAAGCCACATTAAAGTAATAGTAACCTTTTATTTTGACTATATATTCCGCAAATGAATATGTAAAGTCAAAATTACATCCATTTTCCTTTTGTCACCAGTTGATCTACACTTCTGTCTAACACAGTCGGAGATCTGTCAGGCACTATGAAAGCAAGCAAAGTGACAAAATGAAGATACACAAAAGGTTATATTGTATCACTAAGTTGCTTTGATAGTCGACTGATCAGAAAGCTCTCGCAAGCTCCCTGGATTTTTCTCCTTCAGGGATGTACATGTAAATAAGAGAAAAAAAATAAATAAGATAAAATAGTGTAGGCACATTCCACTTTGCCTAATATGTAACTTCAAGATAAAAGGGTTACTATCACAGTTGTACTTGGAGCAGTTTGTTTCCTCCACAGTTGCTCCTGCACAAGAACCCCTGTATTTAATCAGTCACAATTTGCAGTGGAGGTTTTTCACTTGCAATAAAAACACTGTTGTCAATATCCACAAACTCCTTCCGGCAGAGCATCTCTTTGCTGTGTCCTGTCACGATAGGAAACACTCCATGCTTATTCCACATATGGTCATTGAATCCCTGAGCGCTGCATGGGGTTAAACAACCAGTCAATATGCAGAAGGGGCAACATAACAGACCAGCTGCTTTAGGTTGCCCCATGTCTGTCCTCTGTCATAAGCATTTAGTCATGATCCCTGCATTTCCCAGAGTCTCTCAGGGCAGCTTTAATTTCACCAGCTTTATGGGGCTGTCAGTGCATCAGTACTGGGTTGATCGCTCCAATGTAGTTACTTGCAGACATATCGTTCTACCGTCCGCTCGCACTTCTTACACATGACGTAGCAGCACCAATAGTACTTGCACTGGCAGCGCTCCACAATGGTTTCCGTGTAGGCATTATACCCGCGGCCGCAGCACATTAGATTACAGCTGTCGCTGCCCACCGAAGTCTTGTTGCAAAGCCTAAATAGAAAGATATAGGAAATTAATCAAGAACACATTGGTACAACGAACAGTTCTAAAGATGGCATAAAAAGAACCTCTGGTCCATATGTACAAAGAAAGTGGAGCCATTCTGGATGAAACCAACAAAAATAAAATGCATTGCTTTAAATGGAACTAAACTTTTGAATGCTGGCATGGTCTCCAATGCATTACAAAGCAATGATTTGGAGACCTCCATAGCATTCAAGGGATTTAAAGATCCACATCTAAAGCAATGGGCGTATTTGTTGTCTGTTAAGCTGTGGAGTTGCTACAGAATGGCTTGAATTTGTTTGGGTTTTCCCCCACAGTATGCTACTACATATTAGATGGCAAAGGGTTACCATGTAATGTTACCCTTTAAAGGATCAGTGTGGTATGTAATGCATTACAAAGCAACGTGTTGCACAACCCTCCAGTCCTTAACGCCTTCAGCCGGCACTTATTGACTACGGACGGTTTTCTATTTTTTTTTTTTTTTTTGTGCATCCGGTTCAGGACTCCCCGAACTGCGTGCAGCCACGTGGGGATCCCTGAAATCCACAGTGGTCCTGGCACGTTATGTGTCCTTACGGCTTGCCAACCCATAATGTGCCAATACAGTCATCGGTCCTTAAGGGATTAAAAGGTGTGCATGAATATATTAGAGTGTTTTCTACCAAGTAATAAGACTTCTCCCATTGCAGAGTTTTCATTTGAAAGGCATTATCACGCACACTTTTTAAAAATAAATTATATTCTCTGTGGGAGAGATAAAGTCACCAAATACAGCTGTCCATAATATCTAACAGGAACAGCACCACCTGTTGACCACAAAAGAAATAAAGGTTTGAGCTGTAACATTTGAATAAGAAATGGCCCAGCAGCAAGCATACCCTTTATTTATTCAGCAGGAAAAGATCACTGTTGCTTTAAAGACAGTTCCCATCCAATTCGGCCCAAAGACTTTTTCCTGGTGCCTTCACACCAATAATTTTTTTCTGTCATTAAAATGTGCATTAAATAAGCTTGTTGGCATATATGAGTAGACCCTACAGTGTGTGTGTGACTGTCACACCTCACTGATGAAGTAGCAACTTCCTGCACTTTTGCAGGTGTCGGTTCTCCCGGCCTCCTCTTAAGAGGACAAGTCCTGAAGGCTGGAGCCGCTGCTTCCCAGGTTTTCCATTACTGGTCTGGCCATACTGCTTCAGGGCAAAATCTCCCATATTAGGAGCCAAGTGCAACCAAAGGCTGACAGGAAGAAGCCTTGACGTTTCTTACAAGGGTATCAAGTAACAGAATTGCCTCAGGAACAGCCATACACATCAGCAAGTGGACTCTTTTTGCTCTTCAGAGACAGCAAATCAAAGACTTTGTAGCAAACCCAAAACAGTGGGCCCCAAGGGAGAGATACATTTATACCACCTGCTTTTTAGAAGAGGGAAATAAGCGGCTCTTAATTTAAAAGAGGACCTTCCAGAGCCAAATTTAAATCCCTGGTGCTCCTAGGCAAGGCACTCTAGGTGCCCTTAATGCCACCCATGGCCACACCCCCATTACTTACATAGCCCTGCCCCCATTCCGATCCACTATATCCTGGCACAAAAAATACCTCTGGCGTCTAAAGAGCTAACCTCTTGGATGCTAGAAAGATCTCCAAGCATCCAATGGGTGAAATAGTCTGTAAAGGGCTATAAAACTCACAGGGACATTGAGATTTCTCTAGCCACACCCACAATTAAGAATGTTTGTGTAGCCACATGAGGGGCCCCACAGAATTTGGAACTCTAGGCAGTTGCCTATTCCACCAATTGGGAAATCCTGCCCTGAGTATTTCATGCAGTATTTTGGTATCTCCATTTGGGTTGTATTTTTTTCTGCAATTGCATGTATTTATGGATCTTCATTAAAGGATGTACTTTGTTCACATCTCCTCACAAAAGACAATAGCCAGAAAGAGAAATTCTAGAGGGAATCTCACCCTTCACTCTACAGACTTATGGCCTTTATCAGCTTGTTAAAGGAGCAATAAAACAATGTTAATATATTAGATATTTTTCTGCTGAATGAACAAAGTGTATTTAATTTTTTCCCCAGAAATGTGCTGCTGCAGCTACTGCTGTCAATGGACACTTCTCTTCCTAGACAATTGAGATCATGTCCGCAAGAGTTCTTTAAAGGGATAGTAATGTTTCACAAAAACAGCTGCTCCAATTAATCTTCATAGTATTTGAGCCATAGAGAGTGTTGTTTAAATACTGTCAGAGTTGTAGTTCAAGAGTAATTGAATGATAAAGTATCCCCCTCCCACCCCTTTTACCTAGTGTAAGCCACCTCCCCTCAGATGTGTTATATGGTCCACAGACCAGACAGCTCACAGCAAGGAGTAATCTTCTTACTGTGAGAACAATGAAAGCCCTGCCTCCATCAGTAAAAAGGGGCAGGAGGGGGAAAACTATCATTCAATTACTCTTGTACTACAACTCTGACAGTACTAAAATAACACTCTCCATGGCCCAAATACTATGAAGATTAATTGGAGCTGCTTTTATTATGAAACATTCCTATCCCTTTAACCCCTTGAGGACCAGAGGGTTTGCAATACATTGATTTAACCTTTTAAGGACCAGTGGTGTTCAAACTCCTAAAAACTAAATATTACAACAAAAAGCAAAACTTGCATTTTATTAGTTTTTGAATAAATCATCTCAGCAGTGAGCACATTTTACTCAGGAGGAAACCCATACAACCAGAATTTAACCCTTTAAGTGCCAGATAGGCATTTAACACATTGCGTTGGACACCCCTCTGGCACTCAAAGGGTCAAGGTCCATTTTATTGGATGTGACTAGCAGAACAGTTCAGAAAGGGGAGGGAACCCTAACACTATTTTTAATGCATTGGAGGGGAAGATTTATTTCCAATGCATTGTTGTGCACTGTAGACTTCTCTAGCAAACACAGTGTTAAAATTGCAGCAGTCTAATAAACTCTCCCACAGCCACCTGCTGTTACGATGGGGTTAGTGGCCAGTAACAGTCATTATACCGTATGTGAAGGGAAGATTAAAACTGAACAGGCACCGCCACAGAGCACGACTAATCTACTGCAGGTGTCCAAGGACACATATGAGGAACTGTATGCATGTGACATTTCCACATGTTTAAGTTAAGCACAACAGATGCAATCAGAGACTGAAATAAAATATTGAATAAAGTAAAGGAATTTGACAATGCTTTTTTAGCTGGTGAATATAACCAAAAGTCAATCAATATGGGGGCTATTAATTACTGACAACTGAGGGGTATGTGAGTGTGTGACTCAATGCACTGGAAACCCCTATGGCACTCAAAAGATTAATCCTTTGAGTGCCAGAGGGGTACATACTGCATTGGTTCCATACCCCTATGGCACTCAAAGGGTTAAACAGGCGTTTAACCCCCTCCAAAGCATTAGACCTCAAGTTAAAAGCCCCATTTAAAAAAAAAAAAAAAAAAAAAAAAAAAAAATCAATGGGATTTTGTTTATTTTTTGCCTCAGCATTGTGCTTTTGATTATCTATATTTACCCCCCCCCCCAATGCTTTTAACACAGAGTACCAGAGGTATTTGCATTGCAGCGCGTCTGATAAAGCACTGGCACTCCGAGCTTTAAACCCCCTCAACATGTTTTACTTAAATGCTCTGCACTTCATGACGCATTATCAAGTATGGCTCAAAATTTCCACTCGCCACTAGCCAATGGCGAGTGAAAATTTAGCCCTGGCGAGTAGAAATTCAGCCCTGGTGGGTATGTTATGGCTTGCAGTGGCGAGTAACTTTTCAGGTCTGGCTAGTAGCAAAAGACTTAAAATTTTAAGCCCTGTTATCAAGTTCATCCACTAAATGGTATCTACAGTAAAAAATGGTTAAACCAATGCATATTAAATTATTAGAGATAAGAATAGTAAAAAGGACATCAGTATTCTTGCAGTCACATCTAGGGTGGAATCATGGCTCTAAACAAACCACAGACTACTAGCATATATAAAGAAGAAGAATGGACTGCTCACCTGTCTTGTGTTCCATATGATCCCAGCTTGGGATTCCTGGTGCAGTAATCAGGTGAGCTGACCAGGTACACCAGCTCAGCCTCCCTGACTGGCCTAATGTCCAACTCCCTGGGAACAAGCTGCTTCCGAGTTCCCATCTGTCTATGTATGACTTTGGTGGCTCCCAGGTACTTAGATTTCAGCTCATCTGCTATATTGGACAGATCCCGGAGGCCCTTCCAACAGGTCTTCACAGAACAAGATCCAGACACTCCATGGCACTTGCATTTAGTCTCCAGGGAATCCATAAGTACCTGCAGGAAAAATAGCACCATGTAGCCATTAACGGTACAGCCTCTACTGGAACGTACACCCCTTTAAAACTTTTTTTGTTAATGAAGAAAAAAAGAAAGAAAGAGGACAGACTAGCAAGCCAACTGAATGACTGGGGTCAAATACAAATGTTATATTTTTAACTGCTTTTTTGCCCATTGCGGCCGAATGCATTGCAAAGCAATGCCTCTGAGACCTCTAGAATCCAGGACATTGGATACGTCTCTGGAATTCAAATGCCCCATTTAAGTCATTGGGGCCTTTCTTCTCCCCTAAGGTGCAGTAGATTTACCCAATAATTTCAGTTTCTCACCAGATCAGTGTTGTTGTGGCCTTATTCATATAACCCAGGGCTTGACTGGCATAAATAATGTCACTAGTATACTGTTAAACAAATTACATCAATCCTATACGATTGGGGTGGTCATTAAGCAATGCATTTTTTGAGTAAAAATATACTATGGCCCTAGTGTTTAAAAGAAAAATAAAACTGTCCCCAGTTATTGAAATCGGCCTATTAAGCCATTCAGTGCTAGGTCTCCAAAGCATTGATTTACATTCAAGCGGTTAAATTCCCAGATTAAAAAAAAAAATCTGTGAGAATTTGCTTTATTTGCAACTGGTTTGATACGGAATCCCACCACTTTTGTTTTGAACATGTCCTCCATGAACATCTCATGAATAGAACAGTGAGCCCAGATGAGGCGGTCAGTACTCTGTGTCATCTTACCTGTCTCCCAACTGCACTGTTGTGTAGATTCATCAGTTTGGTGGCCTGTGTTCCTGATTTACTGGACTTCATTGGAGCATCAACAAAAGCAGAGCCCATGTGAAGCCCGTAACGTAGGTTGTCTCCACACCCTCCCCAGCGGAAGCTTGGTCCAGGCACTTCAGCTGGTGTGGCACCACATGAGCAGGTGGGTAGCTCCCCAGAGGCACAAGCACGAGCAATAGAATGACTGAGAGCCGCTGAGGCCAAAGCATAAACAAAAGCTGATTCGCGGGTTCCTAGAAGAAAGTTCATCATGAGTTAGACGCAGGACACAACGGAATGAGTATACAACAGAGAAGTTAAAACAAGGAATTTATTAATAATACCAGGTGGTGGCAGATACAACATAAATATTTAAGGAAAGCTTTGTCTACTGTAGAACAAACCATGATTTACAGCTAGATTTATGATCTTGTTGGACTTGAATCATTTTTTAAACCCCCATAACTTTATATTTTTTCTTTATATATATTTGAAGGTAATGGTCAAGCCTCAAAATATGTAACCATTCCTCATCAACACACAAAAAGTGGAAGTTAAAACATCTGTCTTATGGATGAAATTTAGGTTTTAGATTTCTAGTTAGGAAAGAGTGTATATGTCACCCAAAGAAACACTAAGAGGTCTCAAGTTTATGGTAAGTAGACAGGTGTTATGGTACTGAAAATTATCATCCAGACTAAGGGCCAAATTCATGAAGATAAAAAGGTACACCTGGGGTAAACCAAATGCACCATAGTGGTACCAAACACACAAAACCTGTGTTTCCTATTTAGACAGAAGGAAGACCCACTGTACATCTATATCCTGGTGCATTAAAATGACAAACTTCTGCATAGAGATCCTACTAATGCCTTTCAGAGAAATTTTGGGGATGCTTACCTTTCAGCAGGTCAGGAGTGAAGTTCGGGGCATGCTCAATAGATGAACAGTTCCACCGCATGTCAGAAAAGGTCAACTGGCAGGTTAGCTTGGTCTGTTTGGCTGCATTAACAACACTTTGCATAAGCTCCAGGTTCCTCTTGCAGAGTTGAGACTGGTCAGGGACTAGACCATCTAGCAATCTACAGTGTTCACTCTCATTCCAGGCCACTGAGCTGCCATTCACTGTCAGACCACTGTTGATAGTATAAAAAGGGGAGAGGGGGTAAGTGTTTATCTACCCTTGAGGCATAAGTTACTTAAGCTGAATTGTCAGTAACAGGTGATGCAGAAACCAATAATAGTAAAGGGCTAAGTGACAGAATAATTAAATAAATACTATAGTATTTCTATTGAATAATGAAGGTCCTACAAGGTCACTGTTCGGATAAACAAATCTATAAGGAATCTAGTGAACAGTAGAGATGGAAGAGACCAGACATGAGTCAGGCAGGAAAGAATTATCTGCCACTGATTGTAGCCAGGCATCATATGGTCCACAGATAACAGTATGGCTCCTTAGTCTTGATAAAGAAGCTGCAGGAGGTAAGGCCGGGCAATAGCATTGTTGTTTTAATTATTAACAACCCCCTCTTGACTTATTTGGTAACGAAATTAGTACCCATTTGTTTTTGTAGGTTGTTAGCCCCCTTGAGACTAAAGATGGGGGTGGTGAGCAGTGAAGTTTGTATTCTTAAGATATCATACAGTGTATCATTTAATTAACCACTTGGACATAATCTAGAGCATCGTATTTAGTTAACCCCTTGGATATAATATAATACATATTTAATATACACGGAAGTCATATACAGCACAACAATGGTCTCCAACGCATTGCTCCGCGATGCGTTGGAGACTTCTCTAGCATCCAATGGGTTAATCAAAATGTTCTGCATTATATTTGATATCAAACGCGTTCAGAGCCCTGGAAATAACCCGTCCCTCCGATGGTAAATACCCGGTAATAAAACTACTTACAGCCACTGGATGGCGCCGCACAATCCGGAGCAGCACAAAAGTAGTAGTAGGGTGATCAAGTGACGAATTAAAGCCATTCCGAGGAGTAGAGAGGGTCCGGTGCAAGAATGTGGGGGGTATGATGTGCAGATTAATTTCTGTGAGGGTGCCCTCTCTAATATGGGGTGATCTCCTGGTAAAGACTAGGAGAAAGGGTGTTACGTGAGGTTTTACTAGTTTAGGACGGATTAGTGTGATGTGGGTGGCTGTCTCTGTATTGAAAGTGCTAGTGTCCTGTGAAGTCGCTGCGCTGCTGTACTGTCCGCTGACTCTAAGGGTCTCCTTTTCATACTACTCTGCACTGCCTCCCTCTTGCATTTAAATGCCTAATGACGTCAGTGGATCCCACCCCTGGAGCCGGATCCTCTGAATTCAGGTGCGATCAGAAGTTTCACACATGGGTGAGAGATCAGCCCCCAGCTTTAGAGGTCTGTGAGAATGAAAAATCCCACATTTGAATTGTTTGTAATCAACCCCGATTCATTATATGGAGTAGTATAGTATGAGGCCCCTTTAACACTTCCTTCTGGACCCCTTCATTATCACGAATCCAGACAGTGTGGACCTTTCCGCCCCATTGTAGTAATCTGGACAACTCCACATGGGTAGTAGAATATTGAAGAGGAGGTAACACTCATTTAAATAACAGACGACCCCGATACTCAAGGTGTCCCTGGAAGTGACAAAACAACCTATAATTTGACATAAATCGGATTATGACACGGGCATCTTCAGGAGAATGATTAATTAATTTCACTAATGACTGGGACCCAAGTAGCGAAACTAAAGACGTTTTAGGGAAGCGTCTCCACCCACTCCTGATACCCCGGGGGACAGCTACCGAATTTATTTATTTTTCAAGTGAAATAAATGAAAAAAAAAACTCAAAGTGCTGGCAGACATAAATAATGTCCAAGAGATTAAGGAAATTAAAGTAAATGGGGATTTGGGGGATTTTACCCACCACTTTGTTGCAGTTGGTTTGGCCTGGAATTTCTCCATGTTCACTTTCTATGTAAATTCTATAGGCCTTTTTGTTTAAAGGCAAGATTGGCCTTTTTGTGGAACAAACCAAGTGTACTGTAGGGGAACCAGTAAACACATTTATTTATATGGGCTTTTCAGATTACAAATTACTTTACTTCCCAAATTCTGTATAATATAACAATTTAGGAAAAGCAATTTGGGCCGCATGTATAAAGGCAAAATGGAAATATCCTGAGTTAAACCAACAGTATCATATGGGATAAATGAAAATCCAATTGATTTAAATTGAATTTTTAACTCTTTGGTTTCTCAAGGTCTCCATCACACTGAAAATACTTATTTAGCATTTAAGGAGTTCCAGGTCCCATTTAAACAGTTGTGTTAAGTGTTTGTGTCAACTGTTGAGTGATTATTTATAGGATCCAAGTTATTTCATGGCTAATCTAGGGGATTATTCATGTTTAATTTTCAAAACCTGCTGGTATTTATTAACCCCTGGTAGGATTTAGCAGATTTCCTCTCATTGTCACATTTTTGACAAGTAACAGGTTCCAAATTAGCATTGACACTTAAGCCCTGAAACACACACATCCAGAAGTGTCACATCTTCCCTTCTCTACTTCCCTAGAGGATATGAAATGAGATTTCAAACACTTGAGCTGTATTTGCATGCAGATATCTCCTAAATAATACAGACTATCTGTATAACAGCCCGGGCATGTCAGAGAGTTAGTCTTGGGAAATTATTGGGGAGTCCTAGTTCCTGTTGCTAGTCACTGTGGAGTTAACTGTTTTCATTATATCCACTAAGGAATTTGTGCAACAAATAAGAGCAGGTGGTCTTGGTCACACAAACTGCAACATAGTGGGCAAATAACAATTCCAATTGGCTCTGCAATGTGTTGAGTTCCCCTCTGGCACTCGAAGGGTTAAATAGTGAATTTAACCCATTGAATGGTAGAGAGGTCTCCAAGGCATTGAGAAGCAATACATTTGAGGCCTCACTAGCATTCAAGGGGTTAAAAGCTCCATTTAAATTAATGAGGATTTTAATCCTTTCAAAATGGTGTAGCTGAGGTACCCAGTAATTGCTCCTCTTTTGCGTATAAGGTAGGCTGACCAGACCTCACCTTTAACCAGGGACACATAAGAAAAATGCATACTGCAGGACTGCTTTGATTTCAGTGAAGCACTGAAAAATGCCTATTTCCTATGTGTCCCCGGTTAAAGGTGAGATATGGTCAGCTTAGTATAAGGCTCTTAATACAGTATGCTAAAACAGGACTGTATCACACTGTCCTTGGGTGTGTATGTGAAGTGGTAGGAAAGAAGCTGATTCCCATCCTATAAGACAAGGAGATAAACTGACTTGTACCTACTGTCTAATCACACAACAGTAAGGACTGCAAATTCTTTGTCATTTTGCTCACATTATTCGTCCTCGCGATACGCCAACAGGCCATATTTTCTAGACATCCCTTGACGACAGGTGAGTGAGCCGATGGGATTTTGGCTTTGTTCAAGCGGGCTGGTTCTGTGGGGATTTGAGATGTTAGTCTTATCTCCCTTAGGGCCAGTCACTGATCAGATCTAAAAGTGGAGCCTCCTTCTCTACAAAATACAACATGGGGATCAGCCGTTGCTTTGGGTAAGTATTAACCCCCTGATCTATCATTGGCTGATACTGGTTGTCAAGGACACCCAGCCAATCTATTATTTTGTTTGGGTTTACAATTCCTTTAAAAAGGGATCTACTTAAAACTGGACTTGTCCATGTGTATCAAGGATTGGCATACTTGGGTATAAATGTACAAGTGAAGTGACTAGTGAGCAATGGAAAATGAACGATTCAGCCCTGCTTCACAAGAGGTGTGCGAAAGCTGCGGATACTAGTGCACTAGGTCTTGAGTATGACTGGTTTTCTGTGAAAGCCCAGATCATTGACATCACACCAATTAGCCTTTGCTGCTGTTTCATTTCTAGCATGTTGAAGATTCAGTCACTTGTGTTTCTGTGTCTCTAATTAATCCCATTCTAGCTAATCTGCCCCAAACTCCCCAGGATCCCCACATTCCTGGTGTAATTTGAATACTGGTTACAGATAATTCAGGCTTCTGTATTCATTATTATCTTAGTGGTTTTAGTCAAGTGGAAGTGTATGGGGCCTTGACTTGAATCTTTTTTTTCACGCTTGCTATGAAATTCACTCACTGCATATAATGTACACAATATTTTGTGGAAGAAAAATGTATATAGTAAAATAAATAGCGGGAAAAAAAGGATCATAATCAAAAAATGGACAGAGGTTTTAAACCATTTGAGTGCCATAGGGGTATGGAATGCGTTACTTTGCAATACATTCCTTATCCCTCTGGCACGCAAAAGTTTAATATTTAACATTTTGAATGCTGGAGGGAATGTCTGAGTTTGACACACAGGCACTCAAATGGGGACTTTAACCACTTGAATGCTAGCAAGGTCTCTGACACAATGCAATACAATGCTTTAACCCCTTAGTGACAGACGACTTACCTGGTAAGTCCAGGAAGTCATTCGCTATAATGGGGGGAAAAAAACTGTCATTAAGGGGTTAAATAGTAATCTAGCATTTGAGGAGTTAACAGCCCCATTTAAATCAATGGGATTTTTGATTTTAACGCCATGGTTGGTTTACCTCAGAATTGTTCCACTTTGCTTTTGCACATAAGATTGTAAGGGTTAATGAGACCATTACCCCCAGAAAGTAGCTAGTTCATGTGGATTAAGGATATCTTTTTGCAGTTACTTCTTCCAGGTGAATATGGATGTTAGTTTGTAAACTACGTCTGGCCCCAATACACACAGGCCCATTGTCTTTAAAAGCTAGGTGACAATTTAGCCTTATACAGCAGCTTTTACTTCAAATTAGCATAGTACATGCAGCTGCAAGGCCTCATAGGAGTGCTTTTTTAACTCTTTCTTTGCTGCTTGAATAAAGGGAAGCTAAAACATTGACAAAACACTTTAATTTGTTTGTTTTGGGATAAATATTTAAACAATTCCTTTTATTTTTTCCCCCTCTCCCTTCCTGCTACTGAATTTTGACACCCTAGGACTAGGATGGTGAGAAATTTCCATCATCCCTTTCCAGCCAACAGTGACTGGGGATAATGAGAGTTCTAGTTCAGAAAAGCTGGAGGGCCTCATGTTGTCCATTCCTGCTCTAGAAAGGTTAGTCAACAATTTCTTTCATAACCATTTCATTATGTTTTAACCCTTTGGGTGCACTCAAAGGGTTAAGCTGCTGAATTTCAGAGGGGTTGCTCGGGCACCTCCCTGGCACTCAGGGTTAACCCTATGAGTGCCAGAGGGGTAGCCAGTGCTAACCCTCTGGCACTCAAAGGGTTGACAACACAGGTGTAGCGATTTCTTGATACTACTTTATATAACAATTCATGTAAAACTGCTAATTCTACTCTAGTAATTGTATATAAAAACTAAACCTTTGCAGTATAAGGGGCTAATTACTGACCCTCATGGTAACAACGAGCTTAGAATTATAGGGGGGACTTTTAAAACGCATATTTTTAAGGCACCTAAGGCCACATGCACAAAGAAAATGGAACAATTCTGGAGCAAACCAACTGCATCATAGGGCACAAATAAACATTCCCCAAATTCCCGTTGTATGAACTGGGGCTTTTACCATTTAAGGGGTAAAAAGCTCAATTTAAATTAAAGCGTAACTATCACGCTATATAAAGTCCCCACAATAATTAGGCATATGGCGATTAGCTTCTTAACAGCGTTATCAGGCACAAGTAGCACTTTCTTCTGAGACCTCTGTGAGCCTGCTCTGTCCGTCCCAGTCTCCTCTAGGGGGCATTGCACTGTACCTTCAAGGGATAGTAATACTTCGTTTTAACTTTATTTTATTTTGTAGGCATTAAAAAAACATGAAGAATGATATAAGTCTTATCTCTCAATCCTTTATGGTTTGAGAGATATTCACAAGCAAAGTTCCCCTCCCGCCCCTTTTACCTAGTGTAAGCCATCTCTTCTCAGATGTGAGTCTGGTTGTATGACAGTACAGATAACAGCAGGGGACAATCTTCTTCCTATGAGAACAATGAAAGCCCTTCCCCCCTTGACAAGTTTTTCAGCTTTTTCCATTATCTTAATTGAAGATTGTCCCTCTCTGCAGTCTACCTGGGCACCTCCCTTCTGATCTGGTTGAACAGGGGGGGGATACTTTGTTTGTGAATATCTCTTAAACCATAAAGGTTTGAGAGATAAGACTTATATCATTCTAAATGTTTTTTTAATGCCTACAAAATAAAATAAAGTTAAAATGAAGTATTACTATCCCTTTAAGGTACAAGAAAGGACTGACAGCGCAGGTGCACAGACAGCTCTAAAGCAAGAAGCCTGGCCGTCAGTCTCAGAAAAAGGACTGCTTCAGATCGTGGTACTTGCGCCCGATGGTAACGCCCTTAAGAAACTAATCGCCATATGCCTAATTATTGTGGGGTACTTTATATTAGGTGATAGTTCTGCTTTAATAAGAATTTTGGGGGGTGTCATTAGTCACATGAAGTTCAGTTGGGTTTGCTCCAGAATTGCTGCTGCTCTATTACATTTGCATAAGTTCTTAAAACGTTTCACAATGTGTTGTGCAGCCCTCTGGTCTTTAAGGGGTTAAGGCACAGAGGGACATGTGCAGAAAGATACAGAGGAACAATTCTGGAGCAAACCAACTGCACCATAGGGGATTAATGACAATCTCCCAAATCCCTATTCCATTTCAACCACTGGAAACTTTTTGTTTGTTCCCTTATGGCAGGGGTGGGCCACTTGAGGCTGTTGGGCTGCTACCTGGCTACAACTTCCATTATCCACTGCTAGCCAATGTCTGGAGGAGGAAGTTGGCAGTTGTAGTTAGGTAGCAGATTGGCATGCTGTAACATCAATGTGCCCAATGCATCAGTGCATTCAAGTTGCAGCATGATATGTTCTGGTGTGTCCTCCAAGGACGAAATTACCCATAGGAACAGCACCACTGGGACAATGGGTATGTTTAATGCAGTGTTAATAACGCTGTGCTAAAGCAGTCAGTGTGAACATAACCCAAGGATACTTAAGATTTTTCAGATTTACTTCTATAGCAGAATGATTTTAGATACAAGAGATGAGATGACTTTGAGGCTGAAGTTCTAAGAAAATTATGTTTGATTTAAATGAGTCTGTTAAGCCCTTGATCACTAGTGAGGTCTCCAGAGAATTGGAATGGGGTGGAGACCTCTAGCATTCAGTTAGTTGAAATCCCCCAATTAATGGGAATGTTTATATTTTTCTTATGGTGCTGTTGGTTTGCACCAGAATTGCACCTCAGTAACAATCACTGCAGCCCTATGTGGTTCACTCCACACCTCTGTAATAAATCTGCCAGTGACAGGATTTCCTGTTGCATGATGGGTCGCTAGCAGGTGCAGGACTCAGGTCGCGTTCACTAAATGACACACTCAAGTGTAGTGCATTACTTCATAAGTGAGCTGCTGTCTGTTGCAAAAGTGAGAAATAACCTTTGCACAGCCAGTGACCAAATAAATGTGCCCCACAGAATTTTGATGGCAGATACGGACCACGCTAATCTGCTCATTTTCATTGTTACTCTTGCCAGCTAGACAGGTCACCAGCTCCTTATAAAGTATGTCTCTACCACAAGTGCTGGGTGTGTCTTGCAGTTATCCACTACATTTTTGGTAAATTGGTTCTTCCTGAAAGTTTACCCATATTGGCAGCGATAATGGAATCAGGATTTGCCTGTGTGTCTCATTATGTATGTTATAATAACTGACAGTCACAGATTTATTTTGAAATAGCCTTCCCTTCTTTTGTTCAAGATTAACCCTGTGAGAACCAGAGTAACAACATGTTGCTTTACTATATGTTGTGCAGGCCACTGGTCCTGAAGGAGTTAATTAAAGTAATCATCCCAGGTACTTACACAACTTTTTTTTTTAACCCTTTACGTGCCAGAGGGGTATGGAATGCATTGCTTTGCAATGCATTCTGTACCCCTATGGCACGTAAAGGGTTAAGGAGCATGAAATGTTTTTCACAGGATATATATAAAATGTGTTGGGTTATTGTTGTGCTAAGGATGATGGGAATTGTAGTCCTCCAGCAGCTGCAGTGTTGCAGGTTTGCCACCTGTGGTTTAAACTCTTGTTTTTTCTCTCTTTTTTTTTTTTTTTTTAAAGTAGGTGGCTATAGTAAATAACCCCTACAGAGTGAGAATGGCAGTGGGTGGTATTAGGAAGTGCCATATATTCATGGAACACTAATTAAGGTGCAAAGTAATTGACTGGGGAACTGTGGGTAACTTTAACCACTTTGCTGCCAGAGGGCATACAGGACATTGCAGAGATATTAGTAACGCTGTTTAATGAGCCCTTTGAAATGAAATTCCTGGCTGGTAGCTTTGGTGTTCCTCCCATTCCTTGCTGATTGTGAGACCACTTTGCCTGCAGCATGACCCCAAAGCCGCTCCGTTTATGGCATAGTTAGCAGAGAAAAGCTGTCAACAGTCTGTATTTATATATGTAAGGTGCCATCGACAGACATAAACTCATAAGGCCATTGTCTGCCCATAGCTTTAATCCTTTATCCTTCACATGGCTGTTTGTGTTTTTACTATGCACTTATTGTCATTACTGGTACTTTAAGCTTGTCGGCAGACCCACCGGCACCCAAAGGGTTAATGCCATTTTTAACTACAATGTTACACATCTAATTCCATGTGTGCCGTGTCTCATGAAAGCTGTGACTGCCAAGTTCAGGGGGGGGTGCAATTTTAAGCATTAAGATGAAATAAAGAGGAGGTAACTTCATTGTGATAAACTCTCCCATTCCACCATATTTATTCCGGAAAGCCTATGCACTAAGATCTCTCGAGTTTGAGATGTGTTAATACATGAGTGACTCTGGGACCAAATGTAGCCTGTCTGACATTTGCACCCTTTACTAGTAGTCCAGTAAGACCTAACCACCGGCTAGCTTCTAGCATACAGTTCCTCAGAAAAATTGTTTGGTAAATACAGTCCTCAGAATTACTGGACCATAACTGATAAAAGACTAGCATTAATTAGACCTATCATATATGTGCACTTTGCATTATTTAAGTTGATTAAACCTTTTTTTCTGCTTCTCTATTATTGAGTTGTTTTCAGACTCTAATAATTCAACATTGTTACCAATATAAGTTGATGTGGCCCTTACACATATGGATTTTGACGAAGGAGCCAGAAATTTTATTGCACTGCATAACCTTTGAGGTGGCGCTTCCACATAGAGTATCTGTGCTCCCTGTGATTGGCTGTTTCATGGCAATGCACTTATTCAGTACACCTGCATAAAGCAGGTTCTGGGTGAGAACTGCCAGTAAAATCCACCACCCTGCATTGGGGAGAGGAGTAAACTCATCATATCCCATCTCTTTACCAGCATCTGCTTTCCACACCTACCAGCAGTGTCTGCTCCTCCCTTTCACCCAAACATACACATGCCTCCTTTCCTTTTCTCCATGGACTGCCTTCCTTCTCTCACTCACTTAGGGTTATCCGTTCAAAAGAATAGTGGAGGAGTTCTGGGGCAAACCATTTGCTTTATAGGGAAGAACTAAAAATTCCAAAAAGTCCCATATATTTAAATGGGGATTTAAACCCCTTGAATGCTACAGAGGTCTCCAGTGCACTGAGAAGCAATGCATTGGAGACCTCTCTAGTGTTCAAGTGGTTAAGTCCCTTCCCTGTTTCCTCCTTCCACACACGACCTTTCCTTTAAATGAGAGCACACATACTTCACTATCCAGAACATGACAGGGGCATCACCAAGTCATCCTGCTCTGCATCCTCAAACCCCCTTCCCAATTCCCCTTAAATACTCATGGGATGGGTTGAAAAGGCCACAGCAATTTATTAGAAGTACAAACAAATATTTAACATTTTATTTCCATAACCATTACAACTTTATGTAAACACAATAATCTGGTGCTTGCTAATACGCAGCCATTGCCTGGCAAGTACTGTATTGTAAAACTCCATACACACTTCTAACACTATTTGGCTGCAGGCCATGCCACCATCCAACCCTAAAATATTTGAATGTGGCAAGTGGTAGTCCAACAATTGTACCCCATGACTCTTATGACCCATCCCGAGACTTATGATCCAGTACCATCCTCTAAGCTCCTGCTTCAGCCAGCAAGCACCCCCACCAAGCTGTGATAACACACACACACACGTATATATACAAGGAATACCATTGTACCACTAACCCAAAAAAAAAACACCAAACCTGGACCCTGTGCATCCAGCACACACAGACATACCTCAAGCACAGCAAAGGACAAGGTGGGTAGGTTGGAAACTCAAGATGGCTTCGGGGCAGGAAGCCCCTGCAGCCAACACATCTGGAGCTGCCAGACCCTCTTCACTGCGCTCCTTCCTTCCTGGCTCTGTCAAGCCCCCTTCCGCATAATCTGCTTTTGCTCCTGGGGTCCCATTCTGACTCTTACCCGGTCTACTCTCTCTGCGTTGAAACCAGTTGTTAATGTGCCCATACTCAGGGCAATTTTGTTGCTGAAAACTCTTCACTCTGGTAGAAAATTGTCACACTGGCCAGTTATCGCCTAGTGTATATGCCAGATTAGGCTGAGCAATCTGGCCAATTTCATTGGTTGGTTAGGGTTGCCACCTTTTCTTCAAAAAAATACCGGCCAAGGCATTCCCTCCATAGACTTAACATTGGACAGGAGCCAATTTTTTACCGGCCTGCCGGTAAAATACCGGCTGGGTGGCAACCTTATGTTTGGTGCATCACAGAAATTAACATAAAGTGCCTGACTGCTATCACCTAATAAAGGTTAAATTTCCAAAAGGTATATTATAAACAAATGGCTACTACAATGGATAGGCAGTCGCTAATCCTCTTTAAACTTAACTAAACTTATAAAGAGAGAACATTATGCTTATGAAAGAAGTATGATGTGAGGTAAAAGATAATGTGTGCTTTTTCTGTGAAAATAATGCAGCCATGTGTGGTGATGGAGGGGGTGATGATCTCCTCACTGCTCCAGAGAACAGACAGAGGCTGCATTTAGCCCAGGGCCACCTGTATATAATGTTAATGTGAGTTTTGCCCTCTGTAAGTACCTGGCAAATGGAACAGTTAAGTCCCTGAAGTATTTTTTTTATTTGTGTACTGCTTAATAAGTATGGGTTAAGTCCCTTTATTATTATTGCTGTTGGGGGAAGGGAATAGAATGAAGGCTTGTGGTTAAACCTAGGTGACAGAGAACCTATAAAATCAGTTCTAAGTCATAAAAATACAATAGATACGTCATAAAACACATTTATTGGGCTACCCCTGCTGCAATTGGTGCATATGCGTATATTATCTATATATTTTTTTGTTTACCATTCTTTTAACCGTTTTGTATGTCAGAGGGCTGTGCAACGCAATGCATTGTGCACCCCTCTGGCACACAAAGGGTTAAATGTGCGCGCACACACACACACACACACACACACACTAAGGTGTCTGTTTAATAGATTAGTGCTATGCGGGTGCTACACAAACAGTTTTTCTGCTTAGTCACATCTACCCTTTGCAGAGAGACATTTCCTGTGTCTCCCTTACCTTCAGACCTGAGTAGTGGCTACTTCTTGTTCCTGCAGCCAATCATTGGGGGAGATGCACTAAGGTGTGATAGGAAGGTGATAATGTGGAGGTGACTTCTCCAGAGATATAAATTCTCCGGTTCCTATGTTCTATGGAGCCAATGTATTAAGACTTCTCCAACTTTGGAGATCTTAGTGGATAAGCTCTATAGAATAACATAGGAATTGAAGACGTGATATCACTGGAGATGTCATCTCCTCTTTATGACGCTTTAGCACATAACCCTCATTGTGGTGTTACTCCTGTCCCTATTACATGCATGTTTGGCTACAGGAACAAGAAGCAGCTGCTACTCAGATCTAAAGGTAAAAGAGACATGAGAAATGTCTCTTGGCAAAGGGTATAAGTGACTGAGCTAATTCATTCTTAAATAAAGCGCAAAATCAGTTTGTGCAGTGCTAGCATGAATAGACCACTTATTGTGTGTATGCGTTTATTAAAATAGATCAATAAAAAATACGAGCACATATGAGCATCAATGACGGCAACAGTAGCCTAAGAAGACTGTGTTATGTCATGTAGCTCTTGTATTTTTATGACTTAGAATTGAGTTTATTACCTACAGATTATTAGATGTCAAATATGTATATCCATAACATAATTTGCATTAATGTTACAGAAGAGGCCTTTCACATACATGGACAAGTGCAGGAGATGATACTTGGTAATATGGCAGATGATGGAGGGTCAGTGAACATAGATTATCCAATCCTACCACCCACCTGGTGATCAGTCTGCAGCTCATTAACTCCCACACATTCCTCTACAGCTTCTGCTGCTGATACAGACACAGAAGGGTTTATTAGAATATCTCCTCCTGTGCACTTACCAATGATAATCCTTCAAGCAGCAGCTGGAGAACAAACAGAGATGATGTGGGTGTCAAGCACCCATCGCACTCCTTTACTGGTTTACTGGCCCCACTTGAACGTCAACCCTCCTGAGATATCATTCTGATGTGAGCTTTACATTTTCTTTCATTACTCAGTGAAGACATTCTGGATAATGCTCTTGCAAACTGTTCTTGTAACAAAAGGGTCGATTTAAATTCTACACAATGACCTGTGAGTATTAGTCTCTTTGAATAAATACTGTGTTGACATGCTACAAGATGAAGACGCCTCTCCTTTGAAGCTAATTCTTTCCCTGAATACAAAAAAATCACTTTGCTTTCTGTCTGTTTTATTGTACAATAAGTCCCCTCTGGAAGCAAGCACTGCCCGTTTACCATGGACCACAAAAGAATGCCTGCCTATCAATGTACACAACATTCAATCAACAGAATCAAGGGAAGGTGAGAATTACTGTAAACAGTAGCACGTTGTTAGGAGCTGTCCAAAACTACTTATACCAGTGCAAGACTTATACAGGCTTTTAACCCCTTGGTCGCTAGAGAGATTTCCATTGTGTCTTTAGCAACAACTAGGTTAAGGATCTCAACCAATTACATCTCTATGGGAAGTGTTTCCTAAGCTGCAAAATCAGAAGTGCTGTTGATTTTGCTCATCTAGAAACCAGAAGAAGACCACAGTTCAATTATTTATGACTAGTGTAAAAGCCCGTGTACACGGGCCATGGTCTGGGTGATGTTAACCCTTTGAGTGCCAGAGGCCCTCTGGCACTCACAGGGTTAAGAGGCTGGTCCTGCTCTGCGTCATGCACTGTAGAGACTGCCCAAAAGCACAGAATACTCCCAGCATTCTGTGTTCCAACATTCCATGCGTTCGGGCAGTCTCTACTGTGCATGATGGCTTCTGACAAACATCTTAGCGAATTATTATATAGGATGAAGTGAATAAGAAACTTTGAGTGTGTAAAATTAGTGGGACACATATACTATAGAAATAGGTATTATAACAGAGAAGTTCACCCATTTGTTCCACCCTTCAGTACAATGTCTGTTTGACAAGAGAGGGATTAACTCTCTGAGTGCCAGAGAGGGGTGTGTAATGTGCTGCTTCTGTGTTTTACTTTTTCATTACATTAAAAAGTAAAACACAGAAGCAGAACATTATATACTTATTAAAAAAAGAACAAATGCTATTTTTTTAAAATGTAATTACAATTGAGTGTCAGAGGGGTATGCAGTGCTTTGCTTCGCAATGTGTTTTGCATACCCCTCTGGCACTCAATGGGTTAAACACCTAAAATGCAATTCGCTCCTTGGTAAATACTTGACTATGTCAAGAATATAAAATGGCATTGATTGTGCCCTTTCTTATTAATCTCAAGATGTCTGAGTCTTTGGTTCATACACACCTGCAGAACATTAAAGGGGAACTACACTCTATGAATATGTTAATCTTAATTTACTTAACTGTTCAGTTGTATACAGGATACCTACATAAGCATCAGCCAGTTCTATCTAACTATATTTGTTTTTCGCATTGTATCTGCAGTTTCCTGCATATAGAATCTGTAGTCAAGCCTGCCTCTAGGTCACACCTTCTCACAACTAAGAATAGGCATCCATAAATCAGAATCACTTGGAAGGGAGTGAAGGTGTTATCTGATTGAGACTGAAACAACTAACAGTAGATGAAAACGCAGATCAAATGCAAACAAATCCAGTAAATAAAAATAACTGGCTGCTGTTTGAAGGACACCTACATAGGTACAATTTTTTAAAAATATATAAACAACTTAAAGGGGATGTATCACCTTATAACCCTTTTTTTTCTTTACAATAGCTTTTGTTCATAATGTAGAAATAGGAAAGAATTTTTTTTTTTTTATATATAAGTACTTTCAAAGATATTTTATGTTCTGTGCTGTGCACTTCGGCATAATATGCACAGAACAGCGCTTCTTCTTCTTCCACCTCCCTCCCAACTGCCCCAGGGAGCTCGTCATGATTCCCTTCGGTGAGCAGTGAATAGCTTCTAGTGTTAAACTCCGGTTAGCATTATACTGTGGATGCAACCTCAGTATAATGCTAGCCGGAGCGTGATAAAACTATAGAAGCTATTCCCAGCACACTGAAGGGAAGCGTGAATGCACTCCCAGGGGCAGCTAGGAGTGAGGTGAGAGGAGATTAGGCAGTCAGATAAAGCTGTGCCGGTGATTCAGTGTGGTACATTTATGCTGATTGGCACATATTCAATATCTTTGAAAGTACTTATATTAAAAAAAAAAAAAACAAACAAACAAAAAAAATCTTTCCTATTACTATGTTATGAACAAAATGTATTGAAAAAATATTATAAGGTGATACATCCCCTTTACCTCTTTGAATGCCAGAGTTGATACCTCCCTGGCACTCAAAGGTTTAAGACTTACTTATTCTTAAGGGTATAGTTCCCTTCTAAGACTGGTGTGTTTGAAGGAGAAATTACAAATCCTATTAATCCCCCATTTTCCTTCCTTATAGCCATTAAATCCTAATGACCATATAAATTCCGCCATTGTGCCTTTGTTCGAAAGCTAAAATGTCTAATCAGTCATGGATGTGACGTCCATGGAGACAGACATGACAGTTGCTAACAGGGCCACAGAACTGTACCCACTGCACATAGTAATCTATTTTGACTTTACATAGTTTGCTAGTACATCATCTTATTTACAGTCAAATAGCCAGTAAAATATTTTTTTTTCATTTTCACCTATTTTCATGTCAATAATGACCGCATGCTCTGTGGATTTGTTTGCAGGGAACTTTCTGTCAAGGAACATTAAAGCAGTTCTAGTGATTGTAAAAGGAGAGTATTATGAATTCATACTAGAGAGACACTGTAACATTGTATTTCCTCTATTGAACAAAAAAAAACTCTGGAAACTGAGATCTAAGGAAAAATAGATGATAGGAAGAAAAAAAAAAAGTATATGCAATCTGACTGTATGATGTACTTGCTGAATATGTAAAATAAAGGGTTACTGTTCCTTTAAGTAGGCTAATTCACTCTATCTGCTTCAGTTTGAAAAAACTGCCAACATCTGTCATGTCTTCCTCCATTGACATCACATCCAGGACTGACTGAATATTTTATCTCTTAAGCAAAGCCGCAAGGGTAAATTTCATAGGTGGGACTGGGATTTTCTGCCTGTAGTAAGGAAAGTGAGACAGTATGATGATTGGAAAGTATTATTTCCTCTTTAATATTGCCAGTGCTGATTTTTAACCCTGTGGGTGCCCAAGGATTGTCCAACACAAAGGATTAACCCTTTAAGTGCCAGAGGGGCACTGCACGCCCCTCTGGGACTCAAAGGTTTAAGGGCACAGTGCTGTTTAAGAAGTGTTATTCTGAAACAATATGTAGGACAAAGAGTTAAGAGCACAGTCCTGTTTAAGCAGTGCTGCTCTGAAACAATATGTAGGACGCAGCTGCCTTGTACCTATAGCTGGTGGCAACTGAGTTTTATAATAACAGAGCTTCTTGAGCTTTATTTGTACATGACTGTTTGTCTTCCCTTCCAACCATGCAGTTACTCCCTAAAGCACTGGCAGTGAAAATATGCATCTGGATACAGGATCACATATGTCCATTAGTGCTGCTGGAAGACAGTTGTGGATATCCTCCATAGTTACATATATAGGGCCTACCTCCCAATCCCTGGTGGTCCTGTGGAGAGACGGGCTGGCGCATTGTACTCCCGCGCGGTCCTCTTCTGTAATGCAGAGTGCTGGGAGATTGTCATCTCCAAGTGCTCTGCATTACTAGAGAGCTGGAGGGAGACTAAGGGCGCCAGGCAGAGGGGTCGCAGGGGGCAGCTGGGCTCCTGGAGTGATGGGAGCGACCCCTACTTCTCTGCCATTCTCTCATTTTGGAACCCTTACATATGGGCAGCAGTTTGACAAGCCAACATGCTAATGACTAAATCTGACCCCTCCCCCTCTTGCATACTTCATTTTTAGTGCATACTGTGATGTGTGTATCCATCACCAAGGCAATGTGCTCATCACACATCTCCATAGCATCGCACTTAGCGCATCTCCACCCAGGAGTCCTATGTTTTAAGACACTATTTCATATGTTCAAAAGATTTCCACATCTCACAAATATTTTATCAATGTCAGCTCAGTATAATTTTCTTTATAAAAACTGCGGAAGCTGTCCCCAGGAAAGGTATAATCACATTGAATTTGCATAATAAGCCCGTTATACTGCTATATAATTTATTTGTAATTTGTTCTTCTGGTCTATCACAGCCCTGGTGGTGGTGTAAGTTTCACTTTTACCTACTTGCTAATTACATGTAGCATTTTACAGTGTTTGCGTTCCATCCTTTGAGTACTGATCAAAGCCATGGCTTTCAGACTGTGCCTTGTAAAATGCTTTCCATGTAATAGCTGCAGTATCACAAGTCTCTACTCCCCAGCCTCCTCCTCACAGGAGTTAAACTGGCTTGTTACACCTATCAGAGCTGATTATGTAGTTAGAAGGTACAAATAGCTGCAAATGGTGAATGTGGGCTGTTCAATGGGAGGCGGTTCATAGGTTTGGAGGTAGGACTTCTACTGTAAAATGACTAATAAATGAAGTGACAGAATGCAGAGATTACCTGTTTCACTGAAATGCTGCTTCCTGAAAGCACACAAAGCATCACACACTTTGAGGCTTATGTTCTAAGAAGAACTGGAACAGCTCAGTGGCAAACCAACTGCGTTATAGGGGAAAAGTAAAATTCCCCAAAGCCCCACTGTTAGGGATGCCACCCAGCTGGTATTTTACCGGCAGGCCGGTAAAAAATTGGCTTCTCTCCAATGTTAAGTCTATGGAGAGAATGCCACGGCCGGTATTTTTTTGAAGAAAAGGTGGCAACCCTACCCACTGCTTAAATGGACCTTTGTAATCCTTTGAGTGCCAGAGGGGTATGCGACATATTGCAAAGGATTAAATGGCCTTGAATTCTAGAGATGTTGCCAACTCATTGCTTTGCATCCGTATGAACAATTTGAGTGATGGCCTTGTATCCTGCCTATAAAGTATCCCTGCTGCAACCTCCCTGCATTCCACATTAAACACTGGGAAGTTGCTGCAACAGGCTGCTTCATGGTTCGTGATAACCGCCATATAGACAGCCTGATTCAACTCCTATTCTGTGTTTTGCAAGGCAGCATTGTACAGATATTAGCTCTGCTCTGATGTCAGTTGTACAAACATAGTCTATCACAGTAATTTCATCTCTTCCCTTTATGGTGAACTGATTATGAAAGGCACATATAGCAGGGCTGCATAGAAAATATTGCAAAACTAGGGTGTGGGTGAGCAAGCTGCATCTTTCCAGCTGTTTGAATACAAGTCCCACCAGCCTCAGCTGGACAGTGGTTGGCTGAGGATGATGGATCATTTATTCAAACAACAACTGGATATTCAGCTGTTACACACTCTGGTCTACAGCTGCAGTGGTTCATAAACCATGCTGGAATATGCATCTTTCATAAGTAGCTGGTTTAAAGGGATAAAGTGGCAACCCTATTCACTCGATAAGGCAAAAACGGTGCATAAAAACACATATTACCAAATACTATATGCACACACAATGTATAAGTACATCCAGTGCATACACTGTGTACACAGACAGACATGCAACAAATGATGTCGCAGGTGGGTGAGCTTGAGCAGCTGTTCACTTTGCTCAGTTGTTAAAGGAACACTAGTACGAAAATAAAATGCAAGCTGCAATTTATGAAAGCATATTGCAACATAGACATTTATGGCAATTATTCCATACAGTGATAAAATCTGAGGTTTAGCATGTGCTGTTTTTCAGCAAGCTTCTCACTTCCTGGTCAGAATGTACTTCACTATGTAAGGCACCACAGGAAGTGACTTGTCTGAGGAAAATGGCTTCCCCCAGTTAACGGAGAAACAGCACATGTAATTCTATATATCTTAATATCACGTTATAGAAACTTATATCTGTGAATGTTATAATATTTACTTTGATATAATGTTTGGCATGAGCTTTAAAAAGGCTAGTCACATGGTAATAAAACCCACAGTTAAAATATATACTTAACCATTGCGTTACACTTAAAGGGCATGTATCACCCCTATACTAGTCTTATTAGTTAGATTATTTAGCAAATATGTTTAAAAATACATTTTTGCCCAAATAGCGTTTTTTAAAAACAAAGGAATACAGTTTTAAAGAGTGCTCTGCACCCTACTTGTGGACAGACTGTGGTTACCAGCTCTGTACTGCAGTCTGTCACTCCGCCTCTGCTCCCCTTTTTCCATCCAGCCTCCTCCGTCATGACGGAGGCTTTCTGTAGTAAGCTGGAGTGGTCTCATTGGCAGAGATCGATATCTAGCCAATGGGACCGCTCCATCTTACAGGCAAGAAGCCTCCGTCATCAGAGGAGGCTGTATAGAGGGAGAGGAGTAGAGGCAGAGTGACAGACTGCGGTACAGAGCAGGTAACTGGAGTCTGTCCAGAAGTAGGCTGCAGGGCACTCATTAAACATTAATTTTCGCCCAAATAACTTTTTTTTTTTTTTAACACAGTTTTAAACATATTCGTTAAATAATCTAACTAATAAGACTAACTTGTATAGGGGTGATAGATCCCCTTTAAGCGGAAAAGCTTTAGTCACTTGCCTAATGAGTATATATAAGAAGAAAAAAAACTTGTGTTGCTGGCCTTACTGATACTGAAGGTGTTAAGGTTTATACCAGTGGTATAACCAGTGGAACTTTCGGGGCACCCCTAGCACATGCATACCTCCCAACATTGCAAATTGCCAAAGAGGGACACTTGTGTTTTAGAGGGTGTATCTGGGGTGTGTGGCTGGTGGGCGGGGCATTACCAAGGCTATTTCATGACCTATTTCATGAGCTATTGAGACCTCCTTGTGTAACCTAATAATGGACTTATAGCAAAGCCAAAGTATTTTATTTGCACAGACTAATTTATAAACACATATACTGAAGGTTATAGAAACAATAATGTGAGTTTTATGGCTGTGGAGCAATGTGATACACTTATATACACACCACACAAGCTGATCTCCTAAAAAGAGGGACATCAGGGTGGGAAAGAGGGACATCAGGGTGGGAAAGAGGGACAGAGGGATTTGGGTCTAAAAGAGGGACACTTGGGAGGTATGCACATGTAATGTAATCTATCAAGGGACTAATGAAGGCTACAATACATAGATATACAGTTAATATTAGGTCTCACAATTATGCTAACAAAAATAAACATTTTGTACAGAACAATTTCCACAAATAAACATTTAAAACTCAAAATTCATGTTTTTGTGAAAATTTTCATAGAAAACATGAGGCACCCTAAGGTGATGTCCATGGCATACCAAAGTGCCACGGCACCCTGGTTGAGAACCACTGGTTTATACTGCTAAGGAGAAAATGTTTAAAACAAATTCTAATATGTGCTTGTCCCGTGCATGTGATTGTCATGCACTGATGTCCACTTCACACACAAAATGTCAGTAACAAATTACTCTGTGTCCTGCTACTTGTTAAAGCAGCAGCTTGTCCATTGTTTGCACTGCAAGCCACCTTTTTTGTTTTAAAACTTTCTTTTTGTAAACAAATGATCCCAGCATTACCTTTTATCTAGATCATGTGTAGATTCCCTTCAGGTAATGTTCTGAGTCATTTCCTTGCCTGAGGGGCCAAAATCTCACTGGGCATGGATGTGTTTGTGTACTGTGATGGTCATCTCTAAAGAACTGCCCCAAACCATTGGACAACAGTGATTCTGTCCCTGCTTCTCTACTTTGTCTTCTGTAGGATATAACCTGGTAAGTAGTCAGTGCAACAAAAACTGTTTTATAAAGATCACACCCTAAAAATGATGTGGGTTGATATACATTTAAATATCATGTTCTTACAGCTAACATAAATGAATTGCTCATTTTACATCCCAAAATATAAATCTTATACTTGCTTTTTAAGGCATTACAGGGGAGAGGGCAACTTTAGAAGCGATCATCTCTCAAACCATAAAGGTTTGAGAGATGACACTGGGGGCAATATGTTTTTTTTTTTAGTAGTACTTTGCTATAGGGATTAGTAATATACTTAAGTATTACTATCCCTTTAAGCATTAGTTTCATTTTGCTTGCTCTGTTTGTATTGGGAGGAAAGGGCTAAGGTTAGTTAATATATTGCTGTTACTGTCCATTTGTTTTGCATTGAGAGGGTCTGTTATCTTAAATCTGCACATTTATAGACAGTCCTGGACAATTGCCTACAATTAGCGATACTTGGAACCCTGAAAATGGGAAGAATGTCTGCTTCCTTAGAACATGATATGTAAGACTAGATTTTAGGCTTCAGAAAGCAAATTTTTTTGGTTTTTCTTACAGGTGCTAGCATTGAGTACAGTATTTTATATAAAATTGCATATAACTGGAGGTCATTTTTTGTTACTGTTCCTTTAAATAGGAAAACATAAGTTATTAATATCATGTTTGGTTGTGACCATGTTGGGCCTTGTGGTATAAATGTATTTAAAGACAGCTTATTTTGAGTTATAATTTATTTTACAAGTAGAATTTCCAGAAACAGCCACCTTATGTTCAGTTGAACCAGAATTTTGGACTTGAGTAGGCAATTCCTCTAGCTGCTGTGGAACTACAGCTGCCAGCTGAGGATGATGGGAGTTGTACTCTAGCTTGGGGAATGCAAACTGTCCACCTTTAGTTTGAGTTCTACTCCTTTTGGATAATTAGATTGTGCTGCCTTCAGCATCCAAATTCAGCCACGAGAAAGAAGATCTCCCTGACTATAACGCATTTCTGGGATAGCATTCAAAGTGTTAACTTCTTATTTTCTTATTGGGTATTATACCTATAGAATAAGTACCTCTTACTTCCTTTAATACAGGATTTTAAAGTTAGTTCCTCAAGGACCGCAAACAGACCAGGATTTAAGACTCTCTCTCATTTAGCACAGATGGGTCTATCAAAATGAACTGAGTCACTGATAAACTTGACTATACTTAATCAGGGAAATCCTTCATTCCTGACCAATTTGAATCCCTTGAGGACCAAACTTTGATAACCCTGTTGTATTAAGAGTAATTTATACAGTAAACAGATCTATATTCGCATAGTATCTACAGCTGCATGTATTTGCAAATACTCTTTTGAGGTCTGTATTTACATTAAGCAATATATGGCGCGATGCAGGAAACATGCGCAATCGCTATTTCCCATGTGAAAAACACTAGGGAATAGTTTTGCGCATGATGTTGAATTGCGCATGAAAATTCAAGATTAGCGAATGGCTGTGTATATTTAATTTTTTTGTGGGCGTGGCTAAGATTAATGAATCTGTGTGAGTGGAATAGCGAATGCGCCTAATGCAAGAACTGCTATTGCGAATGAATTTATACGTCTGTGTAGTGTTGTTGTAAAATGGAATTTTTCATGCGCAATTCAAGAAGCGTTCGGTATTTAGCTTCCTGGATTAGAACACGCGCAAAATCTATCTGCGCACAAAAATGCCTTTATCCAATGCGAACGTTTCTTGCATCGCGCCAATAGTTCCTATTATATAAACTAATGACTAACAATAACTGCTAAAGTCACAAGCACTAATAGGACTTCAACATGGTTAAAAATGCTGTATTTAATATGACCTATTAAAATCAGCGTTTATTCACCATTTTTGAAGACGTGTGAGTGCGTGCAACATTAATTGCTTGTGTGTTATTGTCACCGTCGCAAGAGAACACAGGCACATTTCAACTTGTTTTGGAGTGCACCGCATCAGCTCTGTGTATTGACCTTTCTATCATAGTGTGTATCTACACCATGAGAAAACTTGTGGTTTTCAGTATGTAGTTTTTTTCAGCGTGTTTAAGGAAGTAATTCATCTTGCAAGTGAAACGGCTTCCCTAATCCTCAGATTGCTGAAGAGCTTCCCCTGAAATAGAATCCTCTACATGCAAATCTGTAAATGTTACACACAAAGACAACTTATATTTTACATTGTTTGTTTAAAATGCTGGGGACACCTCCAGTAGATTTTGAAGCAATGCATTGGAGATATCTCTTGCAATTCCAAGGGGTTAACCTGAGTTCTGCCAATGGGGCTACAATGATGTTAAAGGGATAGTAATACTTAAAATGTAAAAAAAAAAATATGTTGTAGGGTTTATACCCCTGAGTAAAACAAGGGTACTCCCACTGCTGAAAGGTGTTTCATTCAAAAGTTATTAATTTTCAAAGTTTAATTTTTTAGGTGCAATATCACAGTGGCCTGAAATTGTACAGTGGCACTGTTGCTACACGATCCTATGGACAGCTCTGGTCCTGGGACCATAAATCTCCATAGGATGGTGTAGCAACAGCGCCACTGTACAATTTCAGGCCACTGTGATATTGCACCTAAAAATTTCAATTTTGAAAATGAATAACTTTTGAATGAAACACCTTTCAGCAGTGGGAGTACTCTTGTTTTACTCAGGGGGATAAACCCTACAACATATTTTTTTTTTTTAACATTTTAAGTATTACTATCCCTTTAAGGTGGATATATATGTCCAGTGGTGATTTTGTGTTTGGGACACTGAACACTCATTCCTAGCAGCTGGTGCCCATCAATATGTGTAGAACACAAGCCCATAATTCATCAGAATTAGGCAGTAGCAAACTATGGTCAATCACAATCTATTGTCTCAATCAATCAATATATCATGTAATAATTTCCAGCTGTTGGCTTGGAATAAAGAACATTTTGAGCTACTGCAGCAGTGAAAGGTTCATCTTGAACTTTTAACCCATAACCCTCTGAGTGCCAGAAAGGTATCCATGCATTGTGTTACAAATATTCCATACCTCTGACACGCAAAAGGTTAATATGTCTACTATTATATCTTTGTGAATGAAGTGTGTGTAGACCTGCAGGCAGACTGTTACCGAAGTAAAATGTGTAAGATTTCTCTGTAATCTGTTCACTTTCATCCTGACTGCATACAGGAAAATCATTCTTTTGGGTCCTGTGAAGAGCATTCAGAGAGTCTTTGTAACCAAACCCTTTAGTTGACTGCATTTCTACCTAACAGATGATTACAAGAAAAGACCAGTCTAATTTTTTGGTGCTTTTGTAACCGCATGTGCTGGTTTTTACATTTCTGGCATTACAGTCTCAAATGGCAGCTGTTTTCTCTCATATAAAATAATGTTTTTTCTATCTATCCTTGAAGTGTCTGTTATACAATACCCTAGGAGATGTGTACAATAAGAACATGTGTGGATGGTATGTGACTCTGTATTAACATAGAATGAAGCAACACCAATTTATTTATTAAAAATAATATATTCATACATACAAGCCCACACTACCCAACACTGAAATCGCAACAGGAGCAAGTTGTGACAAAAATGTTCACAACAGTAGTTTTTACTGAGTAGTGAGTATGCACATCCTGGGAGGTAATACAGGCAAGCAGACAACATGGTAATACTGATAACAAGATCGTCAGTAAGTTCTTTGGGACATGTAAGTCCATTCAGCATTGACTTGGGCATGTAATTACTGTAGAGCGGAAGCAGAAGGGCTCTGGTAGAGGTGGCTGCCCATAAGGTCTCACACGTGCTCATTAGGTGGTAAGTCTGGGGGAACGTGCATGGGCACAACAATTTGTCAAAGCCACAGTGATAGTTGATGTTAAAGTGCATTCTTCTGCATGTTGCTGATACTTTTCCAGATCCTTTTCCTGCCATTGTGATGTCCTTGACAGAACCAGGACAGGTCAGTGAAAATCACTGCCCTTCAGCCTCACATCCAGTGGTGTAGGGCTTGGTACTATTCTCATTGATGGGGCCTGTGCAACAACAGTAGTGGTATGTATTTGTGTGGTCTTCTCTCCTGTAGACAAATTGTCGAGCAAGGCTCATCAGATAGTTTGAGTTGACAATGCTGTACTAGTGGTCCAGGTTGTCACCTTGTTGTCTGCTCACCATTGTAAATAGGTCACATAATACCATTCTCCAGAGTTCACAATCCTCACAAGCTGTGATCTATCATTTCCCCTGGCCTCCATGTGTTTTGATGTTTTCAGACCCAGTGGAATTAATATCGGTGCACAGTTTCAACATTGTGGACAACCGGTGCGACAATGGCTGCCTTGGACAAGCCGACCTGCTACAGTTTGATGATTCTGTTTGTGAACGTTAAATGAACTGGAAGGGCCTTTGGGTTACTCTATGGACATTTATATTACTGACTCCATTTTGTCCTCTTTTACTAACTCTGTATTATTTGTCTATTTAACCTTTCGCTCTGTGTACGTGACTTTGCTCCTCAAATGCTCTGACCACGGATGCTGAACTACCAGTGTTTCTTGACTTGTGATTATACATCCTGTTATTCAAAGGGAAATTGTTTTAAAAAATAACTAACTTCTAGACATAAAAAAGGGGAAGTCTAGTAACTTGTTTTTAATATCATTTGATAGGCTAGGAGATAATGACGCCTAATCTTGTCAAACACTATGATTAGGAGTTATTTGATATTCTGCTTAGAAACCAATGTTAGCTAATGGCTTTGTAAATGTATATAAGGCCTGTGGGGACATGCCCTCCTCAGAGTCTGACTGACTTTCCTTGTGTGCTCACATCCTATATAATAATTTGCTAAAACGTGTGTAATGCCGCATCATGTGCAGTAGACATTGCTGCGTGTGCTGCAGTTATGCTCAGTAGAGACTGCCTGCACCGCGACTGATACAGAGCTCTGTATCAGCTGCAGCACGGGCAGTCTCTACTGCGCACGACTGACCCGCGACCGGCAGTGGCACTGTGGCCCGTGTAACGTGCTCTTCAACTAGTGAACTTATAATCAATAAACAGCTCTATATATTGAACCTGTGTTGACTTCTTGCCTGGGTGAAGAAGCCGACATTAAAATGTTCCTCTCATGTTTGTAGTCTGATGATATTCTTGACTGCAAACAATTACATATCTCAGAGAACCTGTTGCTTGGTGCAATTTGCATAGCTCTGTTGCATTTTCAGTGTTGAGTAGTGTGTATTAAAAAAAATTAAGAAATATGTATAATAAAATATACTGTAGCATAACAATAACAAAAAAATTTCAAATAAAACCCTTACAGAACCCTAACAATCAAACCCTTTAACTTTGTGAATGCCAGAGAGATCTCCAACTGGTTGCTTTTCAATTTGGTAGAGATCTCTAGCATCCTAGGAGTTCAAATGGATGTCAGTAGTGCAATATGTCACTTGAATGGAGTCATAAATGTGCAACATGTGGTTGAGACCTCGCTAGCATCCAAGGCATTAAAATATTATCAATATCAAATGGATCTGAATGCTAGTGGGTACCTGACATCAAGGGCCATACACAGGTCAGGATTTAAGGATATCACTTAGTAAGCACAGGTGTGTGAATCAGTCGACTTAACGGTCTGCACTCAACAATGGATACTGCCCTTGAAGGACAGGTTGGACACATCTGAGTAACTTAAGAATAAATTATTCAACTAAAATGTATTCTGTAAAAGTGTTTATTACCATAGGAAATAAACCGAAAGCAACAGTGCGTTATTTACGATATTAATCTTCACCGCTTCCACTGGTAGTCACAGAACCACAATACACCTACTGTCTCATGCCTTGTTCTCCTGTTCACCATTATATGTGCTGTATGAAACACCTTGCCCTACTTCAGGTAACATTGGGGTTCCATGGAAGCCAGTCTGAGAAAATTGCTTTGCGGTTTAATGAAGACAAAATTTATCCAATTAATAGTAAATACAACATGTGAATATACCGTTGTGCCCAAAATATTCTCAGAAAAAGCTGCTTGCATAAAAACTTTCCACTATGAAGTTGAAAACCTAGAAAAAATAAAAAAGAAGTAAGGTAATGCCAATTTTGTTGTAAAATGTGAAAAAACTGTAAGAAAATGGAAAAGGCGTTCCAGGCTCAAGCGGTCAAGAACCAGCAATGGATACAAATGTGTTAGGAAGACAATATGATCTGTGGCCAGCACAAATCACAATCTAAAATCTACAAAAAAAAGGCATAAAGATGTAAAGCATACTTCAATAACAAGGAAATAGTGATGTGAATAAAACATCTCAAGCTAGCAGCACAATCTAATAGCAACATTTATAAACGCCATCAAATTGGCGGCATGAAAAATCGATATAATTCAAGAGATTCATAAGAATTGGATGTATATACACACAATTCAATGGAAACTTAATAGCTAGTTTATAAATAGCTAAGCTATAATAATTTCTGAAGAATGTCCTCTCTCTCTTAATTGACTCGATTCAAATATATTTTCGTGAAGAAAGAGGCTCAACCCATTAAGGACCAGCTGTCCATGGAAGTTACCTTCCCTTAACCCCTTAACGAACCTTGACGGTCATAGTACGTCAAGGGTCGATTTGACTTAACGACCGATGACGTACTATGACCGTCATCGAGTTCCGGGCTCCCCCCGCGGCTGCACGCCGTTCGGGGAGTCCAGAACGCAACGGAGCAAAAAAAAAAAATTTGCTCCGTGGTCGTAGAGTCGCGTCCGCGGCCGGATTCCCCGGTCGTTAAGGGGTTAAGGACAGCGTTACCTGTTACATGTACCTGTGTCCCACTTTTGGGCCTAAGAAAGACTTCCAGTCTTGGAGCTGTCAAGTTTAGGCCCCGTTTTTACTTGCAACGCTCCCGGTGGAGCGCTGTAAGTAAAAAGTATGTGATGTGCTATGACCATCACCAGTCCTTAAAAGTATAAGGACCGTGACGGTCATAGCAAGTCATCTGGTCCTTAAGGGGTTAATTAATACAAAGGTATGGTAATGCAACGATGTGACAGAATTATGATATATGCTAAAAATGGAACAATCGCAAGATTGTACTCTGTCTCCCATTACCACTTTAGATTGTAAGCTTTCAGGCAGGTAACTTTCTTCCAGTGTTTCACTTTACACTTGTAACCCTATATTGTCTAAACCCTTAAAGGGATAGTAATACTTCGTTTTAACTTTATTTTATTTTGTAGGCATTAAAAAAACATGAAGAATGATATAAGTCTTATCTCTCAAACCTTTATGGTTTATGAGATATTCACAAGCAAAGTTTCCCCTCCCGCCCCTTTTTCCTAGTGTAAGCCATCTCTTCTCAGATGTGAGTCTGGTTGTATGACAGTACAGATAACAGAAGGGGACAATTTTCTTTGTATGAAAACAATGAAAGCCCTTCCCCCCTTGACAAGTTTTTCAGCTTTTTCCCTTATCTTAATTGAAGATTGTCCCTCTCTGCAGTCTACCTGGGCACCTCCCTTCTGATCTGGTTGAACAGGGGGGGGATACTTTGTTTGTGAATATCTCTTAAACCATAAAGGTTTGAGAGATAAGACTTATATCATTCTTCATGATTTTTTAATGCCTACAAAATAAAATAAAGTTAAAATGAAGTATTACTATCCCTTTAAATTGTAAAGCACTGTGTACATTTGTGGCGCTATATAAATAAACATATTAATTCATTAATTTGTTAGTGATCAGATGCAGAATGGTGTTGTAGGCTTTGTGCTTTTTCTAAAATATGTAACTCTGGCACTGTTACATCTCCATTTCTGCCAGACACTGTATATACACACTTTCCACCTTGGTGGTATCATGTGCAAATGAAGGGATGAGATATTAATAACAAGGGCTCAGATACAGAATGGTATTGTCAGCACTGAGCTCTACATGAGATGTAGAACACCAACAGTCACTATTACACCTCTGTCTTCCTCAGAGAAAGTTTCTGCTATTGTTCCACTATTGTCTTGGTCGGGGGGTGGGGGGGTATGCGGTGTTATGAGGCCAATCCATAGGTGTTTTTATCGGGTGGGAGGACTTACTGGTAAACATATCAACGGTCTCTTACCCTTGCAACTGTCTTCACTCATATCCATGTCTCATGGCGTCCTTCCCCTTTATACTAACACATTCACCATATAACCCTGTGTAGCATCTGTTTCTGTCAAGATCTGGGATGTCTTCTTCTGGAAAGCGTTACTGTGCTTTGGATCCAGCTTGTAATTATACTTATCCCTACACGTTTTGGAACATATTCTATTTTCCTTCCTCATTTGGCCTCAGAGGAAGGAAATGTGATCATCTAGCAGTGTATATCTTTTCAATTTTATTTTATTAACAGGCATTTTAACTTTACATTATTTGTTCTCATTCTACTTTCTTCATCCATTTTGTGTTTTCAATATTTTCCTGCTGAACATCTGAATTCACCTTATATGTATGTATATACAGCCACAAGTGTACACCATGTTTTATGGTAAGTTATGGTTCAGTTAATGGGGGGGGGGGGCTGCCCAGAGTTTACAATCTGAAGTAAGAGACCGAGAACGCAAAAAATTACACGCATTTTACAAGTATAAAGAGAAAGATGAGATCAATGTGAACAAGAAGTGGTGCATTTGTTTTTCAAGGACTGGGAACGCTGCTTAAAACATAATTTGCTTTGAATTTGGTGATTACGGGCACATTTTGTAGACTGTTCCAATGAAGTAGTTCTATATAGATATAAATATATTTCAGCTCTGCTGAAGAGCGTCCTTGAGTCAGCCAACACGGATCTCCTTCTGTCAGCTTTACAGCTGACATGAGGGGGGGGGGGTGTTTAGCGGTGAATATCTCTCAAACCATAAACCATAATACTGCATCAACTTAAATACGGGCATTACTAACCCTTTAACCTGGGTCAAGATATTACAATGCATGCAGCAAAGGACTAGATAAGTTAGTAGCCTTAGAACACAACCTCTCCCAAAATCTCCCTGCATTTGCAAGACGAAGGGGGCCTACAAACAAATATTTCTTTAGGTTATGGGCTATAGCTTATATACCTGCAACCCACGCTACTTCCCAGGGCAGAAAGGTAGTAAAAGCCTCAAAGTAAGCACAGGATATAGAGCAGCCCATTCTCAGACATTTGTGTATGTAATAGATGCTCTTCCATTTCAACCCCATGTACCTGAAACTGTCTAGATGTATGGGCAGCAAGTGAAAAGCTGATCAACATCTACCTTTGCTATGAGGGAGCCTCAGCCTGATGCTTTAACTAGCTGCAATGCTTTATCCAAGTTTTGATACTGAACTGTTCATGTCTCTTTAGTCAGCATGTCATTGACTGAGGGCCCCTCAGGGTATGACAAAAGCAGAATGAGCTGGAATTTACCTGCCTCCTTCTTTGGGACCACCCCCATAGGAAATATGAACAATTCTAGTAATGGGAGGTTCTTAAAGGAGCTTGTCATTCACTCTGCCACTATCTATTTCTGCAGCTTATCCTTGGCCACCTGTGGATGCTGATAGGCTGACTGTAAATTACAAACTGACCTACCGGGCTACAAAACTATAGTAATCACAAAATAAAACTGAAAACCTTGCGAAACAAACAACGCTTTTTGTCTGTTTGAGTGGTCCAGCAATAGCTTATTTAGCCTGCTGAGGTTGATGGGTGTATGGGCCCTTTGCCTCATTACCTCGAAAAGAAGTGTTTCTAGGGCCCACAACCTTTTGCTTACTATAGTCTGCTGCAGGGTGACCCCTCGGTCATAGTCCACCCATGCAGATACCCCCCCCCCCCGTAATTTGCATGTGTGTCCACTATCAGGTCCATGTACCTAATAATGTTGGAACATTGCTCTGAGAATTGATCGACGAATAGACTGGCATAGAGCAAAAACCCCTTAAACCAATCATTTAGCTCCTTAGGTCTTGCCTGCCTATTGTCCTCGTCTCCCTTTGCCCCCCCCCCCTTAGCCTCTACCACCTCTCACGTCAGTGTGAACACATGCACAAATTTGGCTGGTCTCACACACTTGTGTACCTTTGTTGAAACGTGATCAAAGGGTGGAGAAATGACACATTTAAATCTCTGCATGTCTGTGTGTGCTGTGAGAGTGTACCCCCACGTGTGTTTTTGCTTTACTTTTTCCTGCGCTCCTAGCACCCTTAAAATGTTTTGGAACCAGTTTGAACATCCTGCCTTTCTCTGAGTCAGAAGTAGAAATATCAGAATCAAATCTGAAGAGGATGACTCACCTGTGGATGAAGCCTCTGTCTCCTGGATCTCCCCCATGTTCTCTGTGTAACCTGGCTGTGGTCTCTGCTGCTCCTGCACTGCTCTTGTTCCTGCTTGTTCCCATTGAGGTTGACCACCTCAAAGAGAAAATAGGTGAGCCAAACTCTGAAAATTTGATGGGCCCATGGGTACCACCACCTTTTCTTTGCCTCTTGTTATATCATTTTTTATTATTAATTTTATTGGATCTAGCCACCTGAGGTGTTTATTTTGTTTGTGTGTTTTAACTTAACCTTTTTGTCATGTTTTGTTGTGTAATTTTGCTTGGTTTAATATTTAGAATTTGTCTATACAGGGCCTGTCAGTAACTGCAAGGTTATGGCTGACTATGATCCTTGCTGAACATGGACAGAAATACCTCCTATAGCATGGATAGTGGGGCAAATTAGTGCAAGATACTGTTTTATCAATGTAAATATTTGCTATTTATGGTGCAGTCTAAGGGTTGATATGATTATCATTTACAAATATATTCATGGTCAATACAAAGAACTCTCTAAGGAAATATTTAAAGGGGAACTACCACCCGACACAATCTTTAGCTTCACTAAGTCCCCATCTGGCGACTAACTGCTTAGTAGTCGCCAGCATAATTACATTATTTAATAGATTTCTGCTCTCTTCCATGGGTGACAGGCAGGACGGAAAGCGGACATCTTGCCATTGTGACGTCCGCGCACCTGAGCTATCATTCCCAGCCGGAGCCAAATGGCTCCTAGCAACACCTCCTAGACCCGGCTGGGACTGACAGTACAGGCGCACGGATGTCACAATGGCAAGATGTCCACGCTCCGTCCTGCCTGTCTCCCATGGAAGAGAGCAGAAATCTATTAAATAAGGTAATTATTCTGACGACTAGCACTACTAAGCAGCTAGTCGCCAGATGGGGACTTAGTGAAGCTAAAGATTGTGTCGGGTGGTAGTTCCCCTTTAATCAAAGTGGTGAACAAAAAAAAAAAAAACAAGAGTTCATCCATTAAGACTAGAGGAATGGAGCTTTCAACTAAAACAAAGGAGGGGCATTTTCACACTAAGGGCAGTAAAGTTATGGAATTCTTTGCCTTTGGATGCTGTGCATGCAGATACTGTAGTTGCTTTCAAAAAAGTAATGGTTACCTTTCAAGCTCAGAACAATTTTCGGAATTATGAAATTTGGTTTCGCAACCGATACAATGTTGATTCAGAGAAGCATCCAACTACCATTTGGAGTTAAGAAGGACCTTTTTTTTTACCCATTTGGGGCATAATTAGAAATGGCTTCAATTGTTTTATTATTTTTTTTTCCTTCCTCTGGATAAACAGGAGTGATATGGCACGGGCTGAACTTGATGGACACAGGTCTTTTTTCAGCCTCATTAACTATGTTGCAATTCATTTGTTTTGGCCCTCACTGTTTTTATTTTTATTTGGCATTTGATTTTTATTGGTTTTTAATTTTATAGGATTAACCACTGTGGGGTGTGCAATGCATTGTCTTCTGGCTGGTCCATGCAAGCAACAGCAGATTTTACAGAACATTTTTGAGAACCACGGTCTTAGAACATTCAGAACATTTACGTCTTCAGACTACATTACATAGCTACCCTTTTTGATTCTAAATTAAATGTTAACTATTGTCTTTAAAGGGATAGTAAAGTCTGTTTTTATGAAAATGTAATATTGTAGCTATTACAACAATAAAATAACTGATATAAGTCCCATCTCTCAAACTTATGGATTGAGACATTTACGAAGATAAAGTTCCCCCCTCCCTCCCCTTTCACGGACATCATTGCTATACCTTACAGTAGGATATCCTGGTCCCAGGACCAGACGGAGGCTCTTCAGTAGAGCCGAAATAGCGAGATCTAGTAACAAATACTTCATTGTAACGGTCTACAAAGTGTGCCTGGTTTGCAGGCACACTTTGTAGACCGTTCCAATTAAATATTTTTTTTTAGATCACTTTATTTCAGCTCTGCTGAAGAGCCGCCTCCTGGTTGCCCGACCAGATTCTTCTGCTGACAGCTTTACAGCTCATGTCTGTGAAAGGGGACAGAGGGGCGAACTTTATCTTTGTATATCTCTCAATCCATAATGTTTGAGAGATGGGACTTATAGCGGTTATTTTATTGTTGTAATAGCTACAATATTACATTTTCATAAAATCAGACTTTGCTTTTCCTTTAAAGACTTTACGTACATTAGGAACAAACAGTTGCAAGTCATATGATTACACTGAATAAGGTCCTCTACACATGTTTTTGTCAATAAAAATAATTTTCTATTTGTAAAATGTTGGATACATTTAAAGGAAGAGTAATACTTCGTTTTAGCTTTATTTTATTTTGTAGGCATTAAAAAAACATGAACGATATAAGTCTTATCTCTCAAACCTTTATGGTTTGAGAGATATTCACAAGCAAAATTTCCCCTCCCGCCCCTTTTACCTAGTGTAAGCCATCTCTTCTCAGATGTGGAATGCAGTCCATAGACCAGACAGATAACAGCAGGGGACAATCTTCTTCCTATGAGAACAATGGAAGCCCTGCCCCCTTGACAAGTTTTTCAGGTTTTTCCCACATCTTAATTGAAGATTGTCCCTCTCTGCAGTCTACCTGGGCACCTCCCTTCTGCTCTGGCTGAGCAGTGTTACACCAGTAAAAGGGGCGGGAGGGGGATACTTTGTCATTGAATTACACTTGAATTACAACTCTGACAGAATTGAAATAACACTCTAAGGTCCAAATACTATGATGATTAATTAGAGCTGCTTTTATTATGAAACATTACTATCCCTTTAAATGCAATCCTCAGTTTTAATGCTAGACATATTTGTAATTTTCCTCTCTAGCATTCTTTTAAAATAAAAATCACATCTCACATTACCCATTTTTTTGTTTTATTATTTTTCATATTCATATTCTTTCATATTATTTTGATCTAAAATTTTGTGACACTGCAATCTGTTGATGTTATAGAACTGATTTTTGCCATAGAACCCAATTGCCCCTCACAGTCAATGGACATCTATTGAAAAGGCATTCTGTTGTTTACAAAAATGAGAAATGAAGGCATTTAGATATTTAGCAAAGTGTGAGTCACAATATTTCATACAAAAGCAATAGAAGAAAGGATACAGGAATAGAAAAAACAATATTATATGCCATAGTTATGGAACAGAAAACTCTACTAGAAGTCTACATTTAAAGATTAGTAGGATTGCTTTAAGGTTAAATACAACAAAGTAATGATCGTTTATCTTAAAGTAATAAATGTAAGTGGAATTAAACACAAACAGATAGAACAGTAACTAATAAAGGCACTGAGATCTCTGTTCCCCTGCTGGGGTAATTCAGGAGATGTGGTGGATAGTGGCCTGAAGCAGATTTCTATAGTAATCTCTAATTAGTTGTTCCAATCAGTTCAACGTGGCTATATCATAATTACAGAAGGAATAAAAATAATCCACTTTAAATTAAGACGGGAACAGAACAAAGTGAAGTCCAATTGTTTGTCAACACAATATCCGTATTTTCTTCATATCAATTAAACGGGAACAATTACTCTTGCAATGCTATGCGCTGAACTCTGATTCCCAGTAGTAATAGGCTTATTCACTCATTGTGCCCATTCTCCTGGGTAATTGGATTGACAGGGGAGGTGGAACAGAGACACAGTTAGGTGGAATTTGTGAAGTAAAATGCACATTGTTTTGCGTAGAAAGAGGAATGTCAGCAGAGCAGCTGGGACAGACATCTCTAGGTCAACTTGACTGGTGGGGAGCTGTGACCCTGCTGAGCACTGTGGACCCCTTTATTGTGTTGTTTTATTTTTGTAGGGTGAAAAGTTGTAACCCAGAGTCTTCTCCCTTGTATTTTAAGATTAATAGCCACACGTTTTACCCGGTTACAATTTCATTCTTGTAGTTGGAATGTTCAATCTGAGTTCAAGGGTCCTTGTATTGATTAGCCATAAGGTACTCATGGAGATTAACATTGTATCATTTCTCTGTCCATTCTTCCTCTGTGACTTGCCCAAGTAACCTCTAGAGGGAATCACACTGGAGCAGTGATTACTGACCCCAGCAAGAAAAATTCCCATAGTTGCAATTTCATTGTTTTTGCTTGCTGAAGCTTCAGAATGGAATTCGATTTTATCTAATCATGGTTGGCACAAATGTCAATAAATAGTGCAGTTATGTATTATTATGTTATAACATTGGTTACATGCAGAAAATGTCACTGGGCTTTTGAATTAAATTGAGCTTTTAAAAACACAGTAAAGCTTTTCTTACATGTAAAATAGATCTTAGAGTACTTTTTCATGTTGAGTGCAATTAGGAGACTTCTATCTTGTGGGATATTTTTTTATTCAAAAGTTGTTACACCCCAGACTAATTTGTTAATATTAAAATGCAGTATGGCATTATGTATCTATATAAGATGCAATGTTGCTTTAAATTAGGGGCAATTCAAAGAACAGCCACCAAAATAGTGCAGGATCTTCATGACACAGGGTGCCAGAAGAGACTCTAAGAACTTATTATGCACATCTTGAAAGAAGCAGGGTGATATGATAGAAACCTTTAAATATATTAAGGAATTTAATATAATTCAGTAGGGAAGCATTTTTTAAAGAAGATGAACACTAGAACAAGGAGTCATGGTCTAAAAGTTAGAATGTGGACAATTGTTACAAAATATGTGTAAGTACTTCTTTACAGAAAGGGTTATAGAGTCATGGAACAGCCTACCAGCAGAGGTGGTTGGCACCGATACAGTTTGGGAATACAAAAATGCCTTAGATAGACATGTCTATTCTGAGAAGTATTTAAGACTATGGGGGAGATTTACTAAGCAGTATAAAGAGGTGATCAAGTGGAGATGACTTCTCCAGTTTATCAATTCTTCAGTTCCTATGTTATTCTATAGAGCCTATGTAAAAAGATATCCAAAGCTGAAGAAATCTTAGTGCATAGGCTCCATAGAATAACATAGGAACTGGAGACGTCATTTCCACTTTATCACCGTTTAGTGAACCTCTCCCTATGTATTTTATTAGATAGGGAAATGGGAAGACTACATGGAGCAAATGGTTCTTTTCTGCTGTTAAAATATATGTATCTGTGTTTAAGCTTTTAACTCCTAGAATGCCAGTGAGGTTCTGTCACATTATGAAACAATATTTTCAAGACCTTTCAATGAGATAAGCCCCATTTAAATCAAAGGGAATGATTATTTGTCCCAGATGTTAGTTACTTTGCTCCAAAATTGTTCCTGTTTTATTTTGTGCGTACGGCCCATCATTTTTTAAAAAGGGAACAAAACAAAAGGACTGTGATAGTGCAGGCTGACACATATAATGAAACTAAATTATCAAAATGGCACATTTCCTTGAAAACCTCCCCACATTTTTATCAACCAGCTCTCACATGAAGCGAGCAATTTAAGAAATCCAAGCATCTGGCATCTTTTATGTAGTGAATGTGCTCCCTGTCTCCTTGTCTGGAACCTAATCTAAAAAGATCAGTGACACACGTTTATCTGTTTGACCAATGATAGCACAGATAGCTTACATGTGCCTGGCAATCAATTGAAGATAAAATTGTGAAATCTAGGAAAAACCTTTGTTCTACTGCCCCCCACCCCACAAAAAAACCCTATACCATGTAATGGTTTTATTTATATTACTTTAACCATTTGAGTACCAGAGAGGTATCCAATGCAATGTGTTGGATACCTCTCTGGCCTTCAAAGGGTTAAGCCCTTGGATGCTAGTGCTGTCTGCTATAAAAAAAGAGTGTAGGCAATTTGACTTTATTCTGCACTATTGTCACAGTTCCCAGAGAAATTCAAGAGTCAGTACAGTATAGTTAAATGCAATTTATTGACAACCGAAAGGTAAGCAAAATATATACATTATATACAGCAGGAACAAGCAGATTGTTAAAGGCCAGGGAGCTCTGCTATCAGGAATAGTAGGCTGCCGAGCCTGACCAATCTTCTGGAGACTAGGCCTAAGCCACTGGTATTCTCTGCTGTAGCCAGGAGCAGGAACAGGAACACAGGATCTTGAGCCTACATAGCGGGCGTACCGACTCAAGCCTGCAGTCAGTAGGGAGCAATATCTGACTCACACCTGCAGTCAGAATGGAGCAAACTCTGACTCAAGCCTGCAGTCAGAATGGAAAATAGCTGACTCACCTGCAGTCAGTATCAGAGCTAGTCTACCAGAGCCCCAGGTCCGCACTAGGTTGGGTGTCTGCTAGGTACAAGGAACAAAGTAAGAGTAGTCAGGTCAGAGCCACAAGTCAGCACCAGAGGGGGTAGTCCGACAAGCCAGGTCATACACAGTTCAGGTAGTCAGCCAGAGCCACAGGTTTGCAACAGGTTGGGTGTCCACTATAGGGATAAGCAAAAGAATAGTCAGACAGAGTCACAGGTCAGCACCAAGTTGGATGGAAGACTAAACAGGTCATACACAGAGCCCAAGGTAATAGGACTGCTATGAACAACAACTCAAGGGCAACTGAGTCAGGACTCAGGAAGTAGGTAGGAGAAGCAGCACAGGAAGTAGGTAGAAGGAGACTACAGGAAGCAAACACATAAAACAGAGGCCTGCTGCATGCTTGAAGCCTCGCGCCTGTAGATGATACTAAAACCAAGGTAAGCTGTAACAACTATCACTTTAACAATATTTAAAGGGATTGTAATATTTCTAATAAAGTGCAAGCCTGAGTCCTCTTTATCTCTTTTTGAACACGTAGGGCTATATTTCAATACTTAGCTTTGTAGTTCAAGTGCTATTGAATCCAAAAGGATCCCCCCCACCGGCTCCCATCAGATGTGGAATCCGGTTGTGGGACCGGACGGATGCAGAGAGGGACTATCTTCAATCAGTAAGTATAAGGAACACCCTGTCCCCTTGATGAAGGAGGGCAGGATTTTCCTTATGCTTACTGAAGATTGTCCCTCGCCGTGCTCCATCCAGACCAGACTGAGAGGTATGAGTGATGCAGGGAAAGGGGTTGGAGGGGGATGCTTCTGGATTTAATAGTGCTTGAACTACAAAACTGTAAGTATTGGAATATAGTGCTACGTGCTCAAAAAACAATAAAGAAGACTCAGGACTACACTTTATTAGAAGTATTACTATCTCTTTAAAGGATTAGTATCACTTAATGTGGGACAAAATAGCTATATTTCAGTTTATTCTGATGAGTAAAACAAGGGTAATCCTGCAGAAATATGGTTAATTCAAAAGTTATTGCAGCTCAAAATTTAATTTTTTTGAGTTCAGTACTTCCATCATCTGAAATGTTATGGTGATGCTCTTGCTGCAGCCATCTATGGACATCTATTGTCAGTGACACAGGCAGTGCTGTATAAATTCAGACCATGGAGGTACTGCTCACAAACATTGAATATCTGATCCGTAGTAACTTTTGTAACCGTATCAGTGTTACTCTTAGAAGCGGCTTTGTACTCTCTTTTTGAGTGTGTTTTTGAGTCGATGAAAGTTTGAACACAGCAGCATTGTGCGTTTCTATCACCATAACGTCTTACTGAAGCTATTCTTTGGATGTACTTAAAGGGATAGTAATACTTAAGTATTACCCCTATAGTAAAGTCCTTTTAAAAATGCATGTATTGCCCCAGTTTCATCTCTCAAACCTTTATGGTTTGAGAGATGATCGCTCCTAAAGTTGCCCTCTTCCTCCCCCTTAGTCAGCGTTCTAGCTGACTGCAGGGAAGCAAGTCGTACGACTTTCAGGCGGCTCTCCAGCATAGCCTTGATAGCGTTAATAAAAAAGAAAACTTTCACTGAAATGGTCTTCTATGTGTGCTTGGTTTGCAAGCACACGTAGAAGACTGCTTTAGTGAAAGATTTTTTTTAATTAACGCGATCGCGGCTCTGCTGCAGAGCCGCCTGATGATCTAAGACAGGATTTCCCTTCAGTCAGCTACAACGCTGACTACGAGGAAGAGGGAGGGAGAGGGCAACTTTAGGAGCGATCATCTCTCAAACCATAAAGGTTTGAGAGATGAAACTGGGGGCAATACATGTATTTTTAAAAGGACTTTACTATAGGGATTGGTAATAAGTATTACTATCCCTTTAAGACTCACTACCAAAATATATTCTCAGTGTTAACACTCTGAGTGCCAGAGAGGTATTAATGCGTTGGATACCTCTCTGGCACTCAGTGAGTTAATGAAAGTTTAGTTAAAGGGATAGTAATACTTAAAATGTAAAAAAAAATATGTTGTAGGGTTTATCCCCCTGAATAAAACAAGAGTACTCCCACTGCTGAAAGGTGTTTCATTCAAAAGTTATTACTTTTCAAAGTTGAATTTTTTAGGTGCAATATCACAGTGGCCTGAAATAGTACAGTGGCGCTGTTGCTACACGATCCTGTGGACAGCTCTGGTCCCGGGACCATATATCTCCATAGGATGGTGTAGCAACAGCGCCACTGTACAATTTCAGGCCACTGTGATATTGCACCTAAAAAATTCAACTTTGAAAATTAATAACTTTTGAATGAAACACCTTTCAGCAGTGTGAGTACTCTTGTTTTACTCAGGGGGATAAACCCTACAACATATTTTTTTTTACATTTTAAGTATTACTATCCCTTTAATAGCATATATGTACTTTAAAGGGATAGTAATGTCTCCATAGGACTAACGCTGAAATGCATCCTTGTAGTGCATACTACTGATGAGTTACATTAATCATGCTGAAATCGCACTATACACTGTGAAATAATATAAATTACCCCCCTAATGCCCCTTATAGTTACGTCATCCTTCGAGCCTCGAGGCTGGAAGTAGATAATGACACGGGACAATCTTCTTTCAGTATACAGAAAAATCTACCCTCCTTTCTCAATTGGGTTTTCCTTATACTGAATAGAGGCAGATTGGGCCTCATAGCGATCTGTCAGGTCAAGCCAGGCATCAGATCTCAGGGGATGTGGCCTAGCATGCTGCAAAAGGGACGTGAGGGGGACAGTTTATAATATTATATCACATTAGATAGCGCAATTTCAGCATTGCTAACGTAACTCATCAGTAGTACGCGCTACAAGGATACATGGCAGCGTTAGTCATACAGAGACATTACTATCCTTTTATGGTAGTGGTTCCCAACCATGGTTCTGTGGCACTTTGTAGTGCCACGGCCATTCACTTAGGGTACCCTTTCTTCTCTAAAAAGACTTTGTATAAATGTGAATGCTGAGTTTCAAATGTATATTTATTGAAATTGTTATATACAATATGTTTGGATTATGATTTAAAGCCCTAAAAAGGACTATATATTGATGTATTTGTACTTTTCATTACTCCTCGACAAGTGATCTATAAGACGTTGGTGTTCCACACTATGAACTGGACGTTCAAGAGAAAAGTGGAGCTCTGGAACAAACCATTCGCACTGTAGGGGAGAACTAAAAATTCCCATTGATTTAAATGGGGATTTGAACCCCTTGAATGCTAGAGAGGACTCTTGTTGGTGGCCTCTTTAGCATTCATGGGGTTAAAATCTATATTTAATGCAGAACTTTCAGTTACTAATAAGTCGCCCTTCAATTATTAAACATATGGTGAGTAGCCAGGGCCGGATAATAAGGCAGAGTAGGCATCTGCCTACAGAAGCACCCCACAGAGGGGTGCCTGTCATTCGGATCGCTTTAAAAAAAAAAAAAAATTAAATTAGCCTCGCCGGCCCCCACCCGGCGCCCGCTCCATGTTGCCCTCACATTGCCCCCTCCCCCCATTGTCTGTTTCCTACCTCCCTGGCAGGACAGGTCTGTGCCTCCTTTGGCACAGTCCTGTAGATGCTGTGCTCCCTCGTTGCCTCTTTAAGAATGCAGAGCGCTGGGAGATGACATCATCTCCCAGTGCTCTGCATTCCTGAATAGGAGACCGCGAGGGAGCTCCAGCAGCTACAGGACTGGGGGCAAGCTGGAGCTGATGGGGGCAATGTGAGGGCAATATGGAGATGATGGGCACAATGTGGAGAATTAGGAGCATTGTGTAGGTGTCCAATGGAGATGGCCAAGGCGGGGGGGGGGGGGTGCTTCAGATTTCTTTGCCTACAGGATCCTGAGATGTAAATCCGGCCCTGCGAGTAGCATCCTAATACATGTATTACCTCTGTAAAGTGCCAAATTGTAAAGAGATCTTTCATCTCAGGAGACTGGAAGCCAGGCATCAGTGCAGACATCTTGACTGCACAACTGCGCTATCAGTCCTGGTCTCCTGTAAGAAGCATTGCAGAGTGCTACATGGTAACCGGAAGGACTGACAGCGCAGGAGCGCAGACTGCACTAACCTGCCTGTCAGTCTCCTAAGATGAAAGACTTCTTTAGAATGCATCATTTTACAGAGGTAATACATGTATTAGGATGATGATAGTCGCCATATGTTTAATAATTGAAGAGTGACTTAGTAGTAGTAACTGAAAGTTCTGCTTTAAATCAGTGGACATTTTGGGAATGTTTACTGCTCCCCTAGAGTGCAAATGGTTTGCCCCAGAACTCCTCCACTTTTCTTTTGAACATATGGCCCTATACATTTATGTATTTGTACTTTTCATTACTCCTTGACAATTGATCTATACGATGTTAGAGTTCCTCACTATGTGTTAAAGGTTCCTTGAGCAAAAAAAACATTGATTTAAAGTGATAGTAATGTTACGATTAGAACAACACTGCAATGCATCATTGTAGTTTATACAACTGATCACTGAGGTTAGTGATGCTGAATTCTCTCTACATGGAATGAAATAATATTATTCATTACCATACCTGGGAACTTTCAAAATGAGCTGATCCTGAGATTGTGTAAATATTAACCCTTAAATTTCCTATAATATAGATTATCCTCAATATATCCCTAATCGCTGTAATCGAGAGTCACTCCAGTCGGCATTCAAGGAGCCATTAATACACAACAACTTACAGATATCACTGCACGAACACACACAAATCAAGCAGGACTTCTCCCTCTTCCTTCCTGGTACAAGTGACACCAGTTTAGAGACTAAAGAAGCATTTAACTGGAGCAGAATATATAACAGGGAGCACTGAACTCTCGCACCCTGAGATTTTGGATCTTCACCCTGAGATTTGGGCCAAAACCCTGAGTCTCAGGGTCAAACCCTGAGAGTTCCCAGGTATGTTCATTACCCACCTCATAGCCCTTATACTTACCTCATCCTTAGAGCCTCGGAGCTGGAAGGGGATGGCGACGTGGAACAAACATCTTTCAGTATTCAAGGGGTCAGGGTTTTCCATATACTGAATGGAGGCAGACTGTGCCTCGTGGCTCTCTGTCCTGTCAATCGACCGGACTTCAGATCTATGGGGGACGTGAGGGTGATAATCCATTATACTATTTCAAGACACATAGAGAGAATTCAGCATTACTAACATCACTGATCAGTTGTATACACTACAACATACCTCCCAACGGTCCCTCTTTAGGAGGGACAGTCCCTCTTTTAGACCCAAATCCCACTGTCCCTCTTTCCCACCCTGATGTCCCTCTTTTTAGGACACCAGATTGTATGGTGTGTATATAAGTGTATCACATTGCCCTACAGCAATAAAACTCACATTATTGTTTGTTTAAATGTCAGTATATGTGTTTATAAATTACTGTGCTTAAATAAAATACTTTGTTCTTGTTATAAGTCATTTATTAGGTTACAGAAGTAGGTGTCAGTAGGTCATGAAACTGCGTAAAAATTATATATAATGCCCCGCCCACCAGCCACACCCCTTAAAACGCAAGTGTCCCTCTTTGGAAATCTAAAATGTTGGGAGGTATGCATTTCTAGCATCCATGGGGTCAATAAAAAATAAATAAATAATAATAAAAAAAAACATTTAAAAGTTATCAGAGTAAGACATGCTTTTTAAATACACAGATCCATCTGATAATCTGGTTGATTCTGATGAGCTGTGTGCTTCTGGCAGTCTGGCAGGCAGAAGAGTGCTTGGAGCAAGCACAGCTGGAAGCCAGATCCAACACTGCTCCTGTGCAAGGGAGGTGACAGTGGGAGTAATAGGAGAGTCGGTGGCTGTTACCAAAGATAAATAAATAGATGAACTGCCCTTTATTTATTATTCCAACCACCCTCCCCCCATCCTTCAAGTCTGCTCTAGGACAGTCAGCAATCCTGAAAGAAGCAGAAGGCCAGATAAAAAGCCGTCAGCCCAGCAGCCGCTGGAGTCGGGATAACATTGTAGGCTGGTATTGTGTGTGTGTTTAATGAGTAACTAGAGTGACAGCCCCCATTCCTGCATGACCCCTGTCATTATCCCTCTCATTGAGACTCCCTCCCTCTGTCTATCAAAGTCCTGCTCAGTCACTGGGCTTTATGTATAAGGGAAAAGTGGAACAATTCAGGGGCATACCAACTGCACCACAGGGGACACATAAGCATACCAGGTGATTTAAATGGGGAATGAACCCCCCCTGAATACTAGTGAGGTCTGCAACGTGTTGCGAGATCTCTCTTGCATTCAGGTGGTTAAAAATCCCATTTAAAATAGTGCTAATTCTGAGATGCCTTATGTGTCCCCTGCAATCTATTTGGTTTGACCCAGAACGGCTCCATTTTATCTTGATACATAAGGCCCAGTGTGTCATGTGACCTCACTCTAAAACATGCTCATCTCCTTGGGGTTTCCATCCCCTACACACAAGGTCACAGCTCAAGCGGGCAGCAGCTCACCCGCAAAAGGTGCAATTCAATTATCTAAAAAGGTGCAATTCAATTATCTAAAAAGGTGCTATTCAAGCAGAAAAGATCCCCTCCCACCGCTTTCTCTGCCTGCTTCACTCAGCCTCTCAGTCTGGTCCAGATAAAGCGCAAAGAGGGACAATCTTCAGTAAGCAAAAGGAAAATCCTGCCCTCCTTCATCAAGGGTGGCGCAGGGTTTTCCTTATATTTACTGAATGAAGAGTGTCCCTCACTGCATCCGTCCGGCCCCCCAACCAGATTCCAGAACTTATGGGAGGCGCCAGAAGGGGCGAGAGGGGATAGTTTCCTCTTGAATAGCATTTGAACTATAAATCTGTAAGTAACTATATAAAACGCAGTGTTAAAAAAAAATTATAAAGAAGACAAAGAGCTAAACTTTAATCAAAGTATTACTATCCCTTTAACTAGCACACATAAACTAGTAGGCCAGTAGGATCTGACTGACTGCCAGTACCATAAATATCACTATTGTCACTGACTTCTTCAGTAAGTAAATCCATATATTTGAATGGCCAAGAGGCTATATTAACCACTTAACAACTGCCCAATCTGGCACGTGGGTGGCCGTTAAGAACCATGGAGTTTTCTTTTTGTTTTTTTTAGCACCGAATTCTGGGTTGGCAGATCAGCGTGCGGCCGTGCTGCCACCCCAGAATTCCATGATGTGTCAGGACAGTTACAGGTACTTAATGTCCAGGACCAGCGTGATAGTCCTGGCAAATCATGGGGGAGATTCCCTAAGCGGTGATAAAAAGGTGATAAAGTGGAGATGGTTTCTCCAGTGATATCACCTCTCTAGTTCCTATGTTATTCTGTGGAGCCAATGCAGATTTCTTCAGCTTTGGATATCTTAGTGCATAGGCTACATAGAATAACATAGGAACTGGAGAAGTGATAAACCGGAGAAGTCATCTCCACTTTATCACCGCTTAGTGAATCTCCCACCATGTGTCGCTAAGGGGTTAAACATCGTTGTCAATAGTAAAAAAAAAATGAATGTGGCCCTCACACACATGACTTTCTGATCACATGACCTACAAATGAAAAAACTTGGACGACCCTCAGCTAAGCGTTCCATGGTGATAACATAACTAGTTTTCAGGCTCCATTCCATTAAGGAAGGGGCTTTAGTTTGATTCCAAAAAAAAGGGATAAGTGATTTAGCAGAATTTATTAGATGTGAATAGAGGAAGATCCGTTTCCCCCAAGTCCTGGATAATGCAGACCTAGTAAAAAAAATGTTTTTTATTTTTTTGTTTTGGCCAGTTTAATATAAATTTATCTTTTAACCTCCTGAATTCTAGATTGGTGTCTAAACATTGCAAAGCAATGTGTCGGAGACCTCTCTCTAGCATCCAGAGGGTTAAAAGTAAAATTGAACCCTTTGAGTGCCAGAAGGGTATGCAACACATTGTGTTGCATACCCCTCTGGCACTCAAAAGGGTTAAATTATTAGGAATTCTTCCCTGTGTGGGCTGTTGTATTGAACCAGGACTGGATGTCTAGCTTACTGAATTGCGCCTTCCCCTGCAGACCCTGTACACAAATGTAACATAGGGGCCTGATTCAGCACAATAACATGTAGCAGTTCAGCTGCACCATAGGGTACAAATGAACGCAGTGTGTTTAAAGGGGTTTAAAGCCCCATTGCAGTCAATAGGAATTTTCATTCATCCCCGACGGTGTAGTTGGCTTATTGCAGAATTACTCCCCTTTATCGTGCCGAATTAGGCCCATAACCATACCTGGGAACCTCCAATTGAGGGCTTCCCGGAAGGAAGTCCTCTGTTCTGCAGGGGGTGACAATAATGACGCTAATCACATCAAAAAGGGGCGGGGCTTGACACGAGTTGGGGGGCAGGGCTTAAAGGTGTCACACAGAAGGCTGGGGAAGGCAGAACAGTGGGAGAAAAAGCAGATGTGGGCAGAGTTTCAATAGAAACTCCCCACATCTGGAGGAATCTGCCTCTGACCCGGAGACCCGGTAAAGCTCTGTCAGAACCGGAGTCTCCGGGGCAAATCCGGAGAGTTCCCAGGTATGCCCATAACTTCTTATGTATTATATGTATTCTTATTCTTATGTATTCGCAGAGGCGAATATAGTCAAGTTGATACCTTTATTGGCTAACTAAACCAATTTAGAATGCAAGCTTTCAAGACCTCTCAGGTCTCTTCCTCAGGCATGCCTGAGGAAGAGACCTGAGAGGTCTTGAAAGCTTGCATCCTAAATCCAATAAAGGTATCAACTTGACTATATTCGCCTCCTGCATTTCTACGGCTAACACGGTACCAACTCTCATCTGTTAGGTCCATAAATAGAATACTGCATCAGAACAAAGAAACACATTTATAGAAAAGGTACTAAAGGACCAGTTGTTGTGAGTTTATTATGTAGAAGGATTGAATGTACAAATGAAGGAATAAAGTGTACTTGTCGTTGTACTATGTTTGCCCCAAAGTGCAGAGGGTGTCAAATAACTTTTTTCTAAGTAATCCTATCGCCTAAAATGAGAAAAAGAAAAAAAAAAAAAGAGTGACATACCTATAAATATACTGTACTCCCAGCCAGTAAAAATTCTTTCCGCAGTACAAAAACTCTTAAATCTGGTCTTAAACATGCCTTGTGGAGTCAGTCACTGCAGGGCAGCAGGACTACTGCTTGTTTATGTAAGCATGTAATAGTTGTCAGAAATGATACTCTAAAGCCTTTATACATATAATCAGCGAATGGTGCACAGTGTTGCCAGTACGACTGGACAAGCCGTGCAGTTTGGGGACCTGCAGGGCCACTGCAGCAATGAGTCTCGCTGCAGTGATTTTCACAGGAGTGGGCAGGGAGACTGTGAAAATGACAGCCCCTGTGAATCTCGCTACAGAGATGGTGCACGGCCTTGCCTGTACAAATTGGCACTTCATGGACCCCGTGGACTTCTGTAGCAGTGAGTCTTGCTGTATCAATTTTCACAGAAGCAGGCAGGGTGCCCCCCCCCAACTCCTGTGAAAATTGCCACTCCTGATTTGCTGTATGTCGTCGATCTTTGCCACCTTGGGGCGAGGCGGACAGTGAACCAGAAACAGTAATACTTTTAAATATATCATAGATAAGTATTTATGAGCATCTATGAATAAAAAGGGAGCATATTCATAGATTATCTACTTTAGATTATGTCACTTGCTGCAAGCTTGGGTAAAGAAAATGTAGCCGTTTGGTATCGGGATATGATTGTGTACACATTCATCATAAAATCACATTTGGATTGTAGAGTTCATGCACACATAATCACTTGGTCAGAATCTGTAAGTTTTTTTTATCTGAATGTATGTAACTCCACTTTCATGTTTTAGGTATTAATTTCACTTTAACCTTGAATGCTAGTAGATAATTGGTGATTTTCACTTGGTAAAACCAAAATGACACACACCATGACTTCCATGATATGAAAGAGATTACATTCAGTAGGGAATTCAGATTTAATGGAGCAAGGTGAGAGATCTTTTGTTTGTGGACTTTATTAAGGGAAGAGATGGGTACATTATTTAATTTTATATGAAATGTATAGGGAGTGAAATGGTTGAGCAGCATGTAAGGAGCAGTAACAGCTGATGAGGCTGAAAATGACACGCGTCCATCAACACAGAAACATAGAATTTGACAGCAGATAAGAACCATTCGGCCCATCTAGTCTGCCCATTTTTCCTACAGTAAAAGCCTCAATTCTTATTTGGTCCTTGGTCTTGTCGTATATCCAGGACAGTCTTATGCCTATCCCTTGCATGATTAAATTCCCTCACTATATTAACCTTTATCACTTCTGCTGGTAGGCTATTCCACTTATGTACCACCAGAGCTGGCCCTTACATGGGTACTGGTGGGTCCATGGGACCCAGGCGGCACACCAAGGCATGTTCCTCCCGGTGACAGTAGCGTTCCGTGTGCTGTATGCACACCCAGAGAAGTAGCAGAGGGACACCACAGGACTTGCTTTCCCTTCAGAACCCCCTTCCCCTGTGAGCCTCTGTGCTCGACTAAAGTCTTATGTAATTGTAGGACTGGAGGTTGGGTAACGTCATGACAAGCAGCCACACGCTATGCTAGTCACCACATAGCTTGCACAGGCTGCTTAGATTCTGTACATACCAGGCAGAATGGTACTCTGGCAGCAGCACTTCTGAGGAAAGGAGTTAGGGAACAGAGGAGAACCAGTATTTAATTAAGTTTAGCTCATCACTGTGTTTAACCCTCTGAGGGCCAGAGAGGTATCCAACGCATTGCAATGCATTGGATACCTCTCTGTTCCTCAAAGAGCCAAACATGAATCCTTAGTTCATAACAGGCACAAATGTGGCACATATTCAGCATGATGCCGACGGATACACCCAGCTTAAAATACAATAATAAGGGTCTAATGCCTGTAGCCTCTATTCTGAGATGCCATGGCCTTAGTGTGTTGCCTCTGGCAAACAGCCTTCATTTTCCCTGGGCCCCAATTAAATGTATTTAATACAGCCCAACCCTGCACTATTATGCCAGTGCTGTACCCACCAGTTTTCTGACATTTGAGGCTCCCTTCTGCAAGCGCTATTTAAGATCACCCTCTCTTTGCCAGCAGAGCTGGAGTCTCCACTCATGGATTGTGAGTGAGTGTCTGTCACTCATGACATCTATTCTGAGTTCTCTAATCTCCAGTGCAGTGAGTTCCAGTTCCAGGACCCAGACTCCCGCCGGCACTGTCTCCCGTACCATTCTGAGAGTCTGAGTAAGTGAGACGCCAGTACCGCAGTTACACGTGAAACTGGCATAATTTCTCATTCTTACACAATTGATTATTGTATGGGGGAAAATGTATAAGATCAAAATAGGGCAATTCCAAATATTCTAACCCTTTGAGTACAGGAGCAGATATCCCTGGTTATGAAAGGGTTTAAGTGTTGTCGTGTATGAAAGATTGCTATCTAATACTGCTGCAAATGTAAAAAATGGACAGTTATAAAATATAATCTAAAAATGGATGTGAGCGTGTTTTGGTGGGCATGGTTTTGGTGTGTGTGTGTGTGGGGAGGGCGTTTCATCCTTGGCCCAGGCAGCACAATGTCTTGGCCCAGCCCTGTGTACCACCCACTCAGTGAAGTAAAACTTTCTTACATTACATTTAAAGGGATAGTAATACTTCATTTTATCTTTATTTTATTTTGTAGGCATTAAAAAACATGAAGAATGATATAAGTCTTATCTCTCAAACCTTTATGGTTTGAGAGATATTCACAAGCAAAGTTTCCCCTCCCACCCCTTTTACCTAGTGTAAGCCATCTCTTCTCAGATGTGGAATCCAGTCCATAGACCAGACAGATAACAGAAGGGGACAATCTTCTTCCTATGAGAACAATGAAGGCCCTGCCCCCCTTGACAAATTCTTCAGGTTTTTCCCTTATCGTAATTGAAGATTGTCCCTCTCTGCAGTCTACCTGGGCACCTCCCTTCTGATCTGGCTGAACAGTGTTACATCTGTAAAAGGGGCGGGAGGGGGATACTTTGTCATTCAATTACTCTTGAACTACAACTCTGACAGAATTGAAATAACACTCTCCAAAGTCCAAATACTATGATGATTAATTAGAGCTGCTTTTATTATGAAACATTACTATCCCTTTAAACCTCTGTCCCTCTAGTTTTAGACTTTGTCCTAACATTTTTTTACTCCTTTGAAATGTATTTGCTTCCTGTGCTTTGTGGAATCCCTCCATGTATTTGAATGTTTCTATCATATCCCCTCTCTCTTCTCTCCTCCAAGCTATACATATTTAGATCCTTTAGTCTGTTCTGATATTTCTTTTCCTGTTCAGCCCATGCCATATCACCCTTGTTGATCCAGAGGAAGGCAAGAACAAACCCTTCCTGGCTCCAAAGGCAGTGATCAAGTCTTGGAAGATTATATGAATTTGTTGTGTTGGAGCACTTGGATATGTGTAATGTAAATTAAGGATATATGAAGAGGGTCTATCCAAGCAAACTGTATACATAAGGCAGGCAATAGCAGAAATGCAAATGTAGGTTTGAAGATTAGTATTATATAGGCCTGGCTCTGGGAAGGTAGAAAAAAGCGACAGTAAGGGACATTTCCTGTTGTTTTTGCCCCCCCCCCCTTCCAAGCTGGGTGGCCCTAATACCGTCCCTACTAATAGATAGTGATTTAGGGTTTTTAATGAGCTTGAGCTTTTCAAAACAAGGAGGGACGGTGTTGCAGAATAAGTGGCATTTGTGAATGTTGAATTCTGGTTTCCATTTAAGTGAAGGATATGTTCTACAGCTGCAAGCCAATAAAGCTATCACTTTCAACTTGTAATGCATCTGACAATGATAGAATAACCAGGACAATTACACTATTTTCTGTAACATATATATATATATATATATATATATATATATATATATATATATATATAGAGAGAGAGAGAGAGAGAGAGAGAGAGAGAGAGAGAGAGAGAAAAGTATCTCACAGAGCTAACTAAACTTAATATATACATACTAGTTGAAGAGGGCCACAGTGCCAATGCCAACCGGTCGCGGGGCAGTCACGCGCAGTAGAGACTGCCCACGCTGCGGCTAATACAGAGCTGGACACTCCGAAGTAGCGTCTAGCTCTGTATCAGCTGTGGCGCTGGCAGTCTCTACTGCGCATGACTGCCTCGTTACATACGTTTTAGCGAATTATTATAAAGAATATTTAATAAAGTTGTAAAGAAATGAAGTGACTGAAGTGTGCAACAAGGAATGAGAGGGTTCTCCAGTCCCCCAAACATTAGGTCGAAACCCAAAGTGCAAACGCAAAGCAAACCTGCTCTCCTCCATTCTAATTGTGAAAAGTGTGCCCTGTATTGGGCATGTGTAATAACACGGTGTTGATAAATATGAGTATTTAGTTCCCAAATTTTGGCCAAAAGATTTTTAAAATCCGTCAAGGTACCTCAATATATTTCATGAACATACTGTAAAACACCTAGAAAGCCCTACTTAGATTAAAAACAAACCCTGAGGAGATGTTAGTCTTTACACCTTTACACCCTGATAATAAGTCTGTCTTTACACCTTTTTAAATTATTGTTTGTCATTTGTTTTTAATTGCATACACAAAGACCCCCAAGCATTATAAATATATCAAAGGGTCCCCTCCTACGCGTTTATTATAACATCTCATCAGGGTTTGTTTTTAATCTAGATAGGACTTTCCAGGTGTTTTAGAGTAGGTACTTACCATATATTGAGGTACCTTGATGAGATTGGCAAGCTTAAACATCTTTTGGCCAAAATTTGGGAACTAAATCCCTATATTTATCAACCCAGTGTTACTATACATGCCCAATACTGGGCACACTTTTCACAATTAGAATGGAGGAGTGCAGGTTTGTTGTGTATATATATATATATATATATATATATATATATTATATATATATATATATAGCTTCCAAAGATCGGCACTCACATCTTCCAAACAAACGAACGCCCGGGTGCTCGGACATACAATCCTACAACTTTCCCAATAGCCCGGCACTCACGGGACTTATCACAAAAATATTTATTCAAAAGTTCGATGCTTCGGTCCTTCATGAACCTTTATCAAGAACACAATGACATAAAATATAAAACTGAGACTTTACATACCTTCACCCATGCGGTCACACGAGGGTATGACCGCTTGGGTGAAGGTATGTAAAGTCTCAGTTTTATATTTTATGTCATTGTGTTCTTGATAAAGGTTTGTGAAGGACTGAAACGTCGAACTTTTGAATAAATATTTTTGTGATAAGTCCCGTGAGTGCCGGGCTATTGGGAAAGTTATATATACATACATACATACAAAAGATGTGCACTCACTTGTAACATTTAACGATGCCTGGGTGTCCATTCTTGAAGCCACACATGTAATCCAAATATTGAAGAAAAGAAAGCACTCACAGGACTTTGTACAGGTGAACAATCAGTGCTAGTTTATTCCATCAACGTTTCAGCCCTGCTTTGGGCCTTTATCAAGAAGCATCTTGATAAAGGCCCAAAGTAGGGCCAAAACACACACATATATAGATAATAATGGATGCATATAATTCATATAAAAAAAATTAGCTGTGTGTACTCCACCCCAGTTAATATAAATATATTATATTTATAGTAAATAGTGCTTCAATGTACTTAATGTACTTCTTTATCTAATGTACGTATTAATATCAGCATTTTGTGTAAAGTGACAGACCAGAAATATGCATCACAAAAGAAAACGAGTTTTTGATTCTGCACCATTATCTGTGCTGAGGTGTTATCAATTGTATGACACTCATTACAAGCTTGTATGAATTAAAATAGCAAATGGTCTCAGTGAGGCTCAGTAACATAGCTGTGAACACATATGTAATTAATAAGGACACATTTTTATACCAGAATGTGTCTTGGCATCAAAGAGCGTTATTAGGGACACTGGCTAGGTTTACAAAGTGCTTTTAGCAGATAGTCTACTTTTAAAGACTCAGTAACATGGGGCAACTTTGTTGCAAAGAATATGTATAATTGTATTCTCTGGGGAGACTAACCATTTTCAGTTGCAAACATGTATTAATGCAACACCTTGAAATAAATTTACAACAGAAAAGTCAACAGTGCAGTTTATCCCTGTAATGGATAAGTGCTGAGGTCTTTGGATGTCTGTAGTGCTGTAATTATGTGGCCCCCCACCCCTGGAGGACCATAACACGTGTCAGACACATGTTATGATCCTGTATCCTTGGCAGACTCCCCCAGAGGTGGACGTATGGAGGAGTTGGACAAATTTCTAACTTCCCATGGGAACTAGCCTTCTTCCCCAGCCATGTCTGACTATAGACATAGCTGGGGTGGTGATTTGCACGGGGTGGGGTGGAGGTGGAGGTAAGCCACCATTTACAATCCTATCAAATCACTGCAGGACCCTTCCCATTCTGTACCCTTTCCTCTCCAGCTCACTGCTCTATATCTTTATTTCTCCCCTCCACTTCTCACACTGTGTCCTGCTTTCCTTCACTTCTCTTCCCACTGTATAAACTGATTCCTCCTACTTTTCTCTACCCCTCCCTCCCTCTGGTCCCCATTCCCCCTGTCTGTCCTTTCTCCCTCATGCAGGCTGGTTAACTCCCCACATGACTACTAGTGGACATGGCTGGGGATCAAGCAATGTATGTGTGAGTCTGTGAAAACTGGTGGACAGGGGGACAAAGTTAGGGTGGGGTGTCAGTGTATCTGTAGTACAGCTGTTGTTGGACTACAACTCTCACCACCCATAGCCCAGTGTTGGCTGGCTGAGGATGATGTAAATTGCAAGGGGGAAGGGTCTCTCTCTCCTACTGTTTATCCTGGCAAACACAGGGCCACTTCTGCTAGTATTTTCATAAAATACCCCCATAAATGTAGGAAGCCAAGGTAATATTTAGGAGCCGGAGCTTCCAGGCTCCTGGAATTATCCCACCAGCATTATGCACATCTATAATTCTTTTTCAAGTTAATTGAAATGCTATGAATCCAATGCAAACTGATACCTATGAGGGGGGAGAATTACAAGGAGCTTGCAGTATGAAGGAAACATGACCTGAGCGATGCTCATATTCCTCTGTGTCTGCAAGATGGTGCTTTGGCGGATTAGTACTCTTTCTTGCCTAGTCCATGTCTTGTGTAGCAGTGAATCACTGTATGGCATACTGTTGGTCAGTTAGGGACCACCTGTTTACTAATTTGTGTTGTAGAGATCCACTATTTTACAGTTTCTACAGTCATTTTATTCAATACATGCTCCACAGGCTGAACTTGAGGGTTTAAAGGGATAGTAATGCCAGAAAAAAGTATTAACTATATGGTAGATACAATTAAAAGAGAGTACTTGCACTTATGGTTATGGTTTGAGAGATATAGGAAAATAAATTTCTCCACTCACTCTGCTTTCTGCTTGACGAGCTGTAAAGCTGTCAGAAGCAGATTCTGGTTCCTGGATCAGATGGCGGCTCTTCAGCAGCGCTGATAAAACGATATCTAAAGATAAATACTTCATCAGAACGGTCTACAACATGTGCCTGGTTTGCAAGCACACGTTGTAGACCATTCCGATGAGTATTTATCTTTAGATATCGTTATATCTGGGCTGCTGAAGAGCCGCATCTGACCATTCTGATTAAATCCACCATGTGCTAAAGTAAGTTCTATATATTATAATGTGATGACCACTACAAAGCCACAATGCACAAGTTCAGCTAGAATGACCTATAAACTCATTGGGTGCTAGACAAGTTTCCCACAGCTTGAAAAACAAAGCATTGGAGACATCTTCAGCATCCAAGGGGCTAAAGGCCCAAGGGGCCATGGATGAGTGCTAAAATTCAGTAAATTTGTTGCAATCAGTTTCACCATATGTATCATAGAAAGAGTCTTACTGATTTCCTTGAAGATTTTTCTTTGGTCCATAAGGTGTAATATGCTTGCTCCTTATTTTCAAAAACCTTTATCCTTAAAAATATGCAATGCTGTTGATTGAAAATCAGCTTTTTTTTTTTTTTTTTTTTTCCAGCTGTCAGTAGTGAATACATTTTTGTCTGTATTCTTCAAACAGAATTTCATGCATATTAAAGTGCCCCCAAATCATTTTTAACACAGAGTTAAGAATATCAATACTTTTATTATCCTTAGTAAGTCCGACATTATTTAGAAATGTAACTTCTTTGGAGACTCACCGGCAGGTATCTTGACATAGAGGAATCTGTGAGCCTGCGCTGTCTGTCCCTTTCTGTACCTTAAGGTACAATGCAACTCCCCCCCCCCCAGCCAATCATAGAAGAGACAGAGATGGACAGTGATTCCTCTTCGGAAAGATGTCTGAGCTGTCGTCTGCCAGCGAGTCTCTGAAGAAGTTACATTTCTAAATAATGCCAGACTTACTAAAGATAATAAAAGTATTGATATGCTTAACACTATGTTAAAAATTATTTGGGGGCACTTTAATATGCACGACAGTTCCTCTTTCAGTGTAAGTTTACTGCATTCCTGTGGTGTTCAGATAAACTACAAGTAATGGATGCCCAGTGTGTCTCAGTTTTCGTCCTCGGGGGCCCACCAACAGGTTAGCTTTTAAGTGTATCCCTTTTTAATCAGAGGTGCATAAATCCTGTGACTCTGTTGTAGTGTGTGTGTTTGTGCTAAATTAGGGATATCCTGATAACCCGACCTGTTGGTATGCCTCAATGATTGGAGCTGAGAATCACTGGAGTAGACAGACATGTGAAGTTGGTCACCAGCTGTCATCATCTGGTGCACTGGTTCCTCTCATATTCATCACATGAGGTTTGTGCTGTTCTAGTGGCAAAATCTGATCAGAGGTGTATATCTTACAAATATTTAGTTAGATTTCAAGAGATCCAACTATACCAGGGGCGCAAAATTAGTATCCTGTAGGCTACTGACAGGACAGTTTTACAGGTTATTAAACACCAGGATGTTTTGCTTGGGGTTATTCAGAGAACAATGTTAATTGGTTAATTACCGATTAATTAGAAAAATCTATAAACTCTAGCAATTCAGCAGCCCTCAAGCACTATGCTCCCCTGACCTTTTAGCTCAAATAATTAGATGTATGAAATGAGCTTAATTTGAGCTTAAATGAACTGGAGTTAATTTTCAGTGACATAGTCCCTTTAACATTTAAAGTGCACACTTTCCATCAGATCTGATAATAGAATTAATCTTAATTTGCAACAAGGGTATTTATCATATTAAAAAAGCTTCTACAAAAAAGGTTCCAGGATATATTTTATATATATAATTCTTTCCAGGATCAGCACTCACATCGTCACTGAAAACAAGCCTGGGTGCATTGGCAATATACTTTATAAGGACCGGACCGAAACACTGAACTAATAAATAGTGAGTGCCAGCCTTTCGTGGTTGATATATCTTCTATATATATAAAAGGCCAGATGTATGTTTATCCAATGCAGTCATGCGCAGTAAACACTGCCCAATGCAGTCATGTGCAGTAGAGACTGCCCAAACGCAGGCTAGATGTATTGTATGTTTGTCCGATGCAGTCATACAGTAGACATTGCCCGAACGCTTGGCCCATGTACACAGGTTTTTACACTAATATATATATATATATATATATATATATATATATATATATATATATATATATACACTAGTTGAAGAGCCCGTTACACGGGCCACAGTGCCACTGCCAGCTGGTCGCGGGGCAGTCAGGCGCAGTAGAGACTGCCCGCGCCACGGCTGATACAGAGCTGTTCAGCCGCGGCGCGGGCAGTCTCTACTGCACATGACTGCAGAGAGCGCAGAAGTCTCTACTGCGCATGACTGAGTCTTTACACACATTATTATTATTATATAGTCAAATAAAAGGCCAGTACTCACAGGACTTAAAATATGATCCAAATATTTTTTATGTCTGACGTCTCGGTCCGGTAGGGACCTTTATCCCTACCAGACCGAAACATCGGACATAAATAAATTTGGATCATATTTGAAGTCCTGTGAGTGTTGGCCTTTTCTTTGACTGTATACTTTTTTATCTAAGAACCCAGGAAGGTTTACTTGGACGATGTGAGTGTCAACCTTGGAGAAAAAATAAATAATAATAATAAAAAAAAATAAGAATAATAAAAAAAAAATTATATATACGTACATAATGCTTTGAATGTATTTTTTTTTATCCCTTTAAGGACCAGATGTGTGTGAAATGCATTGCTTAGCAACGCGTTGTGTTGTCTTCTTGTCCTTAAACGGTTAATAAGGTATACACAAAAACCTAATGAAAGGAGAAAATAAATGGTAGCAACAAAACCTAGTTCTCAGGCCCCATGCAATGTAAATAAATATTCTCAGTGTTATATACAAGCTAGACTTTGCTTGTCACTTTCAAACTTTTAAAAGCAAAGAATGTTTCAATAATAAAGCACATTTAAAAATGTGAAAACCTAATCTAATGATTTCAGATAATCATTGACTCTCAAAATTGTAGCCATTGGGTCTCTTGGAGTTGAATATACACTTTCTTACATCTTCTAAAAAGTGGATTATGTGGTTTCTAAAAAGACTGGTTATAGGCTGGTGTTTCTGCTAGGATTGGCAAACACCAATAGAGAATTGCCATGTCACCAGAACCATACCCCACGGCAACCCCTCCCCCCATTTCAAAGAGGCCTCATTATGCAGATTAGAAATTACCCCATTGGTATTTTAAAGAATAGCAAGTAAAGTTGAAAAAAAGAGACACTGGCACTCAAAGGGTTAACTCTTCATAAGTGTCTCATCAATTTTGCACATTTGGGTGTACATTACAATCATCCTAGGAGTAATTTTGTCAGTCAGCAAAAACGCAAACAAAATATACCCAATTAACTTTCCATTGACAATGGGATAAGAAGGTAATTACCTTCTTAACCTATTATTAACTTAACCCCTTATTTACCAGAGGGGGGAGTTGGGGACCCTTCTCAGTGCTTTGCCCTGCATACCAATGGGTCATTGGTGCTGTCTGCCCAGTGAGTTCTGTTGCAGCAACAATGCCACAGCCACGGGTCCCCAACTCCCCCCCTCTGGTAAATAAGGGGTTAAGATAAGAATGGGTTAAGAAGGTAATTGAATGAATTACCTTCTTAACCCATTGTCAATGGAAAGTTAATTGGTATATTTTGTCTGCGTTTTTTCTAACTGACAAACTCTCTCAGAGGGTTAGGAGGTGAACACTGAGCACTAAGTATTGAAAGCAGTGTGCGCAGCGGCTGCTGGTAGTGGTATGCTCTGCATGACTCACTCCTCAAACACACCACTGATCCGTGCACTGTCCGGCTGTCTGAAGTTGATTCAAAACACCACCGGCAGCTGGGCTAACTATCCTCCTGACGATCGCCTATATAAGGGCGCCAACAGGCAGGCTCATTGGTGGAGACTGACAGCCATACTTGGGAACTCTCTGGATTTGCCCCAGAGACTCCGGTTTTGGCACTGCTTTACCGGGTCTCAGGGGCAGAGGCCGAGTCCTCCAGATGTGGGGAGTTTCTATTGAAACTCTACCCACTTCTACTTTTTCCCCCGGTGTAGCTCCTTCCTACCCAGCCTTCTTTTAAGCCGTCCCCCGGCACTTGCGTTAAGACCCTCCCCTTTTTGACACGATACGCATCATTCTTCACACCACCCATGGCAGCAGAGGACTCCCCTCTGGGGAGACAACAATAAAAAGTTCCCAGGTATGCTGACAGCGCTGCGGCGCCTCTCAATCCCTTCCCCCCCACACAATATAGCTGTGTCTGAGAGCCACCACTGCAATGGCGGACACACTGCCAATGATATTGTGTACCTGAGGCTGTAGTCTACAGGATGACCAGGAGAGTGTAGTGGTAACCAGACCTAAACAGATTCAGTAATGAAACTAAGCAAGGGAAGAAATGTATAAACGAAAGTGGAACTATCTTGGGCAAAGCAACTGCACCATAGGGGGTGAAAAAAAGTCTAGCACCCCCTTTACTCCCTTAATGCGAACAATGAGTTGCACACCCCTCTGGTCCTTAAGGGGTTAATGTAGATGGGGATTTGGGCCCTTGAATACATGATAGGTCTCCAGGTGTTAAAAGCCCTATTTAAAGGGGAACTTTCACCTCCGCATAATCATGGTTGTATCCCTTCCTTTGTGTCCCCTGTGTACATTGCTGTGTTTCTTTTTGCCTAAAAATCTGTTTAAATGAAGCAAAAAGATACTTGAATTTTGTACCTGATGACGTTAGCAGCCGCACAGCCGCGCACCGTATGGTGCAGAAGACACTCCCACAGCCTCAGCTCCTTTCACTTGCCCCAGCATCCTCCGCTGAGGGAGGCGTTCTGTTAGTAAGCTGGAGAGATCTCATTGGCTAGATATCGATCTCTGCCAATGAGATCTCTCCAGCTTACTAACAGAACGCCTCCGTCATCGGAGGATGCTGGGACAAGTGAAAGGAGCTGAGGCTGTGCTGGATGGACGATTCACTTCCAAGCCCTGTGGGAGTGTCTTCTGCACCATACGGTGCGCGGCTGTGCGGCTGCTAACGTCATCAGGTACAAAATTCAAGTATCTTTTTGCTTCATTTAAACAGATTTTTAGGCAAAAAGAAACACAGCAATGTACAGAGGGGACACAAAGGAAGGGATACAACCATGATCATGAGGAGGTGAAAGTTCCCCTTTAAATCAATGGGAAGCCTCATTTGTTCTCTGTGGTGCAGATAGATTGTTCCACATTGTTGTGTGGAGAAAAAAAGAGTTCTACTTTGTTGCGGAGCCGGATTAAGACGCTATGGGGCCCTAGGCAGAATCCAAAATTGGGAGCCCCCCTCCCACAACCCTTTCTAGACTTGCTCACATTGTCCTCCATTGTCCACCACCACCTTGGCCCCCTTATCCACCTCCACGTTGCCCCCATTGTCTACCTCCACCTTGCCCACCTCTTTCCATTTTAATAGAATAATTAACAGACATGCAGATAAGTTTCATCTTAGCCAAATAAATATATATGTAGACAGTAAGTGAACACGGATATCTGAGGAAGGGTTGTCTAATCTTGCCCACCCGAAACGTTGTATTCATTTTTTTCTGCACTGACAACTAAATAATGTGAAAATGAGGCAGATTTATGAAGAAATTGCGAAATTCTGCAGCAAACCAACAACAAATTAAAACGGATATTGAAACAGAAATTTTAACCCTTTGATGCAATGCTAGCCTTATTAGTAATTTTGAATGTTATGTTACAATTCACTGTATGTTAATTGTTAGTTTACTGCACATTTTCGTAGCAGGCTTGCAGTTGCACTAAACATACTGTTTCATTAAATTAAAGGAATAGTAATGTTTCATAATAAAAGCAGCTCTAATTAATCATCATAGTATTTGGACTTTGGAGAGTGTTATTTCAATTCTGTCAGAGTTTAGTTCAAGAGTAATTCAATGATAAAGTATCCCCCTCCCTCCCCTTTTACTGATATAACACTGTTCAGCCAGATCAGAAGGGAGGTGCCCAGGTAGACTGCAGAGAGGGACAATCTTCAATTAAGATAAGGGAAAAACCTGAAAACTTGTCAAGGGGGGGCAGGGCTTTCATTGTTCTCATAGGAAGAAGATTGTCCACTGCTGTTATCTGTCTGGTCTATGGACTGGATTCCACATCTGAGAAGAGATGGCTTACACTAGGTAAAAGGGGCGGGAGGGGAAACTTTGCTTGTGAATATCTCTCAAACCATAAAGGTTTGAAAGATAAGACTTATATCATTCTTCATGTTTTTTTAATGCCTACAAAATAAAATAAAGATAAAACAAAGTATTACTATCCCTTTAAATAGTATGTTTAGTGCAAGTCTACTACAAAAAAGTACAGTAAACCAACAATTAAGATGTAGTGATTGTAACTTTGTTATCTCATATTATATGAGATAGTGATTTTGGTTTTACTCTAGTTTAATAAAAAGGTTATGTATTAGACTGACTGCCCATTGACAGATAAGAGATTACAGTGCTAGCCTTATTAGTAACTTTGAATGTTATTGCAATCACTGTACTTTTTTAGGCTTGCACTAAACATACCGTTTATGTAGTCTCACCAGGCTTTGAGACTTTATCTGTGACTAACTGAAATATAATATTACATGCAAAAAACGGTAGATACCTAGCTGGAAAATGTTTGTACTGCAGGCCAGAAGAAATACATAAACAAAAGGAGAAAAAGGCTTAATGGAACTAAATCACCACTATCAAGATCAAGACCGGTTCAGTACTAATGAATCAAGGCTCAAGAAAACTGCTAAGACTTAAAGGGACAGTAATACCTCGTTTTAACTTTATTTTATTTTGTAGGCATTAAAAAAACATGAAGAATGATATAAGTCTTATCTCTCAAACCTTTATGGTTTAAGAGATATTCACAAACAAAGTATCCCCCCCCTGTTCAACCAGATCAGAAGAGAGGTGCCCAGGTAGACTGCAGAGAGGGACAATCTTCAATTAAGATAATGGAAAAACCTGAAAAACTTGTCAAGGGGGGCAGGGCTTTCATTGTTCTCATAGGAAGAAGATTGTCCCCTTCTGTTATCTGTCTGGTCTATGGACTGCATTCCACATCTGAGAAGAGATTGTTTACACTAGGTAAAAGGGGCGGGAGGGGGAAACTTTGCTTGTGAATTTCTCATAAACCATAAAGGTTTGAGAGATAAGACTTATATCATTCTTCATGTTTTTTTTAATGCCTACAAAATAAAATAAAGTTAAAACGAAGTATTACTATCCCTTTAATCTTTAATAAGAAAATATGTTAGTCCTCCTCATTATAAGTACCAACTCTTTAGGATATATGTGAACACTATTGTTAATAGACAGGGCATTTAGGATCGTGATAGTGGTGATTTAGTTCCATTAAGCCTTTTTCTTTTTTTGTTTATGAAATATAATATTAGTTATGGGCCAGGGCCTGACCCTTACCATGTGCGTCCGGCTGTCTCAGTGCCGATCCCCCGATGCCACTGTGCTAATGGAGTCATCTCCAAAAATATCCAGTGGGCGGGAGCTCTTCTATTTTATAGCTCCGCCGCTGCGTGACCAATGCTGAGTATGCAGCGTAGCCCTCCCATATGTGCATGTGCCAGGAGAAAAGGAAGTCCTGACACATGCGCACTTCAAATGACGGCTGTCCTGTGTGAGAATCACTAGAGCGCGGCCAGAATATGTTAGGGGGAGCAGGAAGGAGGTTTCCTTCAGTCCCCCTCATTTGACCGGGCCCTAGGCAGGCGCCTTGTGAGCCTTGCCTGTGATCCGTCTTGCTTTGTTGTCTCGGTAGGTTAGTAGACCTGTCACCATGATTCCATCTGCATATATGAAAACTTAATTACAAACTGTCTATATGTCATGTTAGCCAAAAGGTGGCACAGTTAAGAAGATATTAATACATGACATTTCATATGTTAATGATGCCTTTTCATTGGTGTTTCATATGCTAGGGAATGTTTTCAGTGGTGTTTCATATGCTAATTAAGCGCTGTGCTGCATCAACCGACTTTCACTTTACCAAGAAATCAAAGAGTAAACATTACATAAACTATACAAATGCTGGAGTTTTGGTTTTAGGCAGTTTTGAATGGTATATTAAAATATATAAAAATAACTTCAAGGTGACAGGACCACTTTAAAGGGATAGTAATACTTAATTTTAACTTTATTTTATTTTGTAGGCATTAAAAAAACATGAAGAATGATATAAGTCTTATCTCTGAAACCTTTATGGTTTAAGAGATATTCACAAACAAAGTATCCCCCCCCCCCCGTTCAACCAGATCAGAAGGGAGATGCCCAGGTAGACTGCAGAGAGGGACAATCTTCAATTAAGATAAGGGAAAAAGCTGAAAAACTTGTCAAGGGGGGAAGGGCTTTCATTGTTTTCATACAAAGAAAATTGTCCCCTTCTGTTATCTGTCCGGTCATACAACCAGACTCACATCTGAGAAGAGATGGCTTACACTAGGTAAAAGGGGCGGGGAGGGGAACTTTGGTTGTGAATATCTCATAAACCATAAAGGTTTGAGAGATAAGACTTATATCGTTCTTCATGTTTTTTTAAATCCTACAAAATAAAATAAAGTTAAAACGAAGTGTTACTATCCCTTTAAACGATCAATCAAAAAGTGCTCCCTCTGCAGGTCAGCTTCCCTAGGACCAGACCTGCTGGTGAAGGCTGGGCTGTATTGTAAGCATATCTGAAATCTGACGAAAGACCCCAGGGCTCCATCAGAAATTGACTAGACTGCAAGACAGAATTCTTGTAGTTCGGTTTCCTGTTCTGCTCAATCCCCCCCCCCCAACAGACCACTGTATAGAAAGCCCAACACAGATGGTAAATGAGGTCTGCACACTCAAGACTGGACTTCCAGATTGTGTTCCAGCTGAGGGGGTCAGTTTTAAACCCCTTCTGATTTGGGGCTGAACATTGAAGTCCAGGGTTTTTACCAAGTCTGTTGCCATAGAACCACCTTGAAAAAATGTGATAGTTGCTCTTTAAAGGGATAGTAATACTTCGTTTTAACTTTATTTTATTTTGTAGGCATTAAAAAAACACGAAGAATGATATGTCTTATCTCTCAAACCTTTATGGTTTATGAGATATTCACAAGCAAAGTTCCCCTCCCGCCCCTTTTTCCTAGTGTAAGCCATCTCTTCTCAGATGTGAGTCTGGTTGTATGACAGGACAGATAACAGAAGGGGACAATTTTCTTTGTATGAAAACAATGAAAGCCCTTCCCCCCTTGACAAGTTTTTCAGCTTTTTCCCTTATCTTAATTGAAGATTGTCCCTCTCTGCAGTCTACCTGGGCACTTCCCTTCTGATCTGGTTGAACGGGGGGGGGGGGGGGGGGATACTTTGTTTGTGAATATCTCTTAAACCATAAAGGTTTCAGAGATAAGACTTATATCGTTCTTCATGTTTTTTTAATGCCTACAAAATAAAATAAAGTTAAAATGAAGTATTACTATCCCTTTAAGTAGAAGGGTCTTATGGGATACTAGAGAGGAATCCAGCGAATAGAGAAGCAATGAGATAGAGACCTATCTAGAACTGAAGTGGTTAATTCCTGTAATATTTGCATTTTTTACATAACTTTCTTTTTTACGTATGTATATTTATTGACATAGCGCCATACATATGCACAACGCTTTACAGAAACTGAAGTGATAGCACAATCCAAAAATACAAAACAAGGATAAGAGAATCTGACTAAAGTGTGACCATTGCTTTATTAGGGGGGATGAGTAGTGCAAGTAAGTGAATCATATGTTGGGAAGGGGCCCTGCCCTGTTTGTTCACTTAAAACCTCCACCACAAATCCACTCTGGTATAACTGAGCAGATTCAATAATATAGTGTCTCCCCCAACAAAACTTTCACATGAATTTTTGTTATGAGAGCCCGGTCAGATTCCTAAATACCACAGCACCATGTACTGGGTATTATTATTTCTTTTTAAGGTCCCTTAGCTCTTACACCTGTTGGTCATCACAGGTTCCAAGTGAAGTTGCCCTGCCTTTGATTCGAAAGATCTAACAGTCTGGGCAGACTCTCAGCTTTCAAGCATTGAGACAAGGGTTGGTCAGGACTGTAGGAGGCCAGAAGGCCTCGGCTCAAGTGACCATCCCAGCACGGCCAGTGGTCTGACATCTGAGAGAAGTCAGAGTTTGACAGCTTAACCACAAGGTGACAAACACAAACATATGCCTCACTTCAGATAAGGACATAACTGGCAAAGAGGAGATGCCCTGTAGTAGCAATTAGAGTAGAGAGTCTTTAATGTGCTCACATTAGTAACAGACAGCTCTGCCTCTCATCAGTGCCCTTTCCTGCTGAGGGTCTGAACCTCCTCTCCATGGGGGTTTAAGAACAGTGGCCAATAGCAGTCTCAACCTATATGACCTTCCCCTTCTATGTGGCTTCTGTATATATGGGACATCATACTGAGAGCCTCTTCCAAAGAGAGGGAGGATTCCCTGTTCATTCCATATACAGTTTACAGATCACAATTCAGAACATTTCTCTTGAAGACCAACTGTTTTTTCTTGTTGTCAGTTTCTAAAAACATCTTTTATATTGGTGTTTCCCCCTGGCATTTGGCTCAGTAACAAAACCAAAGACAAGACTGCTGAGAACTGGAATGTGTCTCTGCAAAATACAATAAAACGGAAATCCTTCACATAAAAATGCAAACGCTAATCATTATTTAACCCTTTGGGTTCAAGAGAGGTGTCAAACGCATTATGATGCAATATGCTAGACAACTCTATGGCACAGAAAGTGCTAATTAATCAACAAATGTAAAGATTTTTCACAATGTATACTAGTTTTTTTTGTAAACAGAAGCAACCTGAGATCTAGCTTTATACATCTAACAGCATTAGAACATTGGGATACAGATACATTTAATAAAACTACATTTGGAAAAATCTTAACCCCTTGATCACCAGAGGTATCTCCAATGCACTACTTATCAATGCATTGGATGCATCTCTAGTATTCAAGGGGTTAAAGGAACATTAACATCTGAAGAAGCCTTCAGTAGGCAGTTTGGGGTCCTTGAGTTCTGCAACAAAGAATCACATCTATCTCCATGTACATAATATTCAGTACTAATTAAAGACTAATTTTGGGGAACAAATCCAAACAGAATTGATCCATAACAGTAATTTTTTTTTTTTTTTTTCATCATTAGGTGTTATTTTAAGCTGAGAATTATTACTAGGATGTGTATTGTTTCCTTAATTTATTAGTATATATTGAAGTTTGGTCTAGATTCCCTTGCAGTAGCATATTCCCATTGAGTTCATGGAGATAACTATTATCTGTCAGTCTGTCTGTCTATCTATCTATCAAATATACTTACAAGAGTGGCACAGAGTTGCCCGTGTGGCCAAAAAAAAAAAAAGACACACACACAAATCCAGTTGTTGAATGTAAGGTGAAAGGGATAGTAATGTTTCACAAAAAAGCAGCTCTGATTTATCTTCATAGTATTTGGGCCATGGAGAACATTATTTCAGTACTGTCAGAGTTGTAGTTCAAGAGTAATTGAATGACAAAATATCCCCCTCGCACACCTTTTACTGATGTAACACTGCTCACCTCAGAGCAGCAAGACTGTCCGGATGGATCGCAGAGAGGGACAATCTTCTGTGAACATAAGGGAAAAACCTGTCAAGGGGGGGGCAGGATTTTCCTTATGCTCACAGTAAGAAGATTGTCTGTTGCTGCGACCTGTCCGATCAAGAGACCAGATTCCATCTAAGGGGAGGCGACTTACACTGGGTAAAAGGGGCGGGAGGGGGGATATTTATCATTCAATTACTCTTGAAAACTCTGACAGTATTGAAATAACACTCTCCATGGCTCAAAACAAATAGTAGGAAAATAAATTGGAGCTGTTTTTTTTTTTTTTTTTTTTTTTTTTTTTTTTTTTTTAACATTACTATCACTTGATGTTACAGTTTTGCTCTGTGGTGGTAGGGATGGCAAGGCTAAGGCATGGGAGGGATGAAGAGGCGTGGGACGGAAAGAGGCATAACAAAGCACAGGGCAGTGAATGGGAGATGATGCAGAGGATAAAGGCTGTAGTGGGAGGTGAAGGATGGTGAATAAATGTGGGAGGGGAAAGAGAAGGAGCCTGCAAATGTGGTGAAGGGTATTATATAGAGAATGGGAGTGTTTGTGAGGGTCTCTTTGGCATGGGGAAGGAGGAACAGGCTTTGCAAAAGGGAGAGGTGAATAGGAGTACAGACAAAGGTGTGAGAGGAATGAAGAGGGAGGCAGCAAATACAAGGGAGAGGGATTGGCAAAACGGGTTGAGAGGTTTGAAGAATGATACTGATGAAAGTGAGAGTTGAAGAGGCAAAGGTTGGACCAGTGGCAAGGCATTAGGAGGGAAAAGCAAGTGCTGCGCAGGAAGGCCTGAAGAGGTTGACAGGAAAAGGGTTAGAAGGAAGAGCCAAAAGGAATGGAGGGGAAAGTGAAAGGGAGGGTGAGAGGTCTGAAGAATCATAGAGAAGAATGTGAGGGCTGAAGAGGAGGAGTGTAAGGGGTGGTGAGACATGGGGAAGGAGAAACAGATGTGGTGAAGGGAGGGATGAAGAGGCAAACAGGAAAAGGGGTGGGTGGGATCAAGAGTAAAGAAGCAAAGGGTAGGGAGGGTGGAGGAATGAAGAGTGAAAGAGATGAAATGAGGAACAAAGTAGCAAAATAGAGGAGGGACAGACAACAGGGATGCTTCATCTCTCTAGCCACTCCTGTCAAAATCACTTCCCCGATGAAACTCACTGCAGTGATTTTGCCAGGAGTGGGCAGGGGGCTTTGCCTCCTTGTGCCCACTCCTGTCAAAATCACCTAACTCCACTTTTCTGGAGAATCCTGTGTCCCTTCTGCACACACCCAGAGGCCACAGTAAGGAGAAGTTACATGGACAACAGCAGTGATTAGGAAAGGACTGGGCAGGGGTGCAATGTCCTCCTGACAAATCACTGCAGGGAAACAGCACTGAAGTAGTGATTTTGACAGAATCAGGCAGGAAATGAAGCCTCCCTGCCCAATTATGGTCAAACCACTGCAGGGACATGCCTTTACTCCTTTTCACCGCTCACTGTATTTGTTCCTCCCTCCCTCTCACTGATCAGTGTCTTTGTCTGCACCATCTTTCACCACTCACTGTCTCTGTCCCACCTTACCGCCCTCTCTTTCACCAACCACTGTCTTTGTCTGCACCGTCTCATCACTCACTGTCTCTGTCCCACCTTACCTCCCTCTCTTTCACCAATCACTGTTTTTGTCTGCACCGTCTCATCACTCACTGTCTCTGTCCCACCTTACCTCCCTCTCTTTCACCAATCACTGTCTTTGACTGCACCGTCTTTCATTACAAACTGTCTCTGTCCCACCTTACCTCCCTCCCGTTCACCGATCACTGTCTTTGTCTGCACATCTTTCACCACTCACTGTCTCTGTCCCACTGTGCCTCCCTCCTTTTCACCACTCTCCACTCCAAATGGTAGTAAAATAAAAAATATATATAATAACTTATGTGGCTAAGCATTTTGGTATTACCTCAAATTTCCCCTAAAACTTTTCTACTAATAACCAATTTGTTTGTGAGGTTTCAAAGTTTTCAGCCACAGTTCTCAAATTCCCCTAAGACAAGGCCTAGTTCACACTTGTGACTGTGTTACAAGATGTTGCAGCAGCATAAGATTACCACAGAAACATTATTGTAGCGGAAAAATTCACCATGTAAACAACCCCAATTATATCTATTTGGAAACTTGTTGCAACAAAGTTGCTGCAACAAAGTTTCCAGTATAAACTAGGCCTAACAGTACAGGGTTTCTGGATTTCCCTGCCTGTGCACAGATGTTAGATGAGTGGGTCTTCCCATTTGATTAGCTCTCCTGTGCGCACCAGCTGCTTTGTTGCAGTAATTTTACTTTATCAAAATAGTTTCAGAGAATAGATCTAAATTTTTTATATGGAGTAGTTCACGTGTTTGATGTTTCAAATATAATCATTTTCAGTGTTTGTGAAGCAGCTTGCAACAGTCACCAGTGTAATTCCTGCCTTAGAGGTAATGTGGTTGATAAACTCTGGTTTAAAACACAATGTAATACGTTAAATGAAAACACAATGCAATACGTTAGATGAATGTCTGAAAAGTAAAAATTTTGTGAAATGAAAAAATATTCCAAAATTCTGGCCACTGCATTATAGGACATTTTCATGTTTTACTAGGTCTGCTAGTTTGGTTGTAGACATAGTAAAAAGCCAGAGGCTGCACTGTGTAGTACCAAAACAGCCTCTCCTATCAGCCTTTTTGGACATCGTGCCTTTTGAGTGCGATTTGTTTTGTTCTTATATTTGACAACCTTTTTTCATACCACCAGAGATTACCATTAAAGAGAAACCTTTTTAAGGTTTTACTGCTTTCTGTAAGTTATCATCTATTTTATAATATATGTACTTGTATCTTTATATTAAGATATAGTATAATGAAAATGAACATATGTGCCTTCAGTTATCTAGTGCCATTATGACTTCAGTTTCTCTGTGTAATCTCAACTTTCTGTTGTTGCCTGCTGCAGCCTCTCTTTATAACTAGCATTCTGACAGTCTGTATGTATGCTAGCACAAGGTTTTATAGCAAGTCAGTGGGAGAATGTACAACTCCATCGGTGTGGCACATTAAATGCACTAATATGGTAACAAAAATGTATGGATTTTTATTGCATACCTTCACACAAATGTCACTATTCTTAAAGGGATAGTAATGTTTCATAATAAAAGTAGTTGTAATTAATCATCATAGTATGTAGATTTTGGAGAGTGTTATTTCAATACTGTCAGAGTTATAGTTCAAGAGTAATTCAATGACAAAGTGTCCCCCTCCTGCCCCTTTTACTGATGTAATACTGCTCAGCCAGATCAGAAGGGAGGTGCCCAGGTAGACTGCAGAGAGGGACAATATTCAATTAAGATAAATGAAAAAGCTAAAAAACTTGTCAAGGGGGGCAGGGCTTTCAATGTTCTCATAGGAAGAAGATTACCCCCTGCTGTTATCTGTCTGGCCTATGGACTGGATTCCACATCTGAGAAGAGATGGCTTACACTAGGTAAAAGGGGCGGGAGGGGGAAACTTTGCTTGTGAATATCTCTCAAACCATAACGGTTTGAGAGATAAGACATATTATTGTTCATGTTTTTTTAATGACTACAAAATAAAATAAAGATAAAACAAAGTATTACTATCCCTTTAAGACTTATATAAGCTAGTCCCAAACCCCACCCCTATAGCATGCTCGGGGAAAGGTAGCATGTATGCTTGTTTATCCTGTGCTTTGTGAGTTCATGTAGAGAAATAAGGAATGGTTTACCACAAAATAAAATAAAATTCCCCTTTGCGTTCCCCATAGCGCAAGCATTATAGGGAGAATTTTCTGTGTAAATAGCTTAGAAAATAGAGCTTACGCAGGTACAGTGCAGAGAAATCTGTCCCTGATCCAGTTTTAGAGTGGAATTGTATTAGTTCATCTCCCTCATGTGGCAAAAGCTGAAAATTAGGAGTAATCCTAGGGTAAACTATTTGCACTATATGGGTGGACGAAAAATTCCCCTTGATTTAAATGGGGCTTTTAACTCCTTGAATGCTAGGGAGGTCTCCAACACATTGCAAAGACCTATTTAAATAAGTTGACATTTTTATTTGCCCCCATTGTGCATTTGGTTTACCCCAGAATTATTTGGCTTCTGAAAATAAAGCCCTTAATCTATGTTCCATATTTTTACTTCAGTGGGAATGAGATGTAAATACTCAAAATCTGTCCCTTTTACTTGCTTTGATTTCTATCATGTTGCTGTTAGATGGGGGTGATAGTAAGTGGCCCATATTAGTAGATATGGCTGAAGAGGATAAACCCTCAGGTATCATGCTTAAAGTAAAAGTCAGCCTCCTTTTTGACATTATATACTCTGCAAATACATAATATGTATATTAAAATTGGTTATACTTTCTATTACTATTATTTTTTTTCATCATAACACTTTTCTGTCCTTGATAGGAAGCTAACTCAATTTCAGGTTTCTAGAAAGCTTTCTGTCTGGAACTGTGAAAACTGGGAGAGTGAAACAATGATAGAAAGCTCCTTGGAACAGACATTTAGTGATCTCCATGTCAGGACCATAAACTGTAAAAAAATAAAGAAAGAAAGAAAGAAAGAAAGAAAGAAAGAAAGAAAGAAAGAAAGAAAGAAAAAGATGAAAATATAGGCAACTTGGCTTGACATATTTGGCAGGTGCATAATATGTAATGTCAAAAGGGCAGCTGACTTTAAAGTGCAACTACCACCTCAATTAAAGTCACCCTGCAATACTTAGGCAGGTGGCAACTAGCTTAATAATAATTATTTTACTACTCAAAGGTGCCCAAGAAGAACGCCTTTGTTTTGGGTGGTGGTTTTGGTGGAGTGACTGGTGGGTGGGATATTATCAATTATTTTTAGGTTACTTCATGACAACTCTTTGGGCGAGATGTTCAAAAAGTGGTCATAATGAAAAACTTGTCAGATCATGAGTTGGTGGTAAAAGAAGGACAATATTTTCAGAAGTAAATCCGTCACGTTTGAAAATTCATCTAAAGAATTAAAAATGACGGTAAGAAGAACTCATTGAACATTGCTGTTAAAAATTCTGATCTTAAATATTGTCTTTCATTTTGTCTTTGAAACGAAAATTTTCAAAGAAACAAAGACTTTTTTTTGTCTTTGAAACAAATTTTTCTTCTCCAAGTTTAGACCATTTTTATTATGTCAGGGGAAAATAACGTTAATCAGACAAAAAAATGATGTTGAAACGAATATTTTTTTCTGAAAATACCTTACATTACGACAGAAGATCAAACCACACCCACTTTTAAGATGGCTTGTTTCCTTTGACAGAGATGGTAGAATTGGATGCAAAAAATGACGGATACACGTCTGAGAATTGACGGATCATGATGTAAGAACTTTTTAATTCTGATTACAGAAAATTTCAGTTACCACCACTTTCTGAACATCTCGCCCTTTATGTAACTGTATACATCATATTTACAACTCCAAAGTACTTTATTTACACAGACTAATCTATAAACATATATACTGAAGCTTAAACAAACTATGTGCTTTTTATTGCTTTGGAGCAATGTGATACATTATATACAGAACGCACAGTCTGATCTCCTAACACAAGGACACCAGGGTGGGAAAGAGGGACAGCTTGATTTGGGTCTCAAAGAGGCACACTTGGCAGGTGTGGAACCCAATATCTCCTAAAGGTACAGAAGATGTGAGTGAAAGTTTCAGAAAGACAACTGCCACAAATTCATTTTTAATATTTGATAGACATGTGATAACAGGGATACTTTATAGTTAATTCCTAAGTTTAAGGTGTAATAATAAAAGCAAAAAGGATTTAGGAGAGAGGCCCAGGATTTATATCACTGATCATTTATAGGGGATATGATGTTAGAACGCTGCATTTAGTTTGTGCAGGTAAGAAGAAGACAGAAGACCTACTAGGCTGTAAACAAACAATAATAATAGTTGATAGAGGGTAGCAGACAATTATTGATATTACTTACTGTATTTGTATCCTAGCACTAATCTGGTGCCCAGGTATAATGAATACAAATGGGTGGGATGATAAGGCAAGAAAGCAGCAGGTTGCGTGTGTCTGTCTATAGTAAATACTCTCTTAATAAATAAGAATTATCTTTCCATCCCACTCTGGGTCACTGCACGTTTGTATTATCCCCCCAAAAGAATTTACATTTTAACCCTTTAAGTGCTGCAGAGGTATCCAATGCAAAGGATTAATGAAGCTGATGTACTATGAAGAACCAGAGTAAATTTGGAGCAAACAAATTGCACCATAGCAGACTAGTAGAATTTCCAGATATTCCATATGATTTAAATGGGGCTTTTGACCCCCCTACAATGCCAGAGCTGATCTTCAGCCAAGTCAGTGACTCTGTAACCTTTGATGGTGACCCGGTACATTTTATCAGTGACTCTGTACATTGTTTGGTACTTTGACCACGAAGTAAAAGGTGACCTTGTACCTTTCTTATTAGAAAATCTCCTTGCGTGCATAATGCTTTGAAAACCTCTCTGTCATTCAAGGGTTTAGAAGTGCCATTTAGATCAGTGGAAATCTTTGTTTCCCATGGGGCAAATTGCAACAGTTCTTCTTGGTACGACATCATCAATGTCCTTACTACATCATTATACTTGGGAACTTTTTGATGAGGACTCCTGGGAGAGGGGAGTCCTGTGCTGCAAATGGGAGAGGAAAATGACAGGATTTGTATCAAAAGGGGGCATGGCTTAATCATGAGTGGGGCGGAGCTTTACAAATAAAAACAAAAGTGTGTACAAAATAAGCTGGGGGAGGCAGAGGAGTGAGAGGAACGGATGTGGGCAGAGTTTCATTAGAAATTACCCACATCCGGAGAATCAGCCTCTGCCCCAGAGACCCGGTAACTAGAAGCTAAAACTGGAGTCTCAGGGGCAAATCCAGTGAGTTCCCAGCTATGTACATCATCCTCAATGTCCTATTTACAAAATTGCAGACCTTGTATCTGATCACTGTAAAAATACATGGGAATTCTCTGGGATTGACTGTGAGACTCAGGGGTTTGACCCAAATCTCATTGTATCAGGGATGAAAAGCAAAGTTCTCAAGGTGATAGAGTCCAGTGTTACATATGTACGTGATGTACACCAACTAATTCATGTTTATAGCAGAAAGTTAGAGAGAGAAGACTTGCTTATCTTGTGTGTGTTCATGCAGTGACATTTCTAAATTGTGGCAAGTTAATGACTGATTGAAGCAACTCTGGGTTAGATCCAGCAAGGTATATTACCTAAAATGTACATTCTGGGGAACATCAAGAGTTAATATTTCAAAGATTTCAGGGTCAACTAATTTTGAAAATTCCCAGTGCATTGCAAAGCAACACGTTGGAGACATCTCTTGTATCTAATCTATTTCTAAGATCTATAGCACAGGGCTTTCTTGTGGCATATTCATTACAATTACTTCAATCCAATAATATAATACATTATGCTATATGTTGGATTTCTCAAAAAAAATGTATATATATATATATATATATATATATATATATAGATATACAATCACCATCACCTATTTCTCTGCAAAAATATCCCTTCTATAGCAGGTGTTTTCACTTACAGGGGAAATTGTTCTAATGTGCGACAAATTGTGCCTGTAGGGCAGGAAACACTAATGTTTAAAAATGCAGCAGTGACTTACTAAAAGGTCATATGTCCCAAGGTAATTGCAAAGCAACCCAGCTATAGTGTGTGTGTGTAACTGTGTGTATGTCTGTGTGTTTGTGTCTGCCTGTCTGTGTGTATGTTAATGTATGTATGTGTGTGTTTGTCTGAGTGTGGTAATGTGTGTGTTTGTATCTGTGTATGTATGTATGTATGTATGTGTCTGTTTGTGTGTGTATGTATCTGTTTGTCTGTGTTTCTGTGTTAATGTATGTATGTATGTATGTATATGCCTGTGTGGGTGTGTATGTATGTATGTGTCTGTTTGTGTGTGTATGTATGTATGTGTTTGTCTGTGTTTCTGTGTTAATGTATGTATGTATGTATATGCCTGTGTGGGTGTGTATGTGTGTGTGTGTGTGTGCACATATGCCTGTGTGTGTATGTGAGTTTGTATATGCCTGTGTATGTGTGTATGTATGTATATATATATATATATATATATATATATATATATATATGTGTGTGTGTGTGTGTGTGTGTGTGTGTGTGTGTGTGTGTGTGTGTGTGTGTGTATGTATGTATGTATGTATTTATTAACCTACTATTTTTCATTTGTAAGTAAAGAACAGTACCCTAGCAATACTTGACTCTTATTTTGATTAAAGGGCTAAAAGCCCTAATTAATATTTGGTGAAGCTGGTTTGCTCCTCCCTTCCTTTCTGATAAGGCCTTTGGGTTATAGCAATGATAAAACAAGTGGAGTTTATGAAATATTGTAATGTTAAGTTCACAGATGTAAATGAAAGTGTCTGTACCTTGGCTCCTGTGTAGTCTTGCAGAATTACATTTTCATGGGTCCTGCATTAAATGAGAGGTCTGATCACCTTATATAAGAGGGATTTATATGTTAACATTAGTATTTCTCTAATATACAACATTTGTAGAATGACTGCTTATTTGTATATACAAATTACATTGCACATGTAAGACAACAGACAGGCAGTGTATGAAAATAGAGGCCCAATCAACAGAAGCACAATATGTAGGGTTTAGCATTATAGTTGAAAGTCTTAAGCTGAACAAACTATGTAAATGGTGCATTAGTATTAACTAAAGCATCTGTTTGTTAGAGCGAAAGTACTGGAAACTGGGTGACATTATGCATTGTTTGCAGACAACCTGCTACACCATTACTCTGCAGACTGATGAAGAAGACAATGGAATGGAGGAAACGTCAGCAAAGTGCTAAGGTTTGTAAATGTGAAGTGTGAGGTCAGGTGCAGGAAGAGGGGGGAGGATACCAGGTGAATGGAACAGGTTACTTCCTCAAAAGTGTGACTCTGACCTCATGTGTCAGTTCCCTCCATGGCTTTGTTTCTGCTGCGACCTAAGTGCCTTTAGCCCCTGATAATAATGATTCTGATTATGTGAGCCAGCCTTTTTACATCCTATGTATGAAGTGGTGTGAATCTCAGAAAGACTTCAAATTGAACTTGGTCCATACAGGAAGGAGAGACCTTTCCACAGCAGTCTTATGTCAAATGCACAAAATAAAGAAAATGAGGAACAATTCGTCAGTAAACCAACTGCATAATAGAGGTCAAATGTAAATTCACATTGATTAAATGGGGGTTCTAACTGCTTCACTACTAGGGAGGTCTGCCTTCAAGGGGTTAAAGATGAGAGTTGGTACCATGTTAGCTGTAGAAATACAGAAGACAAATATAGTCAAGTTGATAACTTTATTGGCTAACTAAGCAGATTTAAGATGCAAGCTTTCAAGATCTCTTAGGTCTCTTACTTAATAACATGCCTGAGGAAGAGATCTAAGTGGCCTTGAAAGCTTGCATCCTAAATCTGCTTAGTTAGCCAATAAAGGTATCAACCTGTCTATATTTGCCAAGCGGTTCATTTGTACTCCAATAATGCAGCTGGTTTGCAAAAAAATTCTCCTCATTTCCTTCAGTATACAGCACTTTTTGTTACTGTGGTGTTTGTCGGAATGCTTCTTTCCTGTGAAAGTTTGTGGTCTATAAACTGACAAACCCATTTGAATTCCTATCTGGCATTCAGAGTGTTAAAGCTGTTTCACTTCAAGACCTTATTTCCACAAGGACATGGAAAAACTAGAGACGATTGAAAGGGAAGTTAAACAGTGCAATTTGTACATTATAAAACGTACCGACCAACAAAAGGCATCATTAGTCCCTTAAAGGGATAGTAATACTTTGTTTTAACTTTATTTTATTTTGTAGGCATTAAAAAACATGAAGAATGATATAAGTCTTATCTCTCAAATCTTTATGGCTTAAGAGATATTCACAAGCAAAGTGTCCCCCTCCCGCCCCTTTTACTGATGTAATACTTTTCAGCCAGGGCAGAAGGGAGCTGCCCAGGTAGGCTGCAGAGAGGGACAATCTTCAATTAAGATAAGGGAAAAACCTGAAAAGCTTGTCAAGGGGGGCAGGGATTTCATTGTTTTCATAGGAATAAGAGTGTCCCTTTTTGTTATCTGTCTGGTCTATGGACTGCATTCCACATCTGAGAAGAGATTGCTTACACTAGGTAAAAGGGGCGGGAGGGGGAAACTTTGCTTGTGAATATCTCATAAACCATAAAGGTTTGAGAGATAAGACATATCATTCTTCATGTTTTTTTAATGCCTACAAAATAAAATAAAGTTAAAATGAAGTATTACTATCCCTTTAATGTTGGAGAAGTCTGTAACGTATTGATTTGCAGTGCCTTTTTGATGACTCCAGCATCCAGAAGGTTAATCTGTATAGACTGGAGGAAAGAATGATGGGTGTGATTAAGATAGGAAATTTCAAATATATTACAACATTTAACTAGTTTCAAAATGGAAGTTGCTTTCAAATAAGGCTAGAACAAGAGGTCAGGTTCTGAAGTTGGAGAAGGTGGCAGATACATGGAATAGCCACCCAGCAAACTTGCTATGGGATAACTCAGTAAGGAAATTCAAGAACACATGAGATAGATATAAGACTGTGTTGAGTATGAAAAAGGCCATGCATTTATAAAATCTATCCACAGTGGATCTATATTGTCCCCAATAAAAAGTAGCATATTGCCAGTATCCTTTTGATATGTTCCCCACTATTGGGCGACCAACCAAACTGTGCATTAAACATGTCGCCAGGTTGAACTTAGGTAAACTCAGGATTTTCAGAGTTAGGGGACTTACTGTATATTAATGGTGAGACTGCACATATAACTAATAGGAACTTGATCCACCAGCAATGTAGTGCCTTAAAGGGATAGTAATGTTTCACAAAAAAAGCAGCTCAGATTAATCTTCATAACATTTGAGACATGGAGAGTGTAATTTCAATACTGTCAGAGTTGTAGTTCATGAGTAATTGAATGATAAAATATCTCCCTCTCACCCCTTTTTCCTAGTGCAAGCCGTCTCCCTTCAGATATGGAATCTGGTCGCTTGACCAGACAGCTCGCAATGAGGGACAATCTTCATGCTGTGACAAAGGAGGCCAGATTTTTCCTTATGCTCACTGAAGATTATCCCTCTCTGCGATCCATCCGGTCTTGCTGCTCTGAGGTGAGCAGTGTTACATCAGTAAAAGGGGTAGGAGGGGGATACTTTATCATTCAATTACTCTTTACCTACACCTCTGACAGTATTGAAATAACACTCTCCATGGCCCAAATACTATGAAGACTAATTACTGGAGCTGCTTTTATTGTAAAACATTACTATCCCTTTAAATGGACAGTAAAACATTATACACATTGCATCATCTATTGATCATACAGAACATTCCGAGGATGTTTCAGTATTATTTGATTATCTCTGAATCTGTTTTTTTTCATCTTCTCCATAAATCATTCTTAGCTGCATTATCATCTGGATATTTTTATAAGAACATTTCATATTTCATCTTTTCCATGTTCATAGCAAGCAACAGACTGCTTACATATTTGTTTTATATTATACAATGACTCTTTTTAAATTTTTCATTTGTTTTCCCACTATTTTTTCCTTGCTGATCTCGGTTTGATGTGATTCATAGGCTTATGGTATTTAGTCAATGGATCTTTGATACTGCATAAACATTTTAGTGATACTGGACCTGCTTATACATCAACTGTGTAAATGTAGATAGATATATTGTATATATGGAAGTTGTTATTTCCTATCTACCTAGATCGTAATTGAGCTGGCGTGTGGGGGTGTCCAGTTGTGCTAGTGTGTGCAGGCTCCTTGTTCGTGGGCTTCAAGATGTGGAATCATGCTGTATACAAATACACATACACACAGCACAACAATATCTTGTGGATAGGTGCCACATTTTTAATAAAACTAATTTATTTGCTATGATCAGATTTGTTTGCCAATCCTTATAATCTGGGTCTCAGAAGATACATGTGATATAAATGTAAAGGTGTTGGTGTTTTTACTTTTGAAATCTAGTGAAGGCTATCACTGTGATGAATATTTGGCCTGGCTGCTAATCATATTAAACAACAAGCTTACATGCAGACCTGGGAACAGTCATACTCTCTGGAGTTCTCTGGAATGACAGAGAATGTGGTTACTCGAAGGAGTGTGAAGGTTATCTGTCTATCTACGTGTGTGTGTGTGTGTGTGTGTGTGTGTATTATATATATATATATATATATACACACACACACACACACACACACACACACACACACACACAAGTAAATAAGGCTTGGCAGCGGCTCTCACACATTAGAACACTAACTATATAAATTAATTGGTGCTCGTCCCCTAGAGAAGTCAAACTGTACTCACCAGGGCTTCCAGCTTAAGACACCACTAATGTTTTCATCCCCATACATCCCAACATTTAAAATTTCCAAAGGGGGACAATTGTGTTTAAGGGGGTGTGACTGGTGGGTGGGGCATTAACGAGAATTTTTAGGCTATTTCATGACCTATTGATACCTCATTGTGTTACCTAATAAATGATTTATAACAAGACCAAAGTATTTTATTTCAGCAGACTCATTCATAAACACATATACTGATGTTTAAAGAAACAATAATGTGACTTTTTTTGCTGCAGAGCAATGTGATACACTTATATACACACCATGCAATCTGATCTCCTAAAAAGAGGGACATTAGGGTGGGAAAGAGGGACAGTGAGATTTGGGTCTAAAAGAGGGACTGTCCCTCCTAAAGGGGGACACTTGGGAGGTATGCACTCCTATCTCTGAGGAAGGTCCATGCTGGGACTGAAAATGTTTGCATAATGGAGATTTGAGGTAATTAACTTTGTTGGATTTTTTTTCATCATACACCTGTGGATGCTGTCTCAGAGCGGAAGCTCTGACTGAATGTGTGTTTTATATATATAACAAACACACACACACTCAAAAGTCCAGCGGGGAAGCACTTTCACTTGCAATTACAATGGCCTTGGTGCCTGTGCCAATGGGACAGGAATCTCATACAAATAAGAAGGAATCCAGCACTGACAGGATTTTGTAATTATAAGTTTTACTTAAAAGGTATCAACTTTCCAATCTGAAAACGCTGACACCTTGTAAATAAAACCTATGATTACAAAGTCCTGTGAGTGCTGGATTCCTTCTTATTTAAAGGAGCAGTAAACTTTTTTTTATGAAAAAATATATATTGTAGGGATTTTCCTATTGAGTAAAATAAGGGTACTCTCACTGCTGAGAGATTTATATTTCCAGAGTTATTACAGTTTAAACTCATGTTTTTTTATATTAGCAGTACCCTCTAGTGGTCAAATTCTAATTAGATTTCCTGTTAGATTCTAATGGAGAGGAAAGTCAGAAGAGTCAGAGACATACAGTTCTCCATAGAATGTGATAGAAACTGCCTGTCACTTCCTGTCAGTTAGAACTATCAGGAAGTAAACACAGTAAATTCACTTCCTGATTATTTAAACTGCGATAAATTTTGAATAAAACACCTGACAGCGACGAGAGTACACTTGTTTTATTCAGCAGGAAAAGCTCTATAAAATATGTGTTTTCATAAAAAAAAGTTTACTGCTCCTTTAACCCCTTCGTGACAATGGACGTACATGTACGTCCTCTGTGGGTGTCACTTAGTGACAGAGGACGTACATGTACGTCCAGGAAATCCGGATCCCCGCGCGGCTGCACGCCGTTCGGGGACTCCGGATTCTGTTTAAAAAAAAAAAAAAAATGTTAGACGGGCGTTAAGTGACGGCTGCGTCTGCACGTGGCCGTCACTAAGGGGTTAAATATACACTCAGGGCAGTTTTGGCCACCAGTTCTGAAAAAGGATATTCTAGAACTGGAGACAGTAGTGAGAAGAGAAACAAACTAAATTAAGGGAATGGAGGATTTGAAATATGAAGAATGTCTAGCCAAACTTTGTATATTTACTGTAAAGAAAATATGCCTAAGAGGGATATTGTTACATTGTATAAGTATATGTGAGGTCAGTACAAGGATCTCTGTAGTAAGAATTTCATTCCAAGACCTGATCAAATAACTAGGCGCCACCCCTTACGATTTGAAGAAAGGTTTCAACTTCAGCAGGTTTTTTTTTCCACAATAAGTTTTGTTAAATTGTAGAATTCTATGCCAAGGATGTAGTAATAGCTGATACAATGGATATATTTAAGAGCATATTAGATGCTTTTCTTTAAAGGGATAGTAATGTTTCATAATAAAAGCAGCTCTAATTAATCATCATAGTATTTGTACTGTGCTATTTCGAATCTGTCAGAGTTGTAGTTCAAGAGTAATTGAATGACAAAGTATCCCCCTCCCGCCCCTTTTACTGATGTAACACTGCTCAGCCAGAGCAGAAGGGAGGTGCCCAGGTAGATTGCAGAGAGGGACAATCTTCAATTAAGGTAAGGGAAAAACCTGAAAAGCTTGTCAAGGTTGGCAGGGTTTTCATTGTTCTCATAGGAAGAAGATTGTCCCCTGCTGTTATCTGTCCTTACAACCAGATTCACATCTGAGAAGAGATGGCTTACACTAGGTAAAAGGGGCGGGAGGGGAAACTTTGCTTGTGAATATCTCTCAAACCATAAAGGTTTGAGAGATAAGACTTATATCGTTTGTCATGTTTTTTAAATACTTACAAAATAAAATAAAGATAAAACGAATTATTACTATCCCTTTTAAGAGGGAACATACAAGGTTATACTGTGTACTAGTAGATAAACAGGAAATTCTGGTAAATAGACTAATACTCATTTTTGAGGCAGGAAGGGTTATATAACTCATTTTTCTGGGTTATGAGGAAAAGGTTGAATTTGATGGATTTGTGTCTTTCTTCCAGCCTAAATTACTATGATGCTATGTATTCTTCATTCCTTACTGAGTCTTAAGTGAGAACATCTGATTGTTATATCTGGCTGTTCCTTGTGCTTATGATCATACACTAATCACTTTAACAGAGGATTAATAGACTCTGGAGTTTTTTAACCTGGTAGAATGATGCATTGCATTAACCATGTGCTTTGTGATAACATGTATTCTTCTTCCTCTGTAGAGAAAGTCAGAAGGGATATTTTCTCTTTATAGAAGCACTGCTGTATGTGCCCAGCCAGCTAGACCCAAGGGCAAGATAAAAATTGGCCCGCATGCCAATCACTGCTAAATATTGCCACTATTATATGATGTGTAAAGTCAGCCGTATCCAAGAGCTCCTAATTCATGTTTTATGTCTGTTCTATAGATGCAACAAAATCACCCATGTGAGTTAAGCCCAGTTTTAAGTACAGTCTTAGCCAGAACAGCAATGCCTCCTAGGGTGATGTAATGGATAAATTTGATAAGTACCTCTATACTGGATTGCGATACTGTGCATTGGTCTGCCATTAGAAAGGGCAAGTAGCACTGTTCTGTCACAGAGGGATATGAATTTGCTAGATGGACTATGACCCACCAAAGTGAAACATTCCCATCTCATCTCTGCTTCTGCACCTTTCCCCTTACACTGCTCTGAAGTATTGGTTATCTACTGCTGCTTATGATCATTTCCACACTGACAGGCAGCATTAAATCTCCCAGCGATCACTGGGCAAAATTCAACTCGTATTACACTACAGGACTGTTTGAGATATAATGCTGCCTGTCAGTGCAGAGATGATCATAGACAGGCAACAGATACAGAAATCGAACCAAAGTGGAATGAGATTAGCTGCTGTTTGAGGGTCAGAGAAGAAAGAGGGCCCTGATATCTTGTACAGAGGAACTCAAAGGAGGCATGCGGGTGGGGTGGGGGAAGACCATCATTACAATGCGTAGTTTGACACTTTGCGTGGCTTAACTACATATCCCAACATCCTCAGTCAGCAATGGGCAGCTGGGAGTGAAGAGTATTATAGTACAATAACATCTGGAGAGACACGTCACTCAACCCTTCTCTCATGAAAAGCCTTCAACCAGGGGTAGTCTGGCCAACCTGCTGTTGTGGGACTACAACTCCCATAACCCCCCAACCCGCTGTTAGCTGATTTAGGATGATGGGAGTTACAGACATCAATAGGTGGAGATCCAAAGACTGATGAGTAGTCAAGATTGTCGTTTTTGGCTATGTTGTTTTTTGTTTTTGTTTTGTTTTATTCCAGAGGCTTATACAGATACAGATTTTATAAGGTTGGGAAAAAGTCCATCAAGTTAATCCTTTGCCAACAAGAGATTGTCCCACTGTGGTACAAGTCACTGCCTTCTGTGATTTAAAGGGACAGTAACACTTGGTTTGTCCTCCTGAGTACAACAAGGGTACTCCTACTGCTGAGAGGTGTTTTATTCAAAGGTTATAGCAGGTCAAACTTGAATTTTTTTTAGCTGCAGTATCACAATGGTCTGAAACTACACGGTGGCACTGTTGCTACACCATCATATGAATGTTCTAGTCAAATGACCATAAACTTCCAGGAGGAAGTTACTATCCCTTTAAGCTCCCTCCTGGAGGAAGTTACTATCCCTTTAAGCTCCCTCCTGCACAATTTGCAGTTAATGCTTTGGATGTAAAAAATATTATTAGCAGGTCTAAATGTCTGGCAGATTTCATATTAATGAAAAGTATGGTGTGTTTTTAATTACTGTTCTCACTTATTTTTACATAAATTTATTAAATACAGTTTAGAAAGCTTGTTGTGTTGCTATGGTAATAGTCAGTCTCTCTCATTGATCTCTATGACCCTTCAGTTCCTTTTTCTCTCAGATTCCCTCCATTGAGGTTGGCTTTTGATCATTAGCGGAAGATGAAAAGGAAGAGGACACCAGCTGGATTTAGAGGCCCTGGAGAAATTCCGATAACGGTAAAAATATAACAGACTAACTTAATTTTTAAAGTGTATGTGTAACCATTTAGGAGGGTCAGGTTTGTGCTCCTCAGTGCTGTATTTAATAAGAAAAAATATTTTTCCAACTAAAAGACATTGCATTTGCCTCAATATAGGATTGGATATATAGTATAGGACTTGGTGTGGATAGGTAGCCTTATCATATCTTATGTAAACTATGTAACAAATCCTCAATTTGAATATAGCCGACAAGCAGGGTGCACTTATTAGTGGGCACAATGAAAGGCTATTGAGGTTGAATTTGAAGGGATAGTAATATTTCATAATAAAAGCAGCTCTAATTAATCATCATAGTATTTGGACTTTGGAGAGTGTTATTTCAATTCTGTCAAAGTTGTAGTTCAAGAGTAATTCAATGACAAAGTATCCCCCTCCCGCCCCTTTTACTGATGTAGACTGCAGAGAGGGACAATCTTCAATTAAGACAAGGGAAAAAACCTGAAAAACTTGTCAAGAGGGGCAGGGCTTTCATTGTTCTCATAGGAAGAAGATTGGCCCCTGCTGTTATCTGTCTGGTGTATGGACTGCATTCCACATCTGAGAAGAGATGGCTTACACTAGGTAAAAGGGGTGGGAGGGGAAACTTTGCTTGTGAATATCTCTCAAACCATAAAAGTTTGAGTGATAAGACTTATATCGTTCATCATGTTTTTTTAATGCCTACAAAATAAAATAAAGATAAAATGAAGTATTACTATCCCTTTAAATGGTGGTGTCTCTGAAGTCTTTTTTTCATATTTACTTAATTGAGTGTCATGCCTTCAGTTGCACCCCCAATTGATTTATAAAACAATGAACAATTCCCATACATGTTAAAGAAAGCACCAATGCATTTCCAAGCAACATCTAGGAGATATCTTTAACCCTTTGAGTGCCAGAGATTTTAGCCACTTTTGTGGTTTCTGCACCTTGTGCGGTATATCAGCTCATAACATTGCCATACAATTTTACTCATGGGGCCTCTAGCTACCTTAGCTAAGATGGTATTCCATGGTTTTCAAGGATTCCAGTATATTTAAGAGTGTGTGAAAAAAACACACTTTGTTATGTTATAGCACCATCTTCTGGCAATTGAATAGCAAATCAGCCTTGGGATAGAAATGTAAGTGACTAGTTTCTGAATGACTGAATTGAATGGTGCTAATTGGATTTTTTTTTCAATTTCTAATTTTTGAGAGGCAACCTAGGCATAAAACAAAGAATTGTGTTATTTAAAAAGGCGAGTTAATACCAAACTTAGAACCATAAACATTTGCTAGTCGAACATAGAAATATTATACTCCAGGACAGTTGTTTGTCATTGATGTTATTAGAATTTTATTTGTATTCTAGGTAAAATGTTTTGGCTGGTTCTGCTGAACAAAAAAGCAATGTTTGAAATGTGTGGGTTGTTCACAAAAAAAATAATAATTTGACTGCAAACTGTAACAAAAGTGTGAAAATATTTTTAGCACTGGGGAGTGAAGTGGCTAAAGCAGAGGTCTCCTTAATTAACCACAGGGCAAACAATTATCTATTGTAGAAAACTCCAACTGATAAATTTCTCTCTTTGATAAAGAACAATGGGGGGATTTATAGTGGAGTTAAATGAAAAGAAGCGTTAAAATGGCTGTAAGAGTGACTCCATTAATAACCACAGTTTAGGAAGACTTAACACCGTGTAGTATGTTTTTAAAAAAAATGGTGTAAGGATGTTTGTAAGAAGTGGTGCAGTGAATTTTTAAGCAAATGTCGCTATTTGCCATAATTTAGAGACAGGATTTTTACCAGATATTTAGTGCCATGTCTGAACTGTTCTTATGGCTGGATTTGCTTATATACTAATAGATAGTGTTGCAAGTAGTTGTTGCGAAAAAAAAAAACAACTTGCAGCAGAGAAAAAAAAATGCAGACTAACATCACATTTATAAATGTGCCTAAGATACGTTATAAATACCGACACACAAACTATGGAAGAAGGACATTTTTACTCTTAGAGTGCCAGAGGGGTACGCAACACATTTGTTTATTTATTTATTTTTATTTATATAGCCCACACAGATTACGCAGTGCTTTACACTCATATTGGTCATGTTGGTCCCTGTCCCCAATGGGGCTCACAGAAATTCAATGCGTACCCCGCTGGCACTCAAAGGGTTAAAGGAGATCTCTCGCCTTGTTCAAATTTGACTTCCTCTTGTAGCTTAATGTTGATGAAACAGTAATCCTTTGGGGTTTGTTTGTTTTTGTTTTTTAACCATGTAGTTGCTGAGATAAAAGCTTTTAAAGTTGTCCTCATGATGTCAGTTGCTCTCAGGCTGCGTGTACAGCTTCGGCCCGCAACCTGTCAATCTTGTTAATTTGCCCTCCCCTTGTAGTGGCACTTCTCCTCCTCTGATGACGGAGGAGGACTGCATATGATCTAGCACGCTCTTGTGCATGAGCGCGTCCAGGTCAATGTTTATGCATAGATGGTGCTTGTTCAAGTGCTCTGTCCTTTATAATGAGTGCCAGTCTGCTTGCCTCTGACTTAGGCAAGTGCACTGGCACTCATTATAAAGGATGCGCTCCGTTTATGCATACAGACACATTGACCTGGACTTGCTTATGCACGAGAATGTGCCAGGTCATATGCAGTCCTTCTCCATCATCATCATCATCAGAGGAGGAGAGCCACTACAAGGGGAAGGCAAATGAAGAAGATTGACAAGTTGCACGCTGGAGCTGTACCCACAGCCTGAGGGCAGCTGACATCATGAGGACAACTTTACAAGCTTTTATCTCAGTTAAAAACAAAAAAAACCCCAAAGGATTACTGCTTCAACAATGTTAATAAAAAAAAGAAGTCAATGCTGAACAAGATGAGATATCCCCTTTAAGGATATGTTTTAAGGATTTGTTCGCAAAAAACGGACAAGAACACTTTTTAAAAATCTCTACAATAGGGACTAGGAGTAGGGTCATGTGAATAGTTGGTGAAGCTTAGGGCACAATGTGTTGGGTACCTCTCTGGCACTCAAAGGTTACAAAATTGTCTACCCAACTGATGTGTTCTGTGACAGAGGAAACTCACAGTAAGGTGTAAAAAAAGATTTTATAGACTCATCCTTTCTCTTACCTTGAGGTAATAGCAGTATACAATCTTTCCTGGAGTCTACCATACATTGTATTTGACAGAACCTCAGGGGAACTTGTCATGAAGTAGTTGCCATTTGGTAGGATTGAACTTACATGGGCCATGGAGTGCAGCAGGGTAGTTGTTAGCTTCCCAAAAGACATGTTTAGGGTCAAAATAATAGATTACTATTAGTGCGCCATACAACTCAAAACTAATTAGCATCAGTACATGCCTCACACTAGCAACAAGACCAGTTACTTTACACATAAGACCTGGAGATTTAACCCCTTAAACTGGTACCTAGCAACATCCCTTGTATGCAACCTTACTAATTAGTCTGGCAGCAGATTCAACGCTCAGAAAAATTACCCCCCACCCTTCCAATTATCTAGGCATTACCACAATCAAACTGAACTCAGAGGGCAGCATGTTCTAAGATTAAGCAAAAGAATTCTGGTGAAACCAATTCTACCAAACAAGAAAAATAAAAGTTTCAAATATTCCCAATGATTTAAGTAAAGTTTTTGACCCCTGGATTGCTGGGGATCATCAGCTCATTACAAAGTATTGCACTGGAGACTTTTTGAAGATCCAGTCTTAAAGGGATAGTAACGTTTCATAATAAAAGCAGCTCTAATTAATCATCTGAGAAGAGATGGCTTACACTAGGTAAAAGGGTTGGGAGGGGAACTTTGCTTGTGAATATCTCTCAAACCATAAAGGTTTGAGAGATAAGACTTATATCGTTCTTCATGTTTTTTTAATGCCTACAAAATAAAATAAAGATAAAACGAAGTATTACTATCCCTTTAAGACTTAGCTGTCTGAGTTCAGTTTCAAATGTGGTGTGTGCAGCCCCCATAGGAAGCAACAGAAACTGTTGGTTCTCTGCAGTTTTTGCAAGTGAAGTCCAACCCGTCTGTCCTACCACACACACTGAACACCACACACACACACACACACACACACACCTGTAAGCCATCAGTTTAATGACCCAAACGTGGCTGATTTTGTGACTACAGCACTACACCAGGCTATAACAACATGCATATTACATCTGGATAGTTCTCCCTTATCTCGCTTGGGTGTTAGTAGTCACTTCCAATGCATCCCAAATGTGGTATAGCATAAAAACCAAAAAACAAAAGCCCCCAATAGTGTAAAACAATAAATATAAATGGATAGTGAATAAAATATAGATTCACTCACATGTTGAGATGGTCAGCCAGTAAGAGGATTGTCCCTTGCTGTGGTCTGTCCGGTCAAGAGACCAGATTCCACATCTGAGGGGAGGAACTTACAATTTCTCCATTTGTAAAAATGATTACAAGAGGCAGCTGAGCTAGTGCAGGTGATAAAGTCTTTGCAAATGGACATGTGAGTGAATCTTTATTCACTATCCTTTTATATTTATTGTATTACACTATCGGGCGCTTTTGTTTTTTCATGCTATATCACATTTGGGATCTCCAAGCCGCTCAGGGAGAGCGAGTGACATGTGAGCAGCCCTGTATTCATTTGAGCATCATCAGCTACACTGTTTCTGAGGGCAGTTTGATATCCTCAGTTGTCCGTTTGCTGGGACTGATATGTATCATTAGCCAGCCATTTGTATTGTGAGTACCCACCTTTGGGTGTTGGTGGTGGTGATTTCATTACCCATTGATCCCGGACAGGGGCTCTTGTGCTTTGTCTCCCCTTCTTCCATTACCTCCAACGCATAGTGAAGCAATGCTTTGGAGATGATTTTAACCCTTTGAGTGCCAGAAGAGTTTGCAACGCATACCACTCTGGCATTCAAAGGGCTAACACCCAAGGGGTTAACACTGGAATTTAGGAACCAAGCCTTCGAAGTACTACTAAACTCTTGGGGTGGGAATGTCCAAATTATGTGTCAGAGAGGGTGAAAGTTGATTAGAGTGGGATGGATTAAGAGGACAGAAGGTGGGGTCTACTACTGAAATGGGAAGAAAGTGGTGGAATGGGGCAGAGTGGGTGGAACTAGTGATGAAGTGGGCAGGGTTACCAAGGACCTCACTAAGCCCGGAGGATCAACGTCTCTCTCCCCTGAGACCCACTAATTATGTCTAAAAACGGGAGGCTCTGGGACAGATTCAGAGAGTTCCCATGTATGATTAGAAGTTAGAACTTGAAGCAAAATAAAAGTAAATCTAATAAAATGACTTGGTAAAATGACACACCACTCCGCAGTGCCTTGTTCACCCCGCTGGCACTCAGAGTGTTAATATGTGCCAAGCAGATAATCAAATTATTTCCTCCTAAATAAGCAAACTGCCCCCTACGTCATGTTTTTGAGCAGATCAGTCAAGGCTTTTATAATTGTTATCACATGTATAATAGCAGAATAAAACTGACAACAAGTGCAGTTTAATAAGAAAAGACTTAACATAAAAAAGAGGATTTAAAAAAGTACCATTATGTGCATTACCTGTGAAAACCTAATAATTGTAATATTATCCTCAGGGCTCTTTTTTTGTTCTGCTGCCATCGACTTTGTTAAAACATGTACGGCCTCGGACTGAGATTGACATTTGCAATATAGCTTTACTCCTGTTGTGTAAGCACCTCAGTGACATGAGGTTGTCAGAGGACAACTGTTAATAGAATTCTGCCCTGTTCCTTGACTAGATTCATTCTGAGGCTCAGTTACTAAGTAAAAGTTGTGCCGTTCTGGCAAACCACCTGCATCACAGGGAAAAGATTAAAAAAAAAAATCAAAAACTACCAGTGGTTTCAATAGTGCTTTTAACCACTTGAGTGGTAGAGAGGTGTCCAGTGCTTTGAGATGTTTTGGATACATGACCTGTATCTAAGAGACTAAACTAAAACTTTCTTGATGAAAAGATGTCAGGTATAAAAGCACATAGTAGCTCTTTTCCTGCTGAGTGAATTAAAGGGATAGTAATACTTCGTTTTAACTTTATTTTATTTTGTAGGCATTAAAAAAACATGAAGAATGATATAAGTCTTATCTCTCAAACCTTTATGGTTTAAGAGATATTCACAAGCAAAGTGTCCCCCTCCTGCCCCTTTTACTGATGTAACACTGTTCAGCCAGGGCAGAAGGGAGGTGCCCAGGTAGACTGCAGAGAGGGACAATCTTCAATTAAGATAAGGGAAAAACCTGAAAAGCTTGTCAAGGGGGGCAGGGACTTCATTGTTCTCATAGGAAGAAGAGTGTCCCCTTCTGTTATCTGTCCAGTCTATGGACTGCATTCCACATCTGAGAAGAGATGACTTACACTAGGTAAAAGGGGCGGGAGGGGGAAACTTTGCTTGTGAATATCTCATAAACCATAAAGGTTTGATAGATAAGACTTATATCATTCTTCATGTTTTTTTAATGCCTACAAAATAAAATAAAGTTAAAGTGAAGTATTACTATCCCTTTAAAGGGATAGTAATGCTTAATTATTACTAATCCCTACATTAAAGTCCTATTAAAAATAAATGTATCGCCCCCAGTGTCATCTCTCAAACCTTTATGGTTTGAGAGATGATCGCTCCTAAAGTTGCCCCCCCCTTCCCCGTAGTCAGTGTTGTAGCTGACTGAAGGGAAATCCGGTCTTAGATCATCAAGCGGCTCTGCAGCAGAGCTGCGATCACGTTAATAAAAAAAAAAAAAATCACTAAAACGGTCTTCAACGTGTGCTTGCAAACCAAGCACACGTAGAAGACCATTTCAGTGAAAGTTTTCTTTTTTATTAACGCGATCGCGGCTGTGCTGCAGAGCCGCCTGAAAGTCATACGACTGGCTTCCCTGCAGTCAGCTAGAATGCTGACTACGAGGAAGGGGGAGGGAGGGGGCAACTATAGGAGCAATCATCTCTCAAACCATAAAGGTTTGAGAGATGACACTGGGGGGAATACATTTATTTTTAATAGGACTTTAATATAGGGATTAGTAATAATTAAGTATTACTATCCCTTTAAGGTACAACCACTGCTGAGAGATTACATGGATTTAAATAATACATTATCCATCAAGAAAAACTTTTGCCAAATTAACTAACAATACTTACTGACTCCAAGATGGGTGTTTGACTCTTTAACATGTCAACCTTCTTTTTAATCTTTTCCCATATAGTATAAGCTGCTTTATGGTATAAATGCCTATATAATTCTCTCTTAAAGTGATAGTAATGTTTCACAATAAAAGCAGCTCCAATTCATCTTCATAGTATTTGGGCTGTGGAGAGTGTTATTTCATTACTGTCAGAGTTGTAGTTCAAGACTAATTGAATGATAAAGTATCCCCCTTCCGCCCCTTTTACTGATGTAACACTGCTCACCTCAGAGCAGCAAGACTGTCCGGATGGATCGCAGCAAGGGACAATCTGCAGTGAACATAAGGGAAAACCTGTCAAGGGGGTCAGGGTTTTCATTGTTCTCAGAGTAAGAAGCTTGTCCCTTTCTGTGAGTTGTCCGGTTGCAGGACCAGACTTCTGAGGGGAGACGGCTTACACTAGGTAAAAGGGGCGGGAGGGGGATAGTTTATCATTCAATTACTCTTGAACTACAACTCTGATTGAAATAACATTCTCCATAACCCAAATACTATGAAGATTAATTTGCGCTGCTGGTTTTATGAAAAATTACTATCCCTTTAAATGTATATATTGTATCTAACAATACCACACCATTAGATAGTGAATTATATGTATATTTTTAAATAACATTTATTAACAAAAACTGTAAAATTACAGTAGAGTTGATGTCTCCATAAAGGCCAATAAGCATTGTTCATATTCACATTCACTTGAAAGAGAAATACACAACATTGTTGATGGAGTAAACAGACTTCCATTAGTACAGTTGTTCATGATACAATGATAATTATATGGTGGAGAATCCCTAGCACGGAATCAGAAGAAAAATAAAGAGAACATAAAATAAAAGTAAAAAATCAAACCATAACATAATAGTACTTCACATAATAATTTACTATATGTTTAAAAATCTCTCTTAAAGGGATAGCAATACCTGAAAAAAAAAAACACGCAGCTCCGATTGATCCTTCTATAACGCGGGCCATGTAACACTGTGTTTTATTATATTCCATTTAGTATTTCAACAGTAATTCAGTGTAAATGATCCCCCTCCCTCCTCTTTCACCAACATCGTGCTGCCTCTCTCAGCCAGCCAGACAGCGCACAGCGTGGGACAATCTTCACTGAGCATAAGGAAAATCCTGCCCTCCTTCATCAAGGGGGACAGGGTTTTCCTTATATTCAGTGGATGAAGATTGTCCCTCACTGCTCGCTGTCCGTTCCCAGTACCTGATTTAACTTCTGAGTGGAGGCTGCATACAGGAGTTAAAGGGGAAGGGAAGGAGATACTTTAGCATTGAATTACTGTTGAACTACAAAACAGAAAGTCTGAAATACAGCAGTACATGGCCCACCTTATAGGAGGATCAATCGGAGCTGCATTTTATTTTATTTATTACTATTCCTTTAAACCAATAGTAAGTGACTGTTCATGTGTCACCTGATGATAAACTGCTGAAGGATGATACAAAACCATTTCCCTTAACAGGGACCACTGGATATTATTATGTAAGGTTTAACACCTTAAGGACCATTGCTGTGCCAGGACTATCACAGCGGTCCGGCACTTAAGGACCAGTGAAGGTCCTGGTACGTCATGGAATTCAGGGCTCCCGGCGCGGCTGCATGCCTCTCCGGAAGATCTGAACCGGAAGCGAAGAAAAAAAAAAAAGCCCCGTGGTCCTCAAGTGCCGGCCGTGTGTGCATCGGTCCTTTAGGGGTTAAACTAATAAATACCTGTCTCTTAGATCATTAACTAAACCCCAAGATGTATTGTTGAAACGCATAGTGAGTGAATTAGGATTATGCAAAGTGTTGTTGGCAAATGGTTATGAATTCCATTACAACCCTTATTGTAAAAAAAAAAACAAAAAACAAACAAACAAACAAAACACCCCCCCCCAAAAAAAGAAGAAACATTCTTACTCTAAGATGTCTTATTCAAATATTAATACAGCACAAAATAGATTTTTTGTGAAAAGAGTGGTGTAGGTCTTTTTATATGGTAGAGTTAACTGGAAAATTTGTGTCTCAGCCAGATGCTTTGGGAAGCTACAGAAGAGCAACTGTGTAAGAACCAACGACAAGTAAAGATGGACACACAGTCCAGATGTAGTAGCTGAGAAACCTTCATATACATCAAGCCATGTGTAGACTCTTCGGTGGTCTCTTGCTGACCACAAGTTCATAGAGATGTGGATCGGAGAACACACTAAAGGCAAAGTGCAGTGACTAGTCAGAAAAGCTATAATCAGAAAAGGAAGGAAGGCACAAAGCTCCCTGCAACGTAGATGAGTATAAAACATGCAACATTTCGGTGAGCTCTATGCCTCCCTTCCTCATTGTTCTGATCATCAGTGGAATGTAGGTGAGAGTAAAGATACACAAGTAACAGTCTTGTCACAGGGGACTGAGAAACCCCTGTTACCCATGTGAAAGAGGCCTTAACCTTTTATGTTTATGAAGGGAAAGAAGGGATTCTGTACGGTAAGGACAATAAAGGTATGAAATTCACTGCCTGAAAAGGTGGTGGTGTATCGAATACATTAGATGCCTTTAAAAAGGGCTTGGATACTTTTTTAAAAGAGCAGAACATAGAGGACTATGTATGTTAGTATTGGGATTAAAATGTATTTAGTGCTTGTTGATCCAAGGAGAAATCTGATTCGGAGTCAAGAAGGAATTTGAAATTGCTGAATAAAGGGTTTTTTGCCTTCTTTTGGATCAACAGCGGTAAACAAGACTAGGAAAAGGGTGAACTTGATGGACGCAAGTCTTTTTTCAACCTAAAATACTATGCAACCCCTTAACATTACACGACGTGTCGGCCCCGTCATGCCAGTCCGGAAGTTAAGGACCGGTGAGGGTCCGGGCAAATAATTGAATTCTTGGATGGCATCACAACTGCACTCCACTCTGCCATCCCAGAATTCAATGCGATGAAAAAAAGTAACGTGGTCCTTAACAGCTGCTCACCAGTGGATCGGGCAGTTGTTAAGGGATTAAAAAGCATTAAACCTTTGTGGTGTCCTGCTTCTGCATGCCGATTGGTTTTCCAGTGGCTGAATGTAGTCTGTAAACCTTGTATAGTGTAAAGACGTGTTTAGTTTTCAGGAAGAAAAAAAAGGAACAATTTTGGGGCAAACCAACTACACCATAGGGGACAAAAGAAAATTCTAATTGATTGGCTTTTAACCCCCTTAAATGTTAGAAATGTCTCTAGCACATTGCTTTTCAATACAAGCATTCAAGAGACTAAGTGGAACTATCACCCTATATCAAGTCCAACCACAATAATTAGTCATATGGCGACTAGCTTCTTTACAGTGATATTATCAGGCAGAAGTACCACGTTATGAAGTAATCCTTGTTTTTCTGACACTGGCGGCCAGGCTTGTATGCAGATATCTTGGCTTAGAGACATTTGTGTGCCTACACTGTCCGTCCCGGTCTCCTCTAGGAGGCATTGCACTGTACCTTAAGGTGCCGGAAGGGACAGACTAATGTATAAACACATATACTGAAGTTTAACCAAACATTAATGTGAGTTTTATTGCAATGGAGCAATGCGATACACTTATATACACATCACACCGTCTGATCTCCTAAAAAGAGGGACACCAGGGTGGGAAAGAGAGTCAGAGGGATTTGGGTCTCAAAGAGGGACTGTCACTCCTAAAGAAGGACACTTGGGAGGTATGTGACTGCTGTTAAATATATATATCTACTGTTTTGGTTTAGTTTTTTGCATTTCAACTCCTCTTCAGTCTGTAGCTGAATAGTAATATTTCCCTATCTTCACACTGTTTACATGATGCTAAAGGGCCATGAATATAGCTGGGAACTCCCCGGATCTGCCAGGAAGACTCTGGTCTTTTATAGTTAATAATCAGGTCTCCGGGGAGCAGAGGCTGATTCTCCGGCTTTGGTGATTTTCTGGGTAACTCTGTCCGCTTTGCATCCATTCTGCCTACTTCCCACATTGTTCTGCCCACTCTCTTCAAATTCCAATATTAAACCCCACCTTTCCTCCTCTCAACCCTGCACAACTGATTAAGCCACACCCAATTTATTGATGGTGTTTGCTTCATTTAGACATACCCATTCCCAGCCTATGAGCCCTCTCCAGGTATGGCCATGAATGGTCTCTCTGTATATAGCTATTTTTTCCAAACTGATAAAGTCTGTTTATTGTGAAGATATGTGAACTAACTGATGCAAATCAAATACAAGAAACTTCAGATACTATGAAAACAACATATACATATATTTCTGTTTGCTGTAGGAAGGACAATTTTTATGGTGGCACTGTTGCTTTATCAGTTAATAGCAATAACCATCCATAGGCTGTTATAGCAATAACACCAGTGCAACATTTCTGGCCATGGAGAGACTACACTGAAAAATGCAGCCTTGAGTTGCAGTGAGATTGAATCAAACATCTCTGTGTAAGTGACCTTGTTTTACGTAGCAGGATAAACTGCAATATATACCTTTAACAGTAAAGTATGCTTCAGTAAGTACCTTCCCTAGATATCCAGAATATCACCCGGACATGCTGCACTAGGAGCAAGGCTGAAGGAATGGCCCACATTTCCCCTCTCCTTTCTGCACCAATGCAGAGTGAGTTTTATTTTTTTTCAGTTTTCCTTCTCACTTCATGATTTTGTTTTGTCATAGGTTATCATTAGCACAAGCAGAACTGTGGTGACTGTGAGACAAAACTTAAGCAGAAACTGAGTAAAGCTTAGAAAAATTACATGAGGAAACCCATTATTTGCAGTGTGTAGTAAACCCTCCAGTCCTCAAGGAGTTATAAACCAGAGGGGTACATAACACATTCAAGATGATTCGATTAATTAGGTTAGAGGAAGATCATTTTACCCCTCTATTATAAAATAGCTATCCAATTAATTATTTACACAAAGAGCTGAGCTAAAAATTAGAGGTCACCCATTAAGACTAGAGGAAAGGTGCTTTCGACTAAAACAAAGGCATTTTTTTTTATAGTAAGGGCAGTAAAGCTATGATTTCTTTGCAGATACTGTAACTGCTTTCAAGAAAGGAATGGATGCCTATCTAGCACAAAATGATATTGATAATTACGACCGTTGGCTTCAATGCAGATAGGTTGTTGGTCCAGGGAGCTATCTGACTGCCATTTGGAGTCAGGAAGGAATTTTTTTTACCCACTTGGGGCTTAATGGGAATGTTGTTGTTTTTTTGTTTTTTTTTTGCCTTCCTCTGGATCAACAGGGGTGTTTTGGCCTGGGCTGGACTTGATGAACATGTCTTTTTTCAGCTGCATCAACTATGTTACTATGTTATCATTTGTAGTGAGTGAGTGATATAGCTTTTGACTACAAAATTAATCTCTGCTATCAAAATAAATATTAAGAGAGTAGTGGAGAAATTAATAAAATGAAAGCTGCACTTAGATGGCAAAAAAGCTGATGTTAGCTCTACTAGAACTACTATTACCCTTTCGAGTGCAAGACAAGTATTCAAAGAATTGCAACACAATGCATTAGCTACCTTTCTAGCAATCATGAAAAGTCCCTCAAAAGGTTACACTAGAGATGAATTTGCAGAAGCTCTGACAACATTCTACAGATTGTATTAACAAATTAAATGCAATGCATCTGCAGACCTCTCTAGAATACAGTAGGTTAAATAAAGTGCCTTAAATAAAAACATAAGTTTGCAAGACCAAGGGACAGGGATTCACTATGAACAAGCGTACTGTATGCTGTACCTGATGAGGGAGAGAGTAAAGGGTAAGCATGCCCTCTGTTGGACCAATTACATATTGCAGGACACAGTGAACTGGTGTAAATGAACAAGATGTGTCAGATGAATTGCCAAATGGTGTGATTTATTATAGGGGGAATAGTTAAATTATTTCATATTTCTGCATACAAGGATGTGCTAAGGAAATATACAATTTACGTATGCCAGATTGTAGCTAATGCGTGTATAGTAATCAATGGAAATACAGTGTATGTATGCCAGATTGAAGCTAATGTGTGTTTGGTAATCAGTGGAAAAACGAATGTACACAAGTGCATAAAGCAGGACTTTAACAGTTCGAGTGCCAGATACTGGATACCTTCCAAAAGGTTAAAGCTACAAATTCTGGGTCTAACTAACTGAACCATAGATTTGATATGACAGTTCCACAAATTCAAATTGGTATTTTAAGCCACTTAATTCTACAGAGGTCTCTAACACATTGCTGTGCAAATACATTGGAGACCTTCCTACCATTCATGGAGTTAAAGGCCCCATTTAAATCAATAGATACAGAGAACATACACTATCAGGGGACAGGTCTATTGTTTGCTCGGGTGATTTATATCCTTTAGTCAGGAGACAATATTGTATTTCTAATAAAATTGTTTATGCCAGTATCCAGTGAAGAGACTCATTTCTTACATTAGTCTATTCCAGTGATTTATATCTTTTAAGAGCATATTGTCAGCTACCTATTCACAGATGAACATTCAATCAATAAAAAATGTAACGTAATAAAACACGATCAATAAAAATTATAAATAATAAATCAAACTAATTAATGGTAACCATATAAAATAAATGTCTATTTTATATTTGATTTCTATGAATATATAACAATCATAGAAAGTTCATTAAATATCCATGGGTTCACATATTTTATCCATTTCTTATATCCTTAAAGGGATAGTAATGTTTCATAATAAAAGCAGCTCTAATTAATCATCATAGTATTTGGACTTTGGAGAGTGTTATTTCTTCCACAGTTGTAGTTCAACAGTAATTGAATGATAAAGTATCCCCCTCCCGCCTCTTTTACTGATGTAACACTGCTCAGCTTAGAGAAGCAGGGAGTGTCCAGGTAGACTGCAGAGAGGGACAATCTTCAATTAAGATAAGGGAAAAACCTGAAAAACTTGTCAAGGGGGCAGGGCTTTCATTGTTCTCATAGGAAGAAAATTGTCCCCTGCTGTTATCTGTCTGGTCTATGGACTGGATTCCACATCTGAGAAGAGCTGGCTTACACTAGGTAAAAGGGGCAGGAGGGGAAACTTTGCTTGTGAATATCTCTCAAACCATAAAGGTTTGAGAGATAAGACTTATATTGTTCTTCATGTTTTTTTTTTAATGCCTACAAAATAAAGATAAAACAAAGTATTACTATCCCTTTAAAATTGGAAAAATGGAAAATCAGGTAAAATAAAGAACTTGTTTATAATCTTATTTAAATGAGAACTATCACCCCAAATAAAGTCTTCCCCCAACAATTAGGCATCTAGTGATATGCTTAACCCTTTGAGTGCCAGAGGGGTACGCAACACATTGCAAAGCAATGCGTTGCGTACCCCCTCTGGCACTCAAAGGGTTAACAATAGTAGTATTAGCCAGCATAATTACCTCGTTAGAGAGAAATCCTACTTCTGCGAGACTGACAGCCAGGCAACAGCGCTTTAGAGACATCTGCTCGCTTGCACCGTCAATCCCTTCTGGTACTTAAAGGTGCCATGCAGCGCCCCCTGGAGGAGACTGGGACTGAATGATAAATCACAAACAGAATTTACAGACAGAACAAGCCATTCTCTGCAACATCAATCCATTAGTCCGGCCAAAATGTTACTTCTGAAGATAAGGTAGATCTTTCAGGTATCCTATTGAAATGTCACCCCCACTATTTGGCGACCAAAAAACAGTGCATTTAAGATGTCGCCTGCATCAAAAGGACAATATTCTGATGTTGCAACCATTTGTGCTTTAACTCTCCAATAGTTCATTTTGCCCCTATCACAGTCACGCTAAGAAGAAGTGGATAGACGCACCAGATGAAGCGACGTGCTGCTCAAAGGGTTAAGATGCATACCTTCCATCTGTGCCTTAACCCTTTGAGTGCCAGAGAGGTCCGCAACGTATTGCAAAGTAATGTGCTGCAGACCTCTCTGGTACTCAGAGGGTTAAGATGTCAGCCATATAACAGTCACGCTTAAAGGGATAGTAATACTTCATTTTAACTTTATTTTATTTCGTTGGCATTAAAAAAACATGAAGAATGATATAAGTCTTATCTCTCAAACCTTTATGGTTTATGAGATATTCACAAGCAAAGTTTCCCCTCCCACCCCTTTTACCTAGTGTACGCCATCTCTTCTCAGATGTGGAATCTGGTTGTAAGACCAGCCAGATAACAGAAGGGGACACTATTCTTCCTATGAGAACAATGAAATCCCTGCCCCCCTTGACAAGCTTTTCAGGTTTTCCCTTATCTTAATTGAAGATTGTCCCTCTCTGCAGTCTACCTGGGCACCTCCCTTCTGATCTGGCTGAGCAGTGTTACATCAGTAAAAGGGGCGAGAGGGGGATACTTTGTCATTGAATTACTCTTGAACTACAACTCTGACAGTATTGAAATAACACTCTCCAAAGTCCAAATACTATGATGATTAATTAGAGCTGCTTTTATTATGAAACATTACTATCCCTTTAAGTGTCCATCTGTGATTTAACAGATTTGAGTCACTTAAGAGTGACTGTGATACGGCCAACATGCTGATGCGGGCTTGTGAGTGGAAGAGGGCATCTCAACCCTTTGAGTGCCAGAGGGGTACACAACGTATTGTCTTGCAATGTGTTGCGGACCTCTCCGGGACTAAAAGGGTTAAGGCATAGATGGAGGGCATGCATCTTAACCTTTTTGAGCGTCACTTCATCTGATGCATCTATCCTTTTCTTCTTATTAGCGTGACTGTGATTCGGGCGAAATTAATTATTGGGGAGTCAAAGGGATAGTATTGGTTACTTTTAACAAAAATTAATAGTGTAGATATTAAAAATATAAATGCAATGACTTACCTCCCGTCTCTCAAACACGTTAAAGTTCCCCCTCCCGCCCCTTTCACTGACGTCAGTGCTCTAGCTGACAGCAGAAGATTCTGGTAATTTGACCAGCTGGCGGCTCTTCAGCAGAGCTGAAATAGCACTATCTAGAAAGAAATACTTAACTGGAACGGTCTACAAAATGTGCTTGCAAACCAGGCACACCTTCTAAACTGTTCCAATGAAGCATTCCTTTCTAGATAGCTCTGTTTCGGCTCTGCTGAAGAGCCGCCGGGGGTCCCGGGACAAGGATCTCCTTCTGTCAACTAGAGCTCTGACATCTGTGAAAGGGGCAGGTGGGGGGAACATCAGCAGCTTACATCTCTTAAACTGAGAGACGAGAGGTAAGTGATTACATTTATATCATACCTCCCAACATTTCAAATTGCCAAAGAGGGACACTTGTGTTTTATGGGGTGTGGCTGGGGGAGTGGCTGGTGGGCGGGGCATTACCAGGAATTTTTAGGCTATTTCATGACCCGCTGACACCTCCTTGTATAACTAAATAAATGATTTAGAACAAGACCAAAGTATTTTATTTACACAGACTAATTTATAAACACATATACTTAAGTTTAAACACACATTAATGTGAGGTTTATTGCTGTAGAGCAATGTGATACACTTATAGACACACCACACAGTCTGATCTACTAAAAAGAGGGACATCAGGGTGGGAAAGAGGGACAGAGGGATTTGGGTCTAAAAGAGGGACTGTCCCTCCTAAAGAGGGACACTTGGGAGGTATGTTTATATTTTGAATATGTACACTATTAAACTTTGTTAAAATAACCATTACTATCCCTTTAAGGCACAAATGGTGGCGACACTTAAGCCTACAACATCAGAATGTTGCCCTTTTGATGAGGGCGACATTCTGATGTTGCCCTTTTCATGCAGGCAACCTTTTAAACATGCCTTTTTGCAGGGAGACATTTCCATAGTGAACCAAAGTTTCATACCATATTGCAAAATAGAAATCCTGCTGCTTCCAAAAAAGGGGGCAATTTTATTTATAACCCTGGTCTGCAACGCACAAAATTTCCAGAATGTGGTGCTATAGCCAAGAATATAAAGAATATATATATTTTATGTTCTTACCACTTTTAACATTCTGAAATCTATCAAGAACACAAAATAAGAATCCATGTTAAATGAGTATAGGTCTCACAAAAAATAGGACCTCATTAGTATGGGTTTATATACCACAGGGTGGTGTCAGAAGCGCATAAATGCATGAACACAGTATATAGCTTTAAAGGGATAGTAATACTTAAAATGTAAAAAAATATATGTTGTAGGGTTTATCCCCCTGAGTAAAACAAGAGTACTCCCACTGCTGAAAGGTGTTTCATTCAAAAGTTATTAATTTTCAAAGTTTAATTTTTTAGGTGCAATATCACAGTGGCCTGAAATTGTACAGTGGCGCTGTTGCTACACCATCCTATGGAGATTTATGGTCAACTGACCAGAGTTGTCCATAGGATCATGTAGCAACAGCGCCACTGTACAATTTCAGGCCACTGTGATATTGCACCTAAAAAATTAAACTTTGAAAATTAATAACTTTTGAATGAAACACCTTTCAGCAGTGGGAGTACTCTTGTTTTACTCAGGGGGATAAACCCTACAACATATTTTTTTTTACATTTTAAGTATTACTATCCCTTTAAGTAACCTTTCTTCTGTTATTAGAAAAGGTACAAATGTGAGTAAATAGAGCGTCATGGCATATCAATTTTAAAACTAGGTACAATAGGCAGGAAACAAACTTGCAAAGGAGACATGCTACTCACTGTTCTGCTTCTTCAATTTGCCTTACGTAAGAATGTTTTCAAGACACAGGGTAGTGATTATCAGCTCTGATTCCCAAGCAGTTCCGCAGCAGGCATCAGTGTATAAAAATAAATACAATTGTATAAATTATATTAAATAAATACAATTGTATAAATAATTTAAAATACAGTCCACCCTTGCCTTTCGACTCCCCACCATTAACATGAGAAAGATACAAGAAGACAAGGGACAACTTATAATAATGTGCACCAGACAACCTTAATTATAGCAGTGGGGCTGGGGGGTCTTCAACACACATAGCTACTAGGGGCATGCTAATCATCTCCAGTGGCCATCTAAGGTCACAATAAGGGTCACCATTACCTTCTTCCCCATACCTTTTAGTAGTGTGAATTTTCTGTAGGTAGGGTTAAAGGGATAGTAATACTTCATTTTAACTTTATTTTATTTTGTAGGCATTAAAAAAACATGAAGAATGATATAAGTCTTATCTCTGAAACCTTTATGGTTTATGAGATATTCACAAACAAAGTATCCCCCCCCTGTTGAACCAGATCAGAAGGGAGATGCCCAGGTAGACTGCAGAGAGGGACAATCTTCAATTAAGATAATGGAAAAAGCTGAAAAACTTGTCAAGGGGGGAAGGGCTTTCATTGTTTTCATACAAAGAAAATTGTCCCCTTCTGTTATCTGTACTGTCATACAACCAGACTCACATCTGAGAAGAGATGGCTTACACTAGGTAAAAGGGGCGGGGAGGGGAACTTTGCTTGTGAATATCTCATAAACCATAAAGGTTTGAGAGATAAGACTTATATCATTCTTCATGTTTTTTTAATGCCTACAAAATAAAATAAAGTTAAAACGAAGTGTTACTATCCCTTTAAATGTGCCCCCTCCATGTCCTCTAGTATACTGAAAGTGGAGCTGATTCCAAGGCTTCATGATCCTCTGCAGGTACTGCTGGATTGCACAGTGGTCATCTCAGTCATCTGGGAATTGGCAATGGTTCCTGTGCAGTACTGCATAATTAATTTTTCATAAGAGTCTTGAAATGAATTAAAATGGTAACTTTGCTAATTAACGGGATAGTAATACTTCGTTTTAACTTTATTTTATTTTGTAGGCATTAAAAAAACATGAAGAATGATATAAGTCTTATCTCTCAAACCTTTATGGTTTAAGAGATGTTCACAAACAAAGTATCCCCCCCCCTGTTCAACCAGATCAGAAGGGAGATGCCCAGGTAGACTGCAGAGAGGGACAATCTTCAGTTAAGATAAGGGAAAAAGCTGAAAAACTTGTCAAGGGGGGCAGGGCTTTCATTGTTTTCATACAAAGAAAATTGTCCCCTTCAGTTATCTGTCTGGTCTTACAACCTGATCCACATCTGAGAAGAGATGGCTTACACTAGGAAAAAGGGGCGGGAGGGGGAAACTTTGCTTGTGAATATCTCATAAACCATAAAGGTTTGAGAGATAAGGCTTATATTGTTCTTCATGTTTTTTTAATGCCTACAAAATAAAATAAAGTTAAAACTAAGTGTTACTATCCCTTTAAAGACAATATTATTAAAAGCTGGAAGTAATTGGTTAAGAAAAAAGAGCAATGTGTTACACACTCATTGGTAGTAAAAAGGTTGATACCCTAAACCTTTCCCCCCTTCCCCCCTGAGGACCTGCGGGGTGTTTACCTCATTGCTTTCAATTTGTTGCATACTTCTCTGGTCCTCAATAGGTTAAAAACCTTGTATAGGATTCAATGGATAGTTTTCTGTGTCTAGTTATTGAGGTGCAGAGTTCTAACCACTAGAGGAAGATCTGCCCGTTTACTGCTGTGACAAAAAATGAATCCTGTGAGGGTAGAGAATTGGTACAAGAGAGAGAGAGTGCGGATGGAGAAGGAATGGGCAGCAGGTAAAGAGAAGCAAAGAGAGAGAGAGAGTGGGGGATAGGTAGCAGGGAGAAGACAGGGAACAGGGAAGGCAGGGAAGGGAATGGGCAGCAGGGAAAGTGCAGCAAAGAGAAAGAGTAGGGGATAGGCAGCAGAGAAAGGGCAGGGAATGGACAGGGCGCAGCAGAGAATGGGCAACAGATGGAGAGGGTAAGGGATGGGCATCAGAGATGGCAGGGGATGGGCATCAGAGAGATGGCCGGGGATTGACAGCAGAGAGAAGGCAGGGAATGGATAGCAGGGAAATAGCAAGGAATGAACATGAGAAAGTGGAATGGTCACCAGAAAGAGGGAAGGGAATGTACAGCATAGAGATAGGAAAGGGAATGCTCACCAGTGAGAGTAGGGGAATGGGCAGCAGAGAGTGGGAAGGGGATGGGCAGGAATGGTGAATGGGAAGCAGAGAGTGGGCAGGAAAGGGGAATGGGAAGCAGAGAGTGGGCAGGGGATGGGCAGCAGAGAGGTCAGGAAATTGAATGGGAATGGGAAGCAGAGAGCGGGCAGGGTATAGTCACAGAAAAAGAGGACAGGGAATGGACAGAAAGGAAATAGCAAGGAATGGACAGAAGAGAGAGCGGAATGGTCACCAGAGAGAGAGGAGGTGGGATGGTAACCAGAGAGAGTGCAGGGAATTGGCAGCATAGAGAGAGGTTAGGGAATGGGCTGCAGAGAGACAGCAGAGAATAGGCTACAGAAAGAGAGAACAGGAAATGGGAAACAGAGAGATGTCAGGGTATAGACTGCAGAAAGAGGGCAACATAGTGCAGGAAATGGGCAAGAGAGAGCGCTAGGGGTCAGATAAGGGGTGAGAGAGGGAGGGACCATGTAATATGCAATAGAGAGAGTGTAGGAAATGGACAACAGAGAGGGTGTAGGGAATGGACAACAGAGAGCGAGTGCAGGGAATGGGCTGCAGGGAGAGGGCAGGGGATGGACAGTAGCGTGAGGGTAGGGGGGGGCGACAGTAGAGAGTGAAGGCAAGGAAAGGCCATTTAATGAAGCAGAGAGAAATGGCAGGGAATGAGCTGCAGAGAACGAGGGCAAGAAATAGTCTTTAGACGGTGGGTATTGGGCAGTAGAGGGAGCAGGGAATGTGCAGCAGAGGAAGGTCAAGGAATGGGCACAGAGAAGGGGCATGTAATAGGATGCAGATAGAGGGTAGGGAATGGAAAAGCAATGGGTAGCAGAGAGTGGGCATGTTATGGACTTAAGAAAGGGATGAAATGAAATTATGCTAAGGGTAAGGAAAGAGTCAATAACAGTGAAATGGAGACTGGAACCTTATCCTGTTTCTTTTACTGTTCTAATAAGTTCATTTTTCCATGATCAAAATCCAGACGAATCTTCTGTTTTCAGTTTTTAGCTCCCTCCCTGCAATTACTGCATGATTATTTCTTTTAAGTACAGGAAAGAACAGATCCTGCCAGAGCGGCTCCTTCAGTGCCCCTCTGATGGATGTCCCTTAAACTTTGGTTGTAACCAGATTTTAAAGGCTAGCCCTGGATGACCTCACCTCAGATACGCTATGCAGCAGTTGCAGTAAATCTGGATTACAGTGAGGTGAGGGTTTCTATGCTGTATATATACTGTAAATTAGGAATGGACAACCTGCTGCTCTCCAGATTTTGTATAAGAATTCTCACCATCCAAACAACAGCTAGGTAGCTACAGATTTCCACCCTTGCTGTAAAGTATTACAATCTAGGAGGTGTTTCATTCGGGGTCCTGCAGCAGATCTGCAGTGTATCAACTGGAGGCAATTTGGAGAACAGTAGGCAGGAGAAAATAGACTGTGAAGGACCAGATATCCATCATAGCATGACAATCCATACCAGCATGTTTTTCTTGTGTGAATTAGCTTTGGGCTGGCTTGTTAAGGTATAAGATGTGTTGGTCCCTTCAGCAGACCTTTGATATGAGAATATAACCCTCTCAGAAGGCATAACTCCTGACCCCAGGCCAGCCCATCCTTAGCTTTGATTGGCTGTCATCAGCATGTATTGTGTTTGTGTGTGTTGTGAGTGTATGTGTATTGCGTGTGTGTACTGCATGTGTGTATTGTGATTGTTGTGTGTTGTGTATGTTTGTTGTTTGTGTGTATTGCTTGCATGTATTGCGTGCGTGTATTGCATGTGTGTTGTGTATGTTTGTTGTTCGTGTGTGTATGATATGTGTATTTCATATGTGTGTATGTGTGTTGTACATGAGTGTTGCGGGTGTGTGGTGTAGGTGTTGTGTGTGTATTGTTTGTGATGTATGTGTTGTACATGTGTGTTGTGGTGTAAGTGCATTTGTGTGTGTATGGTATGTGTTTGTGTATTTCATGTGTGTGTGTGCTGAGTGTGTACATGTGTGTGTCTTGTGTATGTTGCATCTGTGTGGTGCGTGTGTTGTGGGGTGTGTGTATTTCGTGCGTGTATTGTCTGCGTGTTGTCCATGTGTTTTGTACATATGTGTATGGTGTATGTTTTGCATATGTCTGTGTATATTGTGGGTGTTGTGTGTGTTGTCTGGTTTTTTTTGGGGGGGTGTGGTGTATGTGTATGGTGTGGTGTGCATGCGTGTGAATGTGTAGTGTGTGTGGTTTGCATTTGTATTGTCGGTTTGTGGTGTGTGTATGTGTGTTGAAGGCCCCTGCAATTCCTTGCAGAGATTATCACAGAAATGGCAGGGGGTGGAAAGGCGATGCTTTTTTTTTTTTTTTTTTTTTTGAAGAGGAGATAGTGGGGGAGCGCCAACTCCTTGAATAAATAAATACCCCCCCCCCCCCCGTATGTCCTGGACAGGCAGTATACAGAAGATTTGAATATCTCCTGCTTACTGCCGCCCCTGCGTTTGTGTGTGTGTGGCTGGAGATGCAGATTTCATCTTTTATATATATATATATATATATATATATATATATATATATATATATATATATATAATTCGCTAGGATGTTTGTCACAATGCAGTCCGCATTCGGGCAGTCTCTACTGAGCATGATTGCATTGCATGAGTGAGGCGAGGCAAGACTGCATCGTGCGGAGCAGTGAGGTAGAGGCCACTTGCCAGAAGGGTACGCAATGCTGGCACTCAAAGGGTTAACATTACCTGGACCTTGTCCCGTGTACACAGGCTTTTACTCTAGTATATATATATATAAAGGATTGAACAACTTTGGTTAAGAGCGAGTAGAAATTTTGGCACAGTTCAACTCAGAGAGCATTTGTAACAATATATTGTTCTATCTTAGTTTCCATGTACTGAAAACTGAAGACAACGTATCTGACTATCGTACAATTGAATACTGATAATGGCTCTCCACATTTTTTGATATGCACAATTTCTTTTGTGGAGAAGAGTGGTTTATTGCAGCACTTTTTTTTTTTTTTTTTATAAACTAAATGGAAAATATGATACACTGCTTTTTCTGCTGAGTAAAGCAAGGGAGATTACAATCCAATTTATTTATAAAAACTGTTAGACAACTAATGTATAAAAGGCAAATTGTTTTTATGAGGCATTCTGTGGGCAAGCTTGGGCCATAGACTATGGCTCTCCATAGTAAATCACTTACGGAGTTTGAGGTGTTAAAAAAAATAAAATAAAAAATTCCTGGGCTGTAGTTAATTTTGAATGAAAAATCTTCCAGCAGTGAAAGTGCCCTTTTATTCAGCAAGTCCTATAACATATTTTCTCATAAAAAACTGCTGCATCTTTAATTTAAATACTGTTTGTAACAATGTGTAAAAGGACATGATGCCCCAAGTTAGTTATTTTGACAGTCTTGTTTCATTACAGTGGCTCCAAGATTGTGGTATTTCATTTAAAGCTGAACTGTGTTCATTGAAGCGTCATGTGGAATATAGTACATAAGAAACTTCTTCCTCTCTCGTGAAATAGGACAACAGGATTTTTTTTTAGTTTACTTCCACTTTCTTTTTATATGAAATAGGTGTTGTTGTGGTTGGGGGTTTCCAAACATGTGGGACAATAAGGCAAATGAGAGGAATGCCTAATTAGGTAGATAAGCAGGGCACTGATAGAGTGAAACTACTTCTCACAATCAAGACAATCCCATGTGATGAGTGCAACACTGGCAAAATAAAGAGCTAATTTCCTTCATCTATAAGTGCAGTTATCTAAGTATCAGTATTACTACTATTGGGCTGGCACCTTGCAGTCAGGTCCAACTGACAAGAGCTACCCCACCTGTGTATTGGAGAGTGTATGTGTGGGTGTTACATATAAGTTGTTAAGCTTTACCAAGTGTTGTGCAACACCTGGCATCTTGGATGGCCCGAGAACCAACAGGTGGTGTAAATCTTATGTGGGGAACATGTGGCATTCCAGCTGCTGTTGGATTACAACTCATCATAATCTTCCAATTGCTGACTGGGGATGATGGGATTTTTTTGTCCTACAAAATCTGGAGGGCTGTGTTGCCCTCAGCTGTTGATAGCAGCCTTGCATCCATGAACTGCACCTGTAAAACATGTGTTTTAGTTGGCAAGCAAGACAAGGAGTCAGACGGTATAGTTAAGATCACCTTTATTAGAAATATATAACAGTAATGCAAATAACAAACAACATGCAGAGGGTGATCAAAGAGGCAAACACTGTATCGGAAGTAGCAGTCTTCCAATAGATCCACCACAGTGCCCGAGACTAGGCCTCAGCCCACTGGAGTCTCGTGGTAAAAGGTAACACCCAGAGGTAGCACTGACTCAGCCTGCAATCAGTCTAGGAGAGGAGTCTCAATATCGTACACAACCACGGAGACAACTGACTCATGCCTGTAGTCAATAGCTAGGAGTCTGATAGAGCCCCAGGTCAGTACTAGGAAGGATGTCTGTGGAACGGGACCAACACACGGAGTGAACAGACAGAGCCCTCTAGTAAGCACCAGATAGGATAGTCAGACAAGTCAGGTCATACATGGAGCAGGTGGTCAGCCAGAGCCACAGGTTTGCACCAGAAAGGATATGCTGGATGCGCAGTGGACAGAGCCCCAGGTCAATACCAGAGTGGGTAGTCAGACAAGCCAGGTCATACACAAAGAGGGTAGTCAGCATGAGCCATATGTTTGCACCAGATAGGATATCCACTGAAGCGTTAATATGCTGGATTCGCAGCATGGGTAGTCAGGCAAGCCAGGTCATACACAGAGCGGGTAGTCATCCAGAGCCACATGTTTGCACCAAAAAGGATGTCTAAGCCAAATCGGAATGCACAAGGAGAATGGTCAGACAGAGCCACAGGTCAACACCAGGATGGATGGACAGACAAGCCAGGTCATACACAGGAATCAGGAATACCAAATAAATGAACTGCTCAGAACAACAACGTAAGGGTAACTGAGTCTGCCCTTTAAACCCCTACTCAGGAAGCAGGTAGGAGGAGCAGCTTAGAGGAAGGAAGTAGATAGGAGGAGACTACAGGCCTCAAACACATAAAACAGAAGCCTGCAGCATGCTGAAGCCTTGCACCTGCAGATGACGCATCCAACATTGATGTGTCCAACCACTAGTGGAAATGACGCCGGAGCATCATTGTGAGCATCGCCAGAAGCAGCAGCACTACAAGGTACTATGACAACATGTCTTTGTACATTTTCTCCATGGTGCAGGGGAGTGTGTCCAATACATTGCATCAGTCAATACAATAATCAACATACACTGCCTAACATTTTTTTGGGGAAAAATATATATATATTTATATACATATGGCAGGGGATTTCTAGTGTGAATCTCTCTAGTTCTAGTTTAGAATATAGTAATTTTATGCAGACCTGCCACCTTGACTTAAAGAGACAGCAATGCTAATTTGATAGTTAAAAATGTAATTGTGACTAATCTCAGTCATATACTTAACAATGATATATATGCAAAGTTACTTAATGATTGTTATACACTTTCTCCTTTAAAGAGGTTGGTTGGTCATCCAGCCAACTGAGCTACAATTGCCAGGGACAACCCTATATGGCGATCTGCCAAATGCAACGCTTCATTCTTTTTCAGTATTGTAAACCAGTCATGAGTAACTTTTTAGTAGTAGTAGTAGCAGTACTAGTAGTACCAGTAGATCGCAATCATACTTCTAGATCAGCCCCTTCCAAAGAGGAGAGGATGCTATCACAATAAGGGGAGGGAGGGAGATAAGAAACATTAAATAACTTTGCAAAAATCGAATTTTTAAGAGTTTGACTGAAATCCCTCTTAGATAGAGGAGTGTACAAAATGTATTGGATAGAGCTTACAACGAAGACAAGAGAGAAGTATAGAGGGCGAACAAAACAGCACGATTGGCTGGAGACTTTCTTTGAAGGAAAGTGCACAACTAGTACAAATGACGTACCAGCAGAGTTACAGGAGTACTAGCCTAGACATACATTGGCTCCAAATGAAAAAGCAACAGGGTTGAGTAAACCGAATATTCCCCTCTATATAAGTCTTCGATATATAGCTAGTACATGTTTTTCCAGTCATACACAGAAATATACAAAGAGATAAATAGGAAAGTGTCTCTATCTAAAAACTATAAAGGTATATAAACCAGTGAAAACTAAAATATACAATATAAAAACAACTTAAAGTATAAAACACATAAAAAAGAAAGAAAGCTCACAGGGCTAACTCATCATAAAATATCCATGTCATATTATAAATTAAATATATGCATATAGATAAAAGATACAGATAGCAGCAAGGAATGAGAGGGTTCTCCAGTACCCCTGACATTAGGCCTAGACCCAAAAGTGGAAACCCATACAAACAGACAGACCTGCGCTCCTCCACATACTGTGAACAATGTGTGCCCTGTAATGGGCATATGTATGTACCTTTATTTATATAGCGCCATACATGTACACAGCGCTTAAAGGGATAGCAATGTTTCATAATAAAAGCAGTTCTAATTAATCTTCATAGTATTTGGACTTTGGAGAGTGTTATTTCAATTCTGTCAGAGTTGTAGTTCAAGAGTAATTCAATGACAAAGTGTCCCCCTCCCGCCCCTTTTACTGATGTAACACTGTTCAGCCAGAGCAGAAAGGCGTTGCGCAGGCAGACTGCAGGGAGGGACAATCTTCAATTAAGATAAGGGAAAAACCTGAAAAACTTGTCAAGGGGTCAGGGCTTTCATTGTTCTCATAGGAAGAAGATTGTCCCATGCTGTTATCTGTCTGGTCTATGGACTGGATTCCACATCTGAGAAGAGATGGCTTACACTAGGTAAAAGGGGCGGGAGGGGGAAACTTTGCTTGTGAATATCTCTCAAACCATTAAGGTTTGAGAGATAAGACTTATATTATTCTTCATTTTTTTAATGCCTACAAAAGAGCTTACATTCTAAGTTGAATTCATAATGACAAACAGAGACAGTGGAATGTAATAATCCTTAATAAATCTAACTAAAATAAGTGAGAATTTAGTCCCACAGATTGGCCAATCCATGTGTAAGCTTACCACCACACAAAGGTATCTCACTTTATGGCAAGTCCTACTCTAATACACCTCCAAATACAATCTAAATTAAATTAAAATTCTCTGATGAAAGATGTTATTTTGAAATGCACCAGAGGGGACCCTTTAAGTGATATTATGATGTCTTCACTATTATCTGTGGGTCCCAGTGTAGTGCAATTAAAAACAATAAACATCCAATAAAATAAAGTGTAGGTGAAGAACTTACCTGATGCAGGGCCCTTATGGGCTGCACTAATGAAGTGATTACATAGAAATCTATGTTCCATTTATATACTTCTTCACAAGTCATGTGAGGAATGGTTGATACCAAACGGACAGGGGGCACGCACAATTGAACAGGAAAAAAAGCCTAGCTCTTAAAAACTGGAGAACCCTCTCATTCCTTGCTGCTATCTATATACTTATATTTAATTTATATTTATTATATGGATGTGTTATGATGAGTTAGCACTGTGAGCTTTCTTTCTTTTTTCTGTCTTTGTTGTACATATATCTCCTTAAGCTCACTTTAGCAGCTTCTCATCTTATCCAATTCAATCACAAAATAAAAAACATTATTATTACACTTTATTTCACCATTCCTTTCTTTTTCTTTCCCACTTTGCCTTTAAGTTGAAAACTAAATAATAACGAATGGTAATGTATCTCTCCTCCAGGTCTAATATCAGCTACACACGTGGGCACAGTCCTTCAGATTGCCATAATATATATGTGCGCATGTGTGTGTGTGTGTGTGTGTGTGTGTGTGTGTGTGTGTGTGTGTGTGTGTGTGTGTGTGTGTGTGTGTGTGTGTGTGTGTGTGTGTGTGTGTGTGTGTGTGTGTGTGTGTGTGTGTGTGTGTGCTTTTATTGGACTAACAGAATTTTAGATTGAAAAGCTTTCGGGATAAACTCCCTTTCTCAAGTCTGAAGCATTTCTGAGCACAAGGATACAGAATTCACAGTTAAAGCAGTTAATACATTGAATTCAAAGCTGTGTTGTTTGCTGGGGTTAACACAGCGGGACTGCTGATAAGACAGGGACCAAGAGAAAATCCACACTATTCTTGCAGAGGGTTGTAAATTCTGCGCTGTCAGTCCCAGCCGGAGCCAAATGGCTCCTAACAACGCCTCCTAGACCCAGCTGGGACTGACAACACAGGCGCGCGGACGTCACAATGGCAAGATGTCTGAGCTCCGTCCTGTCTGTCAGCCGGGGAAGAGAGCAGAAATCTATTAAATAAGGTAAATATTCTGGCAACTAGTGCTACTAAGCAGCTAGTCGCCAGCAATTAAAAATACCTTCAGGTTTTTCAGGCGGAATATTGAAGGAGAAACTTGTAACTCTAGACAACAGCACGATCCAAAGATATCTCACATGTCAGATCATGTCTGACATGTGAGATGTCTTTGGATCTTGCTGTTGTCTAGAGTTACAAGTTTCTCCTTCAATATTCGGCCTGAAAAACCTAAAAATATTTTAAATTGCTGAAATAAAGAGTGTTGCTTTTATTACCAGTCTTCGATTGATCTATTTAGTGGAAGTGCATGAATTTGCTGTGTTTTGCTTAACATGAGAATCTTGCCCTGCATAAAAGCGCAAGATTCTCATGTCGCCTCATTAAACAGAGCTTCAACCCAACCTGCAGCATCAGGATGATTCATATGTTATAACTTTGTGTTTTAAGCATCGAATTCTTAGAAGAATAAAATAATTAGAACTCTAAAACTGTCCATAATTTGTTTAGCAAAGATGGTAGAAATTACAGTCTAACATGAAGCTGGCACATTTGTTAATCTTTTGAGTGCCAGAGGCAAAGCAATGTGTCCCGTACCCCTTTTCATTGCGGCAACATGCTGAATGCGGAGTGTAGCCACATGTTGCCTAGATTGCAACATTTTAAAAGGATACCAGACAGAGTCAGGTCGAATCATCCTAGCTCTATTCATCCACTCCGCCTTATTAGTGGGCAGTGTTTGTCTGAAGTGCTATGTGATGAAAATGTATAGATCTTAAACAGACAAATTGTACAGCTACCATTAGACCTTCTAAATACATTGATAATCATTCATCCATAATCACTTCATAATAATTTTCATCAAAACTACAATCATACTTTTAATATATTTTCATTTGTATTCCATTATTCATCACGCAAGTGTTAAAGAGGAATATTTATGGAAAACGGATACATTATACATCCACTATAATTGGTGATTTTATGAACATTATAGGGCATTGCAGAGAACTGATTTAATGCGTCATGAAAGAGCTGAAAATCAGCTGTGAGGTGTATCATATTGAAGACGCTTGGATATAATCATTTCACTACCGATCTGTATTTAGTACATTTACTACTGGACAGGTTTTGTTTTTTATGTCCATTTGTTAATGGTGTTTTAGATATATTATGTACTTCATTTATTGAAAATTTGTAAATACAGCTTTATATATTTGTAACTTATTCTGAGGCCACAGTGGATATATTTTAGATTTTTGCTATTGTAGTTTTTACACAACTAATTGATTAGACTGAAAAAGATGAGTCCATCAAGTTTAGCCCATGCTATATCAATCTCGTTGATTCAGAGGAAGGCAACCCCGCCAACAGGGCCGGTGCCACCTATAGGCGAGGTAGGCGCCGGCCTAGGACGCCCATGTACGCCCATCAGTCACGCCCAGGAGGCAGGACCTGTCATTGAGGTCTGCCCGCTAGGTGTGTACAGCCACGTCATGCTCTGCCCTAGCTGCTGTGCTCCCTCATCGATGTTGGCTGTTTAGTAATGCAGAGTGCGATGGGAGACAACATCTCCCAGCGCGCTCTGCATTACTGAAGAGAAGACTGCGCGGGAGCTCCAGCTCTGTGATGGGGGGCATGTTGGGGCTGATGTGGGGCAAGTTGGAGCTGGTGGAAGACAAAGTGGAGCTGGTGGAGGGCAAAGTGGAGCTGGTGGGGGCAAGTTGCAGCTGATAGGGGGCAAGTTGGAGCTGGTGGGGGGCAAGCTAAAGCTGGTGGGGGGCAAGCTAAAGCTGGTGGGGGGCAAGCTGGAGCTGGTGGGGGCAAAGTGGAGCTAGTGGGGGGCAAAGTGGAGCTAGTGGGGCAAGTTGGAGCTGATAGGGGGCAAAGTAGAGCTGGTGGGGGCAAGTTGGAGCTGATGGTGCAAGAAAAGAGGTGGGGTATAAGTAGGCAGGGTATAAAGGGGTGGGACACAAGGGGCGGAGCCAAGGGGTGTCAAAATTAGGTTTTGCCTAGGGTGGCAAAAATCCCTGCCCCCCCCAAAAAAAAAAAAAACACTATTAAAGTAATTTCCAACTTCAGGATTTCCTCACACAGCTGAAACAATCAGTAGTCAAGTCATTCTGTAGGATATGGCCAAGTTATCGACATCCACTTGTGTTAATTGAGAATATCCTGAAAACATATACTTTTTTTTTTTTTGGGGGGGGGGGGAGTCAGGTAGCACATGGTGCTGCCTTTTTAGTATAGATTCACAATTCTAGTACATTTAGTGCACTGGGGTATATGTGTAATAAGTGTATTTTATTATATATATATTATATACTAAAATTGTCACAATTGTGTGTTTACCAATATTATAATTGATTATACCAGTAACTTCTTGTAATATTTTGTTAATGTATTGTCATAAAATTATTTGAGTTGAAAACCCTCTGGTCTGTCATTTGTTTCTCCTTCTTTAGATGAACTGATAGTTTCGGGCGCTATTTTATTGCTAATGAACCTGCAGGTTATACAGAACTTTGGATCTCCTTTTTTAAACAAGAAACATATAACAAAGGAAAGAGTAATAACTAAAATAAAAATTACAATCAAGTTTCGGTAACTATTACCTCTCAAACCAGAGCAAATTTTAGTATGATCATTAGTTACATTAGCTCTGATATTCACTATGCCTCTTGGATAAATGCAATATGTGTCATCAAGATCTTGGATATGAACTTGGGCAACTTGCAAGTCATCCAACCACTTTAAAGAACAGCAGCTGAAGGGGTTTCCGCTAATATACATTTGTGTAAGGGTCTCAGCCCATAACAAAGCTGTGTTTTCATCTAATGTATGTAGAACATTGTGTCTAAAATCTATACTATCCAGCTGAGAACACTGTAAGTAGGCTGGTATGGCTGTAAGATTGTTATAAGACAGATTCAGATATTTCAACATTTTTAGGCAAGGAAGTTTCGTTTGGGAATTATTCATCTGGTTTCCTTTTAAAGAGAGAAATTGTAGTGACTTGTCAATGCCATCTAGAGCTCCTTCTTGTATTTCTAACCCTAAATTTTCTGATACATCCAGTGACACTAAAGAAGAGTTATGAAAAGCATGGGGTGGAAGCTGCCTAATGTTGTTCCCACCTAAATTCAAATAATTAAGGTGAAGTGCCCCAGAGAAATTAGTGCAAATATGATTTTTAGCATGTGGGTTTGAACAAAGCTTAATTTTGTTGTTTTTAAGATTCAGTTGTTCAATTGCTGGCAAGTAGTCAAAAAACCATTGTGGCAAGGATTGAAGATCATTCCCCTGCAGATCCAGAACCTTCAAAGATGTCAGTGTCACAGAAATGTCACTCCTATTGTGCATTTGATTGAAGACCTCAGCAGAAAAGGACTCTTCTGTCATATTTTTAAGACAGTTGTGAGCCAGGTTTAAATTTTGAAGAGCTCTTAAATTGGACAGAAAACGACATGGAAATGAAGTTAGTTGGTTGCTACTGAGATCCAGATTTGTTATGTGCAATAAATCTGATTCTTTATTTTCAATCGCACTGAAAAGATCCAATTCTGGAAAATCATCAAGCCAGAATATTCTCTTCAAATTTTCCAAAGTTTTATTTGAAGGTGGAGTTGTTTCAACCATGTTATTGCCTGAAAGGTTAAGGTGTTTAATCTCCTGAAATTTAGGGAGAACTGGAAAATGTAAAAGGTTATTGTGGCTTAGGTCTAAGATCTTAAGCCTGTATATCTTTTGAGAGTCATTACTGTGGAAGAACTCTAGGGCATTGGAACTGAGGTTTAAAAAAATTAGCTGTGTTAGATCAAAGCTAGAAATGCAGTGTATGAAGTTCATTGCTAGATTTAGAACTGTTAGATTTTGTAAACCATCAAAAGTACCCTTTTCTATCTCCATTATGTCATTTCTGGAGAGATCCAACTCTGACAGTTGCAAAAGCCCATCAAACATTCCACAGGACAGCGTTACAATATTGTTCCCAGACAAGTCCAGCATTTCCAATGAAGTAGAATTTGTTAAATAACAGTTCAACATGTCACTCTTCAAGTTATTTTCTGCAAGACTCAATATTTTTAAGCTTTTCATTGGGTCAATAATTCCTTTGTGAGACAGGCAATATTTGTGCAATTTGTTAGCAGCGAGATTTAGGGAATGCAGTTGGGTTAGGGTCCTCAGTGCTCCTTGTTCAATCAGTTCTATGTGGTTGTAGCCAATGCTCAAATTCACCAGATTATGTAAGTGCAACAGTGAAATATTTGTAAGTTTCTTAATGAAGTTATGAGAGAGATCTAATGTCCTCACGTCACTTGAGAGGTTCTTGGGAACAGAATCCATATGGAGATGCTGGCAATTTACTTCAGATGAACTCTGCAGGGAAAGGAGAACACAGCTTGAGGATCTGATCAAATTGCGCATAAGGAGGCTGGTGTGCTTAGAACGACTGGAGTAATTCTGGGACAAGGCAGCAGTTCCATAGGAGACAAATAAAAATCCTCATAAATTTAAATGGTGATTTTACCCCTTGTTGGCTAGAGAGGTTGCCAGTGCATTGAGAAGCACTGCCCTGGAAACCTTTCGCTCATGCAAATAGTTATATGTCCCATTTAAATCACTGTATTGTCTAGGAATTTTTTTGTCAGCTATGATGCAGTAGGGTTTCCACAGAATTGCTCTGGCTCGTCTAAGTACTTCAGTTTTAAAGTGTTAACACTTTGAGTTCCAGAGGGGATCATAATGCATTGATCTACAATGTGTTGCATTATATACACCTCTAGCATTCAGTGGATAAAGAAAAAACAAAAAACCCCAAATGAGAAACAGTGCAAGTATTTTGAATGAAAATAAAATTATAATTGTAAAAGTAATTTAGCGTATACACAGAGGCCTGGTATCCCACGGGATCTGACGGCACCCAGGCTCAAACGTTTCTCATTATGGCCCAGGGAGAATATTTGTGTATTAACCATTGGAGTACCAGAGGGGTGCCCAACGCACCCCTCTGGTGAACTATTACGCTACTACATATACATTTCACTCATGAAAATAACATCCATATGTGTTACTACCAATTTGTTAGTAATAACAGCAACGGACCTTGAATATTGCTGAATAAATGTTTATATTGATTAAGAAAGTACTAGAGGAAGTGCTGTACGGAGTCATAATCTAATATATTATGGTATAATGGGCTTCACAGCTGCTTAGATATACACCATCCACTCAATGGTACAAAGCAAAAACAAAATATTCACAAATCAAAGCACTTGTGTAAGTCCAATAAACCACAAAAACAGAATGTGAATAAAATTACTAATTTATTTGGAAACAATACTTTTATCAAAACGTAAACAACATGACACCCCAAATAGGATGACAAGTACAATAACACTGATGTCACCAAGAAACTTGTCACTCTACACGAGGATTCCACGAATCCCAGTGCACAAGACAATTACTCCCTGGCACACATCAATGTTAAAATAGAAAACCAAGGGTAAAATGCAAATATATATTTTCTTGCAATATGCTAACCACCAAGAACAGGAAAGGTATATACAACCTTACCCGTAAACGTGTATATAGGATACTAAGTGAAGTCAAAAATGGGGAAAATACTTATAATTTAACCCGTAAATGTGCATTTCAAATAACTTATTATTCAATAAAACAACAGGTAGTGAACACCTAACCCATGGACATATGCATAAAGTGAAAATAGACATATAATTATAACGAGAAAAATACACATAACCTAACCCGTGACTGTGTATATAACATAAATAGACTCCTACAAACATCAACGTAAGCGATATAAGCCACCTAACTCATAGGTGAAGAGTCTAAAAGAATGATATCCAAGAGGCAAGAATGATATTCAAGATGTTAGGTATACCATCTATTTAAAGGGATAGTAATACTTCGTTTTAACTTTATTTTATTTTGTAGGCATTAAAAAAACATGAAGAATGATATAAGTCTTATCTCTCAAACCTTTATGGTTTAAGAGATATTCACAAGCAAAGTATCCCCCCCCCCGTTCAGCTAGATCAGAAGGGAGATGCCCAGGTAGACTGCAGAGAGGGACAATCTTCAATTAAGATAAGGGAAAAAGCTGAAAAACTTGTCAAGGGGGGAAGGGCTTTCATTGTTTTCATACAAAGAAAATTGCCCCCTTCTGTTATCTGTACTGTCATACAACCAGACTCACATCTGAGAAGAGATGGCTTACACTAGGTAAAAGGGGCGGGAGGGGAACTTTGCTTGTGAATATCTCATAAACCATAAAGGTTTGAGAGATACGACTTATATCATTCTTCATGTTTTTTTAATGCCTACAAAATAAAATAAAGTTAAAACGAAGTATTACTATCCCTTTAAACATTGGTAGCACGGCTATATGAGTGGAGTGGAGGCTGAAGAAATCTAGGAGAAGTTGGGCCCAAATGAACTCTCCAAACAACTCAGAGTAAATTAGCGGGAAGTCTAAACAATAGACTCCACGGAGATCAA
>CM074726.1:16536462-16571462 GCA_037306005.1 Rhinophrynus dorsalis | reverse complement strand
AGGTTCCCTGAACGGCGTGCAGCCGCGGGGGAGCTCGGAATCCCATGACGGTCATAGTACGTCATGGGTCGTTAAGCCAGATCTACCCATGACGTTCTATGACCGTCAAGGGTCGTTAAGGGACCAGAAGTGTATGCAAAACATTGGTACTTAAAGAGTTCATAAAATGGGGGCTCTGACAAAATTTAGGCCTCTTGCTCTTTATTATTATATTAAATATAAAGACACCGATGAAACAAATCGAGGAATAACAATAATAAAACACACACATAAGCAGCCTAGAATTATAGAAAGCAAATGTTTAATGTAGAAAAAAAATAGCTGTTTTTATAGAGAACAGCTGCTTTACATTTACAGTCATGTTTCTCCAATGCACGATAAGAAAGATCAAAAAACAACCCTTTGTATACAAAAAGATCAAACTTTATTGTTGCAGAAACATTACAAGCATTGAGTAGCTACAACCAAACAAAGCTGAATATTGTATTAACCCATTTCTGGCTATTAAGGGCTGCAATGCTTTTATAAGTATTTTATAGTATTGATGCTATTTGCACTAAGACTTGAATAAATGTGGGGTAAATCTAACATTTTCACAGAAATCAAGAATTCTTCAAGTTCCTTTTGATTTAAATTAAGCTTTTAACCCCTAGCATGCTAAGCACGGAGACCTTTCTAGCATTCAAGCAGTTAGAAACCCCATTTAATTTAACGGTTTTTCATTTGGGAGAGTTAGTTTGCTCTAGAATTACTACAGTTCTTCTTAGTACATCAGCATCAATGATCTTTAACCCTTTGAGTGTGTTGCATAACTCTCTTAAACTCAAAGGGTTAGTACTTTGTGCCATATGTTCAAAAGAAAAGTGGAGGAGTTCTGGGCTAATGCATTTGCATTATAAGGGAGATCTAAAAATTCCAAAAATTCCCATTGAGTTAAATTGGGTTAAATGAGGATTTTAACCCCTTGTATGCCAGAGAGGTCTCCATTGTATTGTTTGCAAATGCTCTGCCCCAGAACTCCTCCACTTTCATTTGAACATATGGCCCAGTCAGTAACCAACACGCAGGAGCAAGCTAACCACTTTATTCCTAATTATACCAGAGATAAATGATAAGACTATCAAAAAACTGGAGCAAACAGGCTCACCGCCTCTGCTTCTATGGAGGGATGTACATTAGAGAGTAGGCTTGTCTCACCATACCTCCCAAGTGTCCCTCTTTAGGAGGGACAGTCCCTCTTTTAGACCCAAATCCCTCTGTCCCTCTTTCCCACCCTGATGTCCCTTTTTTTAGGAGATCAGACTGTGTGGTGTGCATATAAGTGTATCATACTGCTTTACAGCAATAAAACTCACATTAATGTTTGTCAGTGTCAGTGTATGTGTTTATAAATTAGTCTTTTGTTATAAGTCATTTATTAGGTTACACAAAGAGGTGTCAATAGGTCATGAAATAGACTAAAAATTCACATTAATGCCCCGCCCACCAGCAACACCCCCTAAAACACAAGTGTCCCTCTTTGGCAATCTGAAATGTTGGGAGGTATGTCTCACATAAACCACTAGGGACTGAAGTTCTCCATAAATGAGTGTACCTACATCCTTGCACTGCTGGTTCTCTCAATACCACTCAGCCTGATCGCAGGAGAGACGTAAGATTCCAAAGAAACCTGGGGCTCAGGCAGACTAATGCATTATTATTATGTATAGTTTTAGTGCACCATGCAGTCCAATCGTGGCTTTACCAATAGGGAGATAAACCGTATACATGCCCAAAGCCTTCAACAAGACTGGCGCTTTTAAAGAGATAGTAATGTTTCTAAATAAATTAATCTTCGATCATTCATCAAAGTTTTTCAACTATGCAGAGCATTATTACAATGCTGTAAGCTGTCTAGTTCATGAATACGTATGTCCCCCTCCCTTTTACATACTTAACGTTGTTCCTATCAGATCTGGAATTCAGTCATTGGACTGGACAGATTGAAATGAGGAATAATCTCCTGGCTGTCAGTATTAGGAAAACCCTGCCCCCCCCCCCGGTTGATAGAAGATTGTCCCTCAACACGATCCATCTGGACTTGCTTGCTGCTCTGGGGAGAGGTAGTGTTATGTATGTAAAAGGGGCGCGAGGGAGACACTTTATAACATAAACGCATATATTGAAGTTTACTTTTCAAAAGCAATAATGTGAGTTTTATCGCTGTGGATCAATATGATACACTTCTATATGCACCACACAGTCTGATCTCCTAAAAAGAGGAAAATCAGGGTGGGAGAGAGAGACAGGGGGATTTGGGTCTCAAAGATGGACTGTCCCTCATAAAGAGGGACACTTGGGAGGTATGATATCACCCACTATGCCACCTCATAGCCAACACATTTATTCCATAGTGTCAACCCCCCAAGACTTATTATTGACAGAGTGGGACAGAAAAAGTAGTGGTGCCTTGGCACAAGTAGTCTCAGTGTGCGAAGCCTGGGTAGAAAGCATGCACATGATACTTTCTCTTTTCTCATCTAGTCTCGAGCAATCAGAAGGCTTTTATCTTTCATTTCAGTTGGGCAGGGGTCAGCAGATATAGCTGCAGCCAATTGGAAAGCATATTTGAAATGCTGGACCCATCTCTAGCCAACCAGAGAGCTCACAGTTGATCAATGGTACTCATTGGTAGCCGGCGAGCGACAGGAAGTGTGAGAATTATGTGTAGGAGACCCTGCCACAATGGTGTCTTAAACTGGAGCAGCCTTAGTGTGTAGGTTCTATAAAATAACATAGGAGAGTTATCACACAGAGATATGTAAAAGACTTTTGGAACCGATCTAGCTCTATAGGGTAACTTGCACTTTAAAAAGAAAGTACTGTATTCCCACCAAAAAATAACTTAGACTTAATGACCTTTAAAAAATATCTAATTCTTTGTGATGCGTGCAGTCCTAATTTTCAGATTTTCTTTCCTATATACAAAACATCATTAATACTGGGTATTGGGATGGATGTTAGAGGGGGGTAATTATGTTTTAACTAAACTGAGTTTATTTTCCATTTCTTTGCATTAGATAGCTCAGTGATTACTTGGCAAACACAAGATGAAAGAGATATAAACTATTTGCTATGGTTGGGTTGTGACCAATTGACAATTAATTTTTCTGTTTTGTAAAATTTAATAAAAATGTATTATTTAAAACAAAACAAACAAAAAAAAACTAAAACAAAAATCCACTGGACTGTTGTTATGTTGACATCAGATGTCAAACGCAGAACAAAGAACATTGCTTTTGTGTGTAGGTGAAGAAATGACCTTTCTCATTGTAGTAGCACAACTGTGGTAGATGCCAGCCAGGCCTAAGGGCCAGATCAAATCAGAGGGCCAGATCTGGCCCACAGGTAAGTTGGCTCATGTCCTCTATGTAGCTTTGTGTAGGCAGTATGCAAATCATAGAGTTTACTACGTCACTCATGTAAGTCTAGGGGTTTTCCTAAGAATTGCTATCCAGTTACAAATGTTTACAACAAGGCCGATGTAAGTATGTCTATTAGGGTTGCCACCCAGCCAGTATTTTACCGGCAGGCCGGTAAAAAATTGGCTTCTGTCCAATGTTAAGTCTACGGAGGAAATGCCATGGCCGGTATATTTTTGAAGAAAAGGTGGCAACCCTGATGTCTATGGTTAGGAACTCTGATTTTTCAGAGTGATAATTCCCTTTTTTAAGGATGTTTGCTTAACGATAAATAGCTTGATAACATGATAATAAACAATAAAGGGGTTGTACATTCTGAAACTAGAATTCTCCAGAGATACAAGTGTAAATATAATTGTACCTGAAGCTAGATTAAAGGGATAGTAATACTTAAAATGTAAAAAAATATATGTTGTAGGGTTTATCCTCCTGAGTAAAACAAGAGTACTCCCGCTACTGAAAGGTGTTTCATTCAAAAGTTATTAATTTTCAAAGTAGAATTTTTTAGGTGCAATATCACAGTGGCCTGAAATTGTACAGTGGCGCTGTTGCTGCACGATCCTATGGACAGCTCTGGTCCCGGGACCATAAATCTCCATAGGATGGTGTAGCAACAGCGCCACTGTACAATTTTAGGCCACTGTGATATTACACCTAAAAAATTAAACTTTGAAAATTAATAACTTTTGAATGAAACACCTTTCAGCAGTGGGGGTACTCTTGTTTTACTCAGGGGGATAAACCCTACAACATATTTTTTTTACATTTTAAGTATTACTATCCCTTTAAGGCCTCTTTACAGAAATGTTGATATCCTAAGACAATAAATGGAAAGTCTACTGACAGCACTCAAAGTATAAAGTATTGGAATGGGAGCCTCACAGATTACATGCTTTTCCTGTTCATCTGGAAATAGATATGACCCCTATCTGTTTATAATGGCGTTGTATGGCAGGATTTAGGTAAACAAATAAATAAAAGATAAGAGTTTCAGTGAACTGAACAGTGTGGATTCTTATCTCAAAGCATTGATGTTTATGAGATTGATCAGTTTTTGTAACAGGTCTGATTAAATTGTGGGCAAAATTAGCCATTTTACCTTTGATTTTGAAAGATTTTAGAACTTTCTCGCCAAAGGAAAAAAATGCTATCTCTGCGTATATCATATTTTAATGGATTTGAACCCTGATGATAATGTCCTTTTAACTGTGTATAACCCCTGACAATTTCTAGGTTTTAGTGTTATTCTAAGGGATTAAAGGCGATATCCCTAAAAATAATAATCATTTTACTTTATTAAATGCAGAATGTTGTAACATACCTTTACCTTTGTTGAGTCTGCTGGTTTGTGTTGAGGTTTGAGATAAATGTAGTTATGCAGAAATCAGCAGGTTCTATTCAAAATCTACTTCCTAAAAAAATCTTAGCTACAAAGCCTTCTCTTGTTCAACAAGGTAAGCTTTGTATTTCAGTTGGCCTGCTAGAACAAAAGGCCTGCTCACCTCACAACTAGCATTAGGTAGAATTAAAAAAACAAATCAAAAGACAAACAAAACAAAACAAAAAAAACATCTACAGCTTTTTCTTGCTGTTTATTCAGTGGGTTGGCACACAATTACTTTTTTTTATTACATTAATGAATTGGACAGCTGGCACAGAGCCAATTATGCTCTAGAAACCTTTTGCTACTGAATTATTACATGTGCAATTGGCACATTTAATGGTACTTTGCACATTATTATTCAATATCTTGGAGAAGTGACTCTGTTAAGGCATCCATATAGTTATTTAGGGTCTATCAGTAATGTTGTAATGAAGTTCTCAATCATTTTATTTCAAGTGACAATTAAATCTTGCTCTTTTGTGATAAAATTGCATGCAGAGCTTTGGATAAATAGAGTAATTTGGGGTAAGCTGTCCAATCCCATTCTGCCAACCAGAGTACTAGGTACTAGATATAGTTTCTCAAGGCCGTGTCACAGTAACATAAATAATAGACTTGTGCAAATTGGTTTGGCCGATTTTGGAATTCAGACAAATAAGGGTCATTCGGCGTCATTTGGGCTGTCTGAAAGGAAAAAGTTGTTCGTTTTTTTTAAAACCGAATCCGAACAGCCCTGGTCAGAATCTTCAGTGTACATTTCAGAAATTCAGATGACGGCTACCCGCGCAAGCGATACTCCACACTTTCCCTCCCTCTCTAGTCCAGTTAACTTCTTTGTTTCATGATAGGGGTTGGACAAATGACACATCATACACCCAGACAGCCTGCATTTCCTGTTAGTCTATTGTTGGAGATCAGGGAGAGAAGAAGGAGATGGAGAGTGTCCAGTTGTTGTGTAGGCAGGCAGGTAGCATAGACAGACAGCCAGCATTAGTGCCTTATTGTTATCACAATGGAAAGTCATTTTTTAAAGTATGATAAATTGGGCCGAATAATTCAGACTATTGTCGAATTTCGTCCGAGTAGAATTGGTCTGGTCTGAAAATAGGATCCTCTGAACGACCCCCAAAAAAAATTAGTCCGAAATTGAATTTTACCGAAAATATTTGCTGTGCACAAGTCTAATAAATAATAAAAATAAATATATATATTTGCAGGTTAAACGAGGATACTTTCTCTGCTGAGAGATGTTTTTTTTCAAATGTTATTGCATGTTTTTGGTGCAGTACCTCCATACCCTGACATTTACAATGGCGCTGTATTGCATTTTATGGTCAACTCTATATCTATCTCTCTATCGATCCATCTATCGCTATCATATATATATATATATATATATATATATATATATATATATATATTAGTTGGCTACAATGCCACCCAGAAAGCTTGGTTGGTGGCCGGATCCTCTTGTCAGTGGAGACTGCCCGCGCCGTGGCTGATACGGAGCGAGGGGCTCTGAATTCAGACCGTAGTCCTCTCTGTTCACCTTCCTGGGATCGCTTGGTCCCAGAAAGGGGCACATAGAAGACTCCGGTCTCAATTCGGAGCGCTCTGCTCCATATCAGCCATATCGCGGGCAGTCTCTACTGAGCATGACTGCACCGCGCGCAGCCGTCTCTACTGCGCATGATGGCTTCTGACAAACATACATTAGCAAATTATTACATAGGATATATATATATAGATATATAAAGACAATGTATGTAGCAACAGCACCACCATAAACTTTCAGGACACGGACATACTGCTACCAAAATGCATGTTTGAGCTGAAATATCTTTTAAATAGAACTTCTCTCAGCAGTGGGAGTACCCTCTTTTTACTCAGTAGGATAAAGCCTGCAATATATATTTTATCAAATTTAAGTGTTAAAGCCCTTAGTCGTGTTGCCAGCTGATCTCTCTGATGATAATGTTGCAGTAGTACATTAATAATACATTAGATGGGCTCAAACAACAAGTCATTGGGGAACCTGGCAACACCCTTGCTACCAACATATATAGCTCATATATAATCCTTGCAGCATACAGTACCAATTAAAATATGATGGGATTTGTAGACCACAACATCTGTAGAACCAAATGTTACCTACCCCTGTCCTATATACTCAGATTGTGTGTATAGGATCGCCTCCCCCCCACACACACACTGTGACACCCCAGTTAGAACTTGGGTCTTATTCATCAGCATAAAGAGGTTCAATTCTGGAGCAAGGCAGCTGCACCATGGGGCGAGGGAGGGGGTGTTAGTAAGCAATGCATTGGAGACCTCTCAAGCATTTAATGGGTTAAAAGTCCATTTATATCTATGATAATTTACTGAATTTTCATTTCAAGCTTATGGTGCAGTTGATGTGCTCCAGAATTGTACCTCTTGAGTGACAGAGTCATAGCCAATTCATTGCAATTCAATATGTTGGATACCTGTCTGGCACAGGAAGGCTTAACCTGAATGTGTAATAGCTTAGAGCTGGTACTCATTTATCAATATATATCAATATTCAACCCATCTGTGAATAAATAAATGACATTATTATTTCTGTACATGTCTGCTATTCACTGATTGATACTTTTTACCAATGACGTATCATTTTTTGAGGGACTTTGGGCTGTTTTGCAAGGCATTTCACTTAGCTTACAAGCAGGGTTGGATTTTCCATTGGGCAGAGTAGGCAACTGTTTAGAGAGCCAAATTGTGAGGGGCGCCTCAACTGTGCTGGCCGCACCCACATTCTAAATTGTGGGTGTGGACAGAACAAACTCAGTGTCCCTACAAAAGTGGTATACACCTTTACAGGATGTTACTTAACCCCTTGGGTGCTATAGATATGTCCAATGCATCGCAAAGCAATGCATTGGAGATCTCTATATTGAACCAGGGGGTTAACCCTTTGAGTGCCAGAGGGGTACACCACATATTGTGTACTCCTCTGGCACTCAGAGGGTTAAAACTTTTTTTTTGTCCTTGCTTGCTATAAACCAAGGATATTTTATCTGCCAGGAAATAGTGGATGGGTCTGGGGGTAGGGGTCATATGAGTACTGGGGGAGTGACCATGGGTGGAGCTAAGAGCACCTAGAATGTCTTGCCTAGAGGAGCATGGGATGTCAATTCAGCCTTGTTTACAATTTCCTTATGAGTCTTCATGCAGGCAAAGGACCTGTTGAACTGATGACTATTAGTGATAATAAGGCAGTTCTATTAGAAGTGAAATTGCACCTCCATGTGCAGGGAATGATGCAGGGATATCTGGAGGACTTGTGGCATCTGAGCAAGTCATCTTCATGACTTAACTCCGAGGAAGGTCACATGTATAAGAGGGACAATAACAGAAAGTAGACACTAGCAGAGACACCAAGCAATTTAGAGATTCTTTCATTCCATTTATGGTCTGCTTACAACATTTTAGATCGATTTGGTGTTCCCCTCTAACCCACATGCATCAATATGAAATCCCTGTGTAGCAGACGTGTCTCCAAGGTATTGCAGTGCATTAGTGGGAGATCCTTTAGGCCTCCACTCCTTCAGGATAGATGGATGGTATTTACACAGTGTGGGGGAGATTAGGATAGTTTGCAGAGAGGGAGGTTCAGAGAATCACAGGACACTTGTCTGCCCTGAAATAACTCTGTATAAACATGAGGGATATCCCTTCCCGTAATACAATGGTGATACAGGGCCAACAAACTATTAGAGTAGGGAAGAATAATATGTAGCTCTCCAATTGTTAGCTGGGCTGCAACACCCCTTATCCTAGACCGACCATTGGGTGGCTGAGGATGATGGGAGATACAGTTCAATAGTAGCTGAGCAGGTTGAGGTTAAGTGAGGTTTTTTTTTTTTGGAATATTGTAGGCTACTTATAAGCATACCTGTGACTATTTCACATCTGCCTCAAAGACTCCGGTTTTCAAACCTAATTAGCAGTCCCTGGAGACAGAGGCCAGTTCTCTGATTTGCTGAGTTCCCTGGTAACTCCACCCACTCACAGCCTGGTTCAACACACTCCTGACCTGTTCTACCCACTTTCCTGCCCATTTCAGGATAAACTCCTCCTTTCTGCCTCCCAACACCTCCTTCCCTGATTAAGCACCACCCACATCATGACATGAACTGCATCACTGTGCACTCTCATCCTCATCCCTTAATACTACAGAGGGACTGGGCTTGACGGTTCCCAGGTACGTCTATATTTGCATCTTGATCCTGTTCAGATATTTTGAGGTTGATGTACTAAGTTAAACTGGAGCAATTCTGAGGCAAACCAATTTTACCATAGGGGGCACACTATTCTCATTGATTTAACCCTTTGAGTGCCAGAGATGTATCCAACGTAGCATTCAAGGCGTAAAAATCTCATTTAAATCAATAGAAAATTGGGGATTTATTTTATGATTTCCCTTATGGTAGAGGAGGTTTGCTAGAGAATCGTTCCAGTTTATCTTACTGCAAATCAGCCTCATTTTCACTTCTAAGGACAAACCAGGAAGTGAAATCTATCACTGTGGGGAGATAGTTATCGTTCATTAGCCCTTTGTATAGTAAAGGGGGTTCCCAACATATTGCTTGACAGTTCCCAGGAGACCTTTCTAGCACCTAAGGGGTTAAATAATTTCTATTTCTTAAAATGTGAAGGTTAGGATCTACAAACGAGATTGTCTATATTATTATGTTAATAGGTAATAAATATTTATGACAAATTGCAAATAAAATCTAATAGTGCATAAAAAAATCTGGGCATCTGACTGCTAATAGGAGTCAGAAAAACGCGTTCGCAAATAGCATCTAAAATTACTTGCAAACACTTCTGTTAAAAATAAATTGCAAAAATTAGCATTTTCCTTAAAAAGAGACTACAAGAAAAAAAAATGTACATGGGTCTCTAATATTGTCCAAAAAATTCCCCAAAAATATTTAATGAACATTCATACAAAGCTGCAAAACTATTACGAGCATAGTAACGTAGAATTTGTAGCATAAAAACTGATGGAAACTTAACCCTTTGAGTGCCAGAGGGGTGTTCAACACATTGCTTTGCAATGCGTTGGACATCCCTCTGGCACTCAAAGGGTTCATTCCTGTATTGTTTTATTACTCTATTATGGTATGCTATTTCATTGTCACCACTTACATGGTGACCCTCAAAAGGGCGGCATCGGAATGTCGTCTGAGTCAAAAGGGCAACAGCAGATTGATTTTTTTGCTCCTGAAGAAGTGACACATACTCTAGTCACGAAATGTGTTGAGCGAGTTTAGCCCATATTAGTGACTATATTGCTATTATTATTTTATTGTCTCATTTTTTATGAATTTTTAGATTAGTTGTCTCCTTTATCGTTGGACTCATTACCAGGATCCAATCCCAACAGAAATACATACAGCTATATTGTGTCTGTTTTCTGTAAGTTGTGGATACAGTACGTGGGGTGTCTTTCCATCTGCTATTATTTTAAACTGATCTAATAAAATGTATGTACGTTTTATATTTTTACCCTCATACCTCCATGATATGTATATGCATTATATATATTCATTTTTATGAACTATATTGGATCATTAATGTTCCAAGTATCCTCTACTTTGTGGAGGTGTGGCCGCATATCTGACCCTATGTACGTGATTATTACTGGGAACTACATCCTTACCCACTGTCTCATCTAATTTGAGACATTAAGGAAGTCACCAGCCTGGAGTGACGCTCAATATCCAGATCGAACTGTTAAAATTGGGTGGCACCATTCCTTTTACTGCTTCTCTTCGAGGTGTTCTGTTGAGCTGTTTTTCTCTTTTTTAAACATCGGATTGTTGCTGACATCAAAAGGGAGACATCTAATTGTTGCCCACATACAGGTCACACAGTGGAAACTGCAGCGACACTCCATTGCATTGCACAGCATTGCCGGTGCAGTATTCTTCCAAGAAAAAGCATTGTCTGCATCTGCCTCTGTTGCGTGCAGTCATCCCACAGGATGAAACTAGAAAGAGGAAATAATTAATGATGTGGGGATTTGCCTGACTGACACACAATGCACTGGCGTGCCTCTGCAATTTTCCCTGGGCAACCTAGAAATCATTATAAGTATTATGTACCCCAGGCAAGGGTGCCAGGTGACCTTCATAAAGGTGACATTTTGATGTCCTTTTGACTTAGGTGACATTCTGATGTCACCCTGTTGAGGGTCGCCATTTAAGCAGCAACGTTTCAATAGTAAACTCTCTGTTATATATAACAGGGGATGTTGGCAATCGCCAGCACATTTCATTTTCTGAACTAAGACTTTAGCTTACTAATCATGCTGCTGCTGTTCAGGATATATGCACTAGTATGTGACTGCTTTTGTGTATACCGGCGCACACGCTCAGTCATTGCTAAGACTTTAATGAGAACAAGCCTCTCCTATATCATGTGCAATAAAATTGAGCAACTTTACGTCAATTTCCTCTGCTATAACATAGTGTTAAAAGGATAGTAATACTTCATTTTATCTTTATTTTATTGTGTAGGCATTAAAAAAAACATGAGGAACAACATAAGTCTTATCTCTCAAATCTTTATGGTTTGAGAGATATTCACAAGCAAAGTTTCCCCTCCCATCCCTTTTACCTAGTGTAAGCCATCTCTTCTCAGATGTGGATTGCAGTCCATAGACCAGACAGATAACAGCAGGGGACAATCTTCTTCCTATGAGAACAATCAAAGCCCTGCCCCCCTTGACAAGTTTTTCAGGTTTTTCCCTTATCTTAATTGAAGATTGTCCCTCTCTGCAATCTACCTGGGCACCTCCCTTCTGATCTGGCTGAACAGTGTTACATCAGTAAAAGGGGCGGAAGGGGGATACTTTATCATTCATTTACTCTTGTATTACAACTCTGACAGAATTGAAATAACACTCTCCAAAGTCCAAATACTATCATGATTAATTACAGCTGCTTTTATTATGAAACACTACTATCCCTTTAAGCAAAGCACAGTGGAAAATAATGCCACGATGCTCCCATACATTTATCTGAGGTTGGTACAACAATCATACAGAGGACAGTTTTTGGTTTTAATTTCTTAATTGGGGTTAGGGACGAACAGTACGTAAATAAGTTCCAGAGTTGTAGCTCAGAATCGTACATCTAGACTTCGCCTTTAATAGACACCTATTAAAAACACACATACTGGGGTGACCTTCCGAATAACAGTTTCATAAGTTTCCTATATTAAAGGGGATGTGTGGTCAGCTTAGTTACACATATGTAGTAGAGGTATGAGGGAGGTCAGGGCTGTCATGTTTCTGTGGGTCTCCTATACTTTAGTGACAGAGTGGATGCGGATGATGCTTCCTCTTCCATTCCTCACACAGCCCCCAGATTACTGATCCTCTCTCCCACACTAGAGGCTGAGAGGCGCCAGGTCTGAGCTCAAAGCAGCCTTCTTCTGTCAGCAGCAGCAGTGGGGCAGAACAGGAACAGACAGGGGGAGTCAGCAGCCGCAGGAGAGAGGCCTAAACTGAAATGCACATGGGCTCAAATGATACGATATAAAAAACAACCTTCAACCTGAGGAAATATGTGTGTGTGTGTGTGGTGAGGGTGTCAGGATAATTGAGAGTGACTTTATAAAACAGAGATGGGCAGCTGGTAGCAGTAGGGCCTCATGAGATGTTAAGGGGATTTTCCTGCGACCCACAGTACAATGGGTGGAGAGGAGGAGTTCCCTTAAAGGGATAGTAATGTTTCATAATAAAAGCAGCTCTAATTAATCATCATAGTATTTGGACTTTGGAGAGTGTTATTTCAATTCTGTCAGAGTTGTAGTACAAGAGTAATTCAATGACAAAGTGTCCCCCTCCCGCCCCTTTTACTGATGTAGCTCTGCTCAGCCAGATCAGAAGGGAGGTGCCCAGGTAGACTGCAGAGAGGGACAATCTTCAGTTAAGATAAGGGAAAAACCTGAAAAACTTGTCAAGGGGGGCAGGGATTTCATTGTTCTCATAGGAATAAGATTGTCCCCTTCTGTTATCTGTCTGGTCTACGGACTGCATTCCACATCTGAGAAGAGATGGCTTACACTAGGTAAAAGGGGCGGGAGGGGAACTTTGCTTGTGAATATCTCTCAAACCATAAAGGTTTGAGAGATAAGACTTATATCATTCTTCGTGTTTTTTCAATGCCTACAAAATAAAATAAAGTTAAAACGAAGTATTACTATCCCTTTAACAAAATCACCCACATACCATTTTCACCAACCCCAAAATAAATAAATAAATATTTTTTTTTCTTTGTCTCCAAGCATAATTAACTTGTTCCATCTTAACCCCTTGGGTGCTAGCGAAGTCTTACAATGGAAACTCCTCTATCCTTGCAAGCTGTTAATAAACTGCTTTCAACTCCTGTTTAGAACTGGAACCATGATGTGTGGCTTAACCCATTAGAGTCCGGTGATGTACCCGGACCTTCACGCTGGTCCTGCACTTAAGGACCAGTGACGGTCCTGGTACGTCAAGTACTATTACTCACCGCGCTCCTGCAGGAGTGCGGTGAGTAATACCGGGGACAGAATTTGATCGCTCCAAGACCGGAGCAATCTCTTTCAGTCCCTCAGTTCGGCGTGCCGCCCCACGTGATCAGTCACGTGGGGCGGCACGCCTAAATTCCCTATCTGGTCCTTAAAGGACCACTCACCCCGCGACCGCTGGTCGTTAAGGGGTTAAGGGCTGCATATGCATCCTTTGGGGGTGAATCTGGTAGCTGCCTAAAATGTATGGATGCATTTATATGGGTGTCTTAATACTCATGAAAGAAGTAGCTTGTCCGTGGTCAGATTTCCATCTCAGGTGCACTTAGGAAAGGAATCCTAGGGGAAAGATTCACTAAACGGTGATAAAGAGGTGATATAGTGGAGATTACTTCTCCAGTTTATCACATCTCCAGTCCCTATGTCAGTGATTCTGAATCATGGTGCTATGGCACTTTGGTGTTCAGCGGCCATAAATATAGGGTGCCTCATGATTTCTATGAACACTTTGACAAAAATGTGAATATTGACATTTAAATGTAGATTTATGAACTTTGTTATGCACAATGTGTTTGTAAGACCTAATAATAACCGTATATTTATGTATTGTACCCTTCATTATTCCCTTGATAAATTACATTAAATATGTAAGGGGTGCCCTGAAAGCTCCAGATTTTGTTTTAGGGGTACCTTGAGCATAAAAAGATTGAGATCCAATGCCCTATGTTATTCAGTGGAGCCTATTCACTAAGATCTGCATTAATTAAAGCTGAAGAAATCTTAGTGCATAGTCTCCATAGAATAACGTAGGAACTGGAGAAGTGATATCAATGGAGAAGTCATCTCCACTTTATCACCTGTTTATCACCTCTTTATCTCCGCTTAGTGAATCTCCCCTTAGTTGTGCTTAGCGCCACCCATGGCCACACTTCTCACATGACCCCTCCTCTGGCCTCACCCACTGATGCCTGGCTTAGAAAATACACATCCTATATAATAATTCGCTAAATTGTGTGTAACTCCCGACATGCGCAGTAGAGAGCGTCAAGCTCTGTATCAGCCGCGGCACGGGCAGTCTCCACTGCACGTGACTGCCCCGCGACCGGGTGGCAGTGGCACTGTGGCCCGTGTAACGGGCTCGTCAACTAGTAGCCTATAATAAACAAGCACAATAAACATTCTTAACACCTTGTCTGCTAGAAAGGACTGTAGTATAGACTGTGACTGGGTACTAGGTGTAATCATTTAATTTTCTGCTTATTGTATCCATTTATGTTGGGACTTCCATCCATTTATCTACGAACCAACACACATGATTTTTCTTAGTCACTGTTTTGCACACAATATATTTTCTTACTCGGCTTTAAGAGTACAACGAGCTGATTATGAAACTTATTAAAACCCTTTGAGTTCCAGATTGCTTTGCAATTTGTTGGTGACCCCTCTGACACTCAATGGGTTAAAAGTTGGCCACTCTCACCCCATAGAGAGAACTCTAAAACAGTAGTGTTCTTCCAACTGGCAGTGGCAGTGCCAGGCAGATTTGCCAACAAGAGACTACAGATCTAAGCTTATAGGTGGCCTGTGAGAGAGGAGATGGAGGGTGAGATCGTATCACACAAGCATCAGCAAATCGGACCAGGATTGGCATAGCTGACATAGCATAGTGGGTTTGAGTCTGATCCTCAGGGGTGTGGTCAGTTTCTTAAGAAACTCTTCCCATTTGTGCTCCTTCCCTATCAGTTCCACCCACTCCCGCCCATTTCTCCTCCTTCCCCAGCCTATTTGCCTATAGTTTTACAAGTTTCTGAAACCCAGCCCCCATTCACGATTAAGCCCTGCCGCTCATCGCGTCATTTTATCTGCCTGAACAGCACCACAGGCCTCCCCCTCTGGGAAGGCCAGAAGAATAAGTTCCCAGGTATGAGGATTGGTAAAACAGAACAGAAATTCAGTACTCCTGTTTACCTCTAATAAAGACTGCTTCAAGTATTAGCTTTTATTTATAAAGTATCAACAGATGCTTCAGAGGTTATCTATTCTTACATGTGTTTTTCATTACTAACCCTTTGTGTTCCAGAGAGGTATGCAATCTAATGCAATGGATACATCTCTGTCACTCAAAGGGTTGATAGCACTGTTGCAGGGAGTATAGGACATAGCTCCCAAAGGTGCAATTCTAGAGCAAACCAACTGCACCACAAAAATTATCACTGAATTAACTGGGGCTGTTATTTTCTTGAATGTTACAGAGATGGAGTGGAAAAACTGTGGAGACAGATGCTGATTCTTAGCACTCATTGTGTTCCACAGCCTTTCCTCCAAATCCTACCCAGTCTAATCAAGCACCGCCCAGTTTTATGACACAGAACGTGTCATTTAAACACTTCTACCCCAAGACCTTAGTGTACCTCTGGAGGCTTGGGACAAGAAGCTCTCTAGATATACCTGCAGGTGTCCCGTAAAATCTTGCTATGGTGCAAAACTGTTTAGTTACATGTGGGGAGCTGTATTTACATTACAAATGGGGCAAGGTCTGAAAACTTTGATCACTACTGCTACAAAGGTCTCCAGTGCATTTTATTTGCCTGTTATGGTGTTGTGGGTTTGACCTCAGAATACTTTTGCCCCAGGATTCCAACACATTTTTATTTGTCTCTTATTGTATTGTGGGGTTAACCTCAGAATTACTCCACATTTCATTTGTGCATATGGACCCTATTGGTTCTTGTTGTTGGGTATTTTTCACTGTTCCTCTAGCCCAGCAAGTTGTCCTTCATATCATTTGTTAAGTTAGTAAAAAAAAAGTTTAATCAATAATAAATTGGAACTATAGAATCAACCCTTTGAGGGTTGCATTGAGTTGAGTACCCATCTGGCATTCAAAGAGTTAAACACCTTAACAACCAGTGGTGTACACAATACATTGTAAAGTAATGCATTGCTCACCCCACTGGTCAATAACCCTTTGAGTACCAGGGGATACGCAACGCATTGCTTTCCAATATGTTGCGTACCCCCTCTGGCACTCAAAGGGTTAAGGGGTTAAAATGTCTGACCTTGGACGTGGAACAAACAGCAAATGAGCAGTAAACCTTTTCTTCATGAAAAAATAGATTACGGTGCTTTCATAAATCTCCTTGTGATCAATAAAGATATTTCAACAAAAAAAGGTAGTTTGAAGGCAAAGGGCCTTCAAAATGGAGCATTATCTCCAGAGAATATTTCCAAGGCGACAAATATTCCACAGTTTTCTCCCTGGAACCAGGACTTCCTGGCCACTCTGATGTGTTGGAGGGAACTTTGCTTACTTCTGTATGCATACCTCGCAACATTTCAAATGGCCACTTATGTTTTATTTAGTGTTGCTGGAGGCATGGCTGGTGAGCAGGGCACTACCAAGAATTTTTAGGTTATTTTATAACCCATTGACTACTCTTTACGTAACTTAAATTGATAGTAATGTTTCACAAAAACAACAACTCCAATTAATCTTCATAGTATTTGGTCCATGGAGAGTGTTATTTCAATACTGTCAGAGTTGTAGCTCAATAGTGATTGAATGATAAATTATCCCCCTCCCACCCCTTTTACCTACTGTAAGCCACCTCCCCTCAGATGTGGAATCTGGTCTTAAGACCAGGCAGGTCACAGTAAGGGACAATCTTCTTACTGTGAGCATAAGAAAAACCCTGTCCCCCTTGACAGACTTTTCAGGTTTTTCCCTTATGCTCACTGAAGATTGTCCCTCTCTGCGATCCATCTGGACAGTGTTGCTGCTCTGAGGTGAGCAGTGTTACATCAGTAAAAGGGGCACTCTCCATGACCCAAAGATTAATTGGAGCTGCTTTTATTGTGAAACATTACTATCATTTTAATAATTGATTTAGAGCAAGACCAAAGTATTTTATTTACAGAAACCAATCTCTAAACACATATACTGACGTTTAAACAAACATTAATATGAGTTTTATTGCTGTGGAGCAATGTGATACACTTACATACATACACCACATTGTCTGATCACCTATAAAAGAGTGACATCAGGGTTGGAATGAGGGAGAGAAGGATCTGGGTCTCAAAGAGGAACTGTCCCTCCTAGAGAGGGACACTTGAAAGGAATGTCTGTGTTGTTGCACACAGCTGGGTCCTAGTCACCACTGTAAGTGAAACAAGTTCTGTCCACTGTGACTGACGCAATCTCAATGTGCCAGACCCCCAAGACTGAGGCAGTATGTTGCTAAAATGTGGCTTATAAACTATTCATCTAGTGAAATCAAACACTGATGTACTAAGAGGAACTGTAAAAATGATTGCACAACCCAACAGCACCATAGGGGGCAGATTAAAATGACTATTTATTTAAATAAACATTTTAACTCTTTCAGTGCTAAGGAGGTCCCCAGAAACCTCCCTAGCATTCAAGGAATTAAAAATTCCACTAAACACAATAGGGGTCTGGGAAATAGTGTTTTTCTCCTGTGGTGCGTTTGCTCAGTTCTTACTGCATCAGCCTCAGATACTGGTAAACAGGCCTTTGCTACTCTCATTCACTGTAAACAAATTGCCATGGGGCTTCCCTGAGGCAATACATGACTTGACTTCATAAGCTCTGAGTGGTGACATGGAAACCACCAGAGCTGCAACAGGGATTTAGCTACACTTGTTTCCTCTTCCTCCATCCACAACTTGGCCAATTAATTACCAATATATATGTTTGTACAATTAGGGCTGCCCCACAACTTGGCCAATTAATTACCAATATATATGTTTCTGCAATTAGAGTTGCCCCCTATATGGATCTTCCAGGGCATGTCCTAATTTTGGGAGGCTTACTCTTTGAGCTCCAGAGCAGTATCCTACATATTGAGTTGCAATTCTTTGGGCACTTCTCTGGAACTCAAAGGGTTAAGAGTCTGCCCTCTTGGAATTTTTGAAATATACTCTAAAAGTCCTGTGTGACCTTGTTGGAAAGAGCAGATGAACTTCATTTCACCTCGCTTTCTTTCTATTACATGATCTGTGGTAAGAGAAGGAAACTTCGCCACGCTCACCACAACTTGCAGCTACAGTATGTTTCGACTGCAATAGGAGTATGTGAGTCCTATGACAGTGTGAAGGTGACTTGCCAGACACACTCTCAATCACACAGTGAACACTTAAGATCAGAGAGTTGGATGTTGTTGGTTTTTGTCATAATTTTATATGTTGTCTGCTTGTGTCATTGCATTTCTTATTGGGGCTCTACTGTAGCTCCTCCCCTTCACACGGTACCATGAAATGTTACCTTGGCTACAGCAATCAGAATGTGGACTATAAAATAGGCTGACCAGATATCACTTTCCACCTTTTATATGAAAAGTTCATTCTGTAGGGCAGTGTTGATTTCTCTACAACCCTGAAATATGCATGTTTTATACGTGCTCCTGGTTCAAAGGGAGGACTGGTCACCTTACAGTGAAAGCTTAGTGTTTGCCCAGTGTCTTGTTTGTTGTACTGATGAATGTTGGATTCCAGACAGAAAAAGACTGACCAAGTTGAAATAAAAATAATAAATATTTTTTTTAGGTGATGGAGGAGCAAACTGGGAGAAAATACCGGAAAGCTTTTCAAGACTGAAGATGGAATTTTAGGCTAACGGGTCATCATATAAATCTCAGTATTATCTGCAGACATTAGGATTTTGAAGCCAATAGAAACTTCAGAAAGCATAACGGAGATACAAATGAGAAATACAGAGTTATTGGCACATCACAAAGAAAACAAGTGAAGACTGAAATAAAGGAGAAAAGGCTGAAATCACATCTCAAATAATAAACTGTGGAGAACCTGAGAACATCATATATATTACTAGTTGAAGAGCCAGTTACACAGGCCACAGTGCCACTGCCAGCCGGTCGCGGGGCAGTCATGCACAGTAAAGACTGCCCACGCCGCGGCTGATACAGAGCTGGACACTCCTTCTGAGTGTCCAGCTCTGTATCAGCCACGGCGCGGGCAGTCTCTACTGAGCATGACTGCAGCACGTACAGCAGCCTCTACTGCACATAACTGCGTTGTTACACATGTTTTAAAAATTATTATATAGGATATGGACATGTCTGGCGTTCACTTGTCATTCTGTAGGTAGTATGTGAATATCGCAGTCCTAACGCAGACTTCAGGACATATGCATAAAAAAAGTAAATCTGGAGCAAGACAATTGCATCTCATTTACTAAAGAAAAAGTCCTATTAAATTCAAAGTGGTGTTGTTTCAATTGATACATATGGTGAGATTGTGTTGTTCCAGATTTACTTAAAGGGATAGTAATACTTCGTTTTAACTTTATTTTATTTTGTAGGCATTAAAAAAACATGAAAAATGATATAAGTCTTATCTCTCAAACCTTTATGGTTTAAGAGATATTCACAAGCAAAGTTTCCCCCTCCCTCCCCTTTTTCCTAGTGTAAGCCATCTCTTCTCAGATGTGAGTCTGGTTGTATGACAGTACAGATAACAGAAGGGGACAATTTTCTTTGTATGAAAACAATGAAAGCCCTTCCCCCCTTGACAAGTTTTTCAGCTTTTTCCCTTATCTTAATTGAAGATTGTCCCTCTCTGCAGTCTACCTGGGCATCTCCCTTCTGATCTGGTTGAACGGGGGGGATACTTTGTTTGTGAATATCTCTTAAACCATAAAGGTTTCAGAGATAAGACTTATATCATTCTTCATGTTTTTTAATGCCTACAAAATAAAATAAAGTTAAAATGAAGTATTACTATCCCTTTAATGTTTGCCTTGATACATACAACCCATTATGTGTATTCGATAAATATTTGACACACAATGGTATTATTGACGTTGAAAATGTTAACCATGCAAAGGATAACCTTGGGCCTTATGCAGATAGCAAATGATGAGCAATTCTGGCATTAGCAAACCGTACCGTAAGGGGAAAGAATCTTCGTTTCTTAAATTGGGGCATTTAACTCTTTCAATGTCTCCCATAAATAGAGAACCAATACAAGCATTCAAGGATAATGGAGGCTCTCATTTTCTGAAAGCAATGAGTGAAAAATTCACAAGGGGCACCCTCTTTCACCCATGTTGGTATTTCTAATAAGATATTGCCATCTGATTTTGTTTATATACGTTGGCGGTGCTGTATAAGCCCTGTGGTACCCTCTGACCAAGAGGAGGCCCTAAGCAGGTTCTGATTATATTGTAGTGCCACCACTGTTCGAGGGTTTTACAGCCCCAATTGATCCAATGGCAATTTGGGGCGTTTTATATTTGTCCCCTATCCTGCAGGTGGTATGCTTGGTATGTGCCAGAATTTCTCATAATTTTCTTTCTGCATTAGGTCTAAAATGTTCAAGAAGAAAAAGATGGAGGTGAGTAGAGGTTCCACCAAGAGTCAAGGCTAAGGCGGTGGTGGGGGCCCACAAGGCCTTCTTCCTTTCCCCTGCCCTGGAATGGGGAGGGCAGGCTTAGGCTTAGACAAAAAGGGAGCCTGCCCTCCCTAGCTTTGGGGGGGGGGAGGTCGGGGGGTTCCGAGCCTAAGGCGGAAAATTTAGACGAGGGGCATGGGATTTAAAAATATTTCTACCTGTTGTACTTGTAGACTAGGAATAAAAAGGAAAACAGGCGAACCTACCACAATCCATTTGAATAAAAAAGTTCAAATACTAGTACGATTGTGTCCCTAGAGTGCTGATTTTAGTCCTGATGTCACCGCAACAATCAGTAATACATATAAAAAGAAAAGAAGAAGACAAGAGAGCAAACTCTAAGAGTACACTATATTGACACTTAAAGGGACTTTCCACGCTTGTATTTTCATGTACTCACCAGATGACTTCTTTAAACAAGTTGAGCTTTATGTTTGGGGCAATTGTTTAAAGAAGTCATCTGGTGAGTACATGAAAATACAAGCGTGGAAAGTCCCTTTAAGTGTCAATATAGTGTACTCTTAGCGTACTTGTAGACTAAACTGTTTTTCTTTTCCCTCTTTAAATACAGTTAAAATAGTAGTTCAAATCCTGTGTCAGTGTAGAACACTGGAGACCAGGCTACTTTACCTAAGCCTAGTACTGTAGTTCTCCTGGGCAATGTGTTGGTGGGGCATGCCAGCTGATTTCAATGGGCCTTATGGCTGACTTCTACAACCACATCTGCCACGCAAAGAGGGCATTGCCAGTAACAACACATAGATATACAAAGTGTTGAGCTGTCCTAAGGAGGGCTAACTCAATGGAGTAGATGGGTGCCGGCCCTCTGCTGGGACACCATGGCTCATTGAGTGCCACATTATATATTTGGGGGTGAACTGGAAATTAACAAGTTAAAAGGTAAAATAAACCATGGCCTCCAATTCAGCCACCTAAAAACTGTCTGCTTCTTTATTCATAAAGGTTGATGTCTACCCATCAGATGATGAGAGAGATAACTTTGCTAAGTGTTTATGCCCCCCATCGCAATGGGAGGAAATGGTCATGTTACTGGTTTGCATGTAAGATTGTAGGTGTAACTAAGGTTGTGGGAAGTGGGAGGGGAAGTTGGGTATCCCCATCTCAACCTAAGAGGGTGAGAGGATGGGAGCTGTAATAAAATAGGGCAGGCTTTTCACATGGCATCTAATGGAGCCATGATATTGTGTGGTTTTGCCAGGGCACCAGTATTTAGTTTTTACTGAATGGAAGTTCCTAAATCTCTTTTCATTCTACCAATGTATACATAGCCATCTAGATTATTGTTAAATATTGCCTCAAATCTGATAGAGGAGGAGGAATGGACCAACCAAAAGCTGACCTAATCTGAGTGTAATGGAAGTAGGAGGGCATTTCCTTCTGTGTGGAGCATATCACCTGTCTCATATGTGGATGGATAAAAATTCCCATTGATTTGCATCAACACATCTTCACAAATCCCCAGTTCATTCATTGGAATTTATAGAATTTTCAATAAATTCTATGAGGCATTTAGTTTGCTCCAGAAATATTTCTTTTTAGCTTTTGCTTTGCCCCAAAAATGTTACATTTCTTCTTTTCTAATTTAACCCATTGCTATGCAATGCATTAGATACCCCTCCGGCACTCAAAGGGTTAAGTGAGAAATACATTCAAAAAACATAATAATTTCTTGTGGAGTAAAATAATGGCATTCTCACTTTTAGCCCTTGGACACCTCTGGCACCCAAAGAGTTAAAATGTAGTACAGCTCAGTTTTTAATGCAATGACAGTTTCCAATTGTGGCCAACAGGTGGAGATGTTCCAGTCACTGTTTATGGAGAGCTGCAGTCTATGACTAAAGTTCTCTCACAGAGTGCATTATTTAATAACTTTTACATGAAAAACCTTGTCAGTGGGAGTGTCATTGTCTTACTTAACAGAAAACGCCTGGTAAGAAAAAACATTAACTGCTTCTGATCATATTTCCAAAAGCCCCATGGTGAATTTCACATATTTTTCTCATGCTTGCCTAACAAAGAGATTGAAAGTAATTTTCAGTGCTTTTAATAACTGGACCCATATATTAGACCCTTAAATTATAACTGGCACATAGTAATGACATAGAAATAATTGGATATATTTTTGGCCAAGGATTCGGGTGCTTGGTCATAGAGATGGAATTGTGCTCACAATAATCTTGTGCATTTGGACACATTTGCAGTAACAGTGTCCAACTGTAAATATGGTTATAGCCATGAAAAGTAACATTGTTTCATAGACAAAAAAGTTCATAAAAATAAGAGTTGATTAATTGTGTAGAAATTCCCCAAGCAACTTACCAACTTACTAAGGTTTCATTGTTTATATTTCAATATATACCTGTGTTCACAAAGCATTGATCATTGTAATTAAAGAAATTATACTGTTTATGAAAAGGACACGGTCAATTTAATCTCTTCAATTGCTCAATCTGTAACTGAGTTCTAATCTGCAGCCTTGTAGATGAGTATACTCAGAGGTCGTGATAAAGAAGCCACATGATTGTATTGAAAATGTCTATTGACCTTGTTGTCCTCAAGGTCACACCAGAACACAAGCCTTGAATTTGAACACCTTAAATGTAAAGGACCTTTTAACCCCTTAGATGCTAAAGACGTCTTCAAAACATTGCTAAGCAATGTGTTAGAGAACTTTCTAGTATCCAAGCGGTTGAAATGTATCATCCTAAATAATCCAAATACTTATTTAGTTCCAAGCAATTAACATTTTAATTCTTTGGTTTTTAGCTATGTCTCCAGCTCATTGTGGATAGTGATTTTCTTATACTCGTTTGCGATAAAATTGCTTCTGACTGGTTCTTATAGACTCGCTATAGCATTTTGATGGTGTTATGCTTGCTTAAAATGGGCTGCATTCCACAGCAGGTGACACATGTTATCATTTGTTTTAACCCTTTGAGTGCCAGAGAGGTATGCAACGCATTGCTTTGCAATGCGTTGCGTACCCCTCTGGCACTCAAAGGGTTAACTCACAGACTCCTACTGACGTTTAATGGGAAGTTTAAGGCTAAAACCAGTGATAAAGTTATTCACCTGCGGTGGACTCTAGTCCTTATTTAGAAATACCTGTCAAATAGTTTTACCTTATCTCTCATCAGATCAGCTTCAACCTTTTTATCATTTGTTTTAACCCTTTGAGTGCCAGAGGGGTATGCAATGCATTGCTTTGCTATGGGTTGCACACTGATCTGGAACTCAAAGCATACCTCCTAACATTTCTTATGGCCAAAGAGGGACACTTTTGTTTTAGGGGTGTTCCAGGTGGGTGTGGCTAAGGGACAGGCCACTACCAATAATTTTTAGGTTACTAGATGATCTATTGACACTTCTTTATGTAACCAAATAAATGACTTAAAGTAAGACTAAATACTTTTATTAACAAAGACTAAGTTATAACGACATATGCAGTGAAGTTTAACCAAACATTAATGTGAGGGTTTGTTTTTTGTTTTTTCCATTTTCAATAAATCTTTATTGAGTAAATGAGCAATACAGATGTTAAGAAGAAATAGACAGGGCCACAAAATGCTTAACATTATATACCGTGAGCACTATGCCAAATGGCTATGCGGTCAACAGAGAGAAGAAAAGAAGAAGAACAAAAAAAGAAAGTATGAGAGGAGGAGGGGAAACGGAAAGAAAGAAAAGAAAAGAAAAGTAGAGAGGGGAATAGAGAAAAAGTGAAAAAGAGGGATGGGGGGGGGGTGTCTGCGCAACAATTACCAATAGCAACACTTACTGCGGGATATCGAAGGTAGCTGAGCTAATGAGGTTCCCAACCCAGAGTCTAGTTCGCGAAAACATATCATAAGGTCGGGGGAGCAAATTAATGTAAGTTTTATTGCTGTAGAGCAATGAGATATATATATATGCACACCACACAGTCTGATCTCATAAAAAGAGGGACACCAGGGTGGGAAAGAGGGACAGAGGCATTTGGTTGTCAAAGAGGGACTGTCCCTCCTATATAGGGTGACCACGGGTCCCGGAACGTCCGGGACTGTCCCTTATTTCAGGGCTATGTCCCGCGTCCCGGGTCATCTTCAACCGGGACAATGAAGTGTCCCGGAATGAAGCCAAGCCGCCCTGGATGTCAGCCTGCAAGCGGTGTGTCACATCATGGACGCCGCGAGGGAGCGCTTGGTAGCGCTCCCTCGCGGCGTCCATGATATGACACACCGCTTGCAGGCTGACATCCAGGGCGGCAATGCAGCTTACCTGATCTCCTGGAGGCAAGCGCTCTAGTAATACAGAGCGCTGGGAGATGACATCATCTCCCAGCGCTCTGCATTACTGAGCACAGCGAGCGGGAGCTTCAGCTCTGTGCCGGAGGAGGCACAGAGCACTTTCCACGCCACTAGACTACCAGGGACTCAAGGTAGGGCATAAAGGGGCAACTAGGGTGACCACGTCCCGGAATGGCAGAAGGGAAATGTGGTCACCCTACTCCTATAGAAGGACACTTGAGAGGTATTCTCAACAAGTAAAAGGCCAATGATCATATTTTACTAAGTCCTATAGGAACAGAGTTTTTATACAATACATAGGACAGGGTTGATCAGCCCTAAAATGTCTCCTGTCAGCCACTTGATGCTGGGGCAGAAAACTAGCCCCCTCATCTGGCAGGGGCAGGAAGTCTATGGATTAAGCCACAGGAGTCACTTTCTGTGGGTGCAGACCCATAGGCTGACAGGTTTGAGTTTGTAAATCTGACATTCACAGTCAAAGGGGACTATTATTGCAGTTAACCCTTTGAGTGTCAGAGAGGTATCCAACGCATTGCAATGCGTTGAATACCTCTCTGACTCTCAAAGGGTTAAAATGAAACAATGTTTGCACCACCCATAGGAAATACTGCCTAATAATGCAGGCACCGTAATAACTACTTAAAAGCATCTTCACTTTATTTGTATCCAAAAAAATAAAATCCTACCTGCGCATTTCTACTTGTTGGATTCACAGAGGAGAGACTTACAGAGTGAGAGATAAGATGTTATAACAGATAAAAGTGCTTTGTGCCACTCAGGCACTTACTCAAAACATTATTATTGTTATTGCAGCCCAAGGAGACCGAGCCTTGAGGAATCAGCCTTTTTACTGAACCCTGATCACTTTTCCAGCTGATTTGTTGGGCCGCACAATGCTACTCAAGTTTCCTTGACACCAGGGCTGCTTCCACAGTGGGCAACCCTCCATCTTTTTCTTGCTAAACCCCACTTTTGGGCATGGGTTAAATGGTATATGAGGGGCTTTTCAAGACCCAAAGGGATAATAATATTTCACAAAAAAAGCAGCTCCAATTAATCTTCATAGTATTTGAGCCATGGAGAGTGTTATTTCAATACTGTCACAATGGTAGTTAAAGAGTAAATGAATGATAAAGTATCCCACTTGCACCCCCTTTTACCTAATGTAAGCTGCCTCCCCTCATGTGGAATCTGGTCATGGGACCAGACAGTTCACAGCAAGGGACAATCTTTTTACTGTGAACATAATTAAAACCCTGCCTCTCTTAACAGGTTTTTCAGCTTTTTCCTTATGCTCACTGAAGTTTGTCCTCTCTGCAATCCATCCAGACAGTCTTGCTGCTCTACGGTGAGCAGTGTTATATAAGTAAAAGGGGCAGAAGGGGGATACTTTATCATTCAATTACTCTTGAACAACAACTCTGACAGTATTGAAATAACACTCTCCATGGCACAAATACTATGAAGATTAATTGGAGCTGCTTTTTTGTGAAATATTATTATCCCTTTGGGTCTTGAAAAGCCCATCATATACCATTTAACCCATGCCCAAAAGTTATTTTGAAACATTACTATCCCTTTAAGTTAAATTAAGTATTTTAACCCCTTAAGGACTCTTGACAGTCCTGGCAGATCATGGGTTGACAAACCATAAGAATCGATGACATACTAGGACCACCATGGATTTCAGGGCTGTGTACTGCACGCCATTCGAAAAGCCCTGAATAGGGATCGCAAAAAACAAAAAAAAAAAGTCCATAGTCCTTAAGCCAGACGCATGCACGCACGGCTGGTCCTTAAGGGTTTAAATAGTTTTTTTTTTCTAATATCTCACATGCAAATAAGTCTAAACATCACACCTTTATTAGTGGTTTGGTCCTAGGAGAGACTCACCCTTAACCATGCTCCTGTCATGTGTACACTTGGGGCGAGATGTTCAAAAAGTCGCCATAATGAAAAACTTGTCGGATCACGAGTTGGTGGTAAAAGAAGGACAATATTTTCAGAAGTAAATCCGTCACGTTTAAAAATGCATCTAAAGAATTAAAAATGATGGTAAGAAGGTCTCATTGAACATTGCCGTTAAAAATTCTGATCTTAAAAATTGTCTTTCATTTTGTCTTTGAAACAAAAATTTTCAAAGAAACCAAGACATTTTTTTGGCTTTGAAACAAATTTTTCTTCTCCAAGTTTAGACTATTTTTATTATGTCGGGAAAAAATGACATTAATCAGACAAAAAAATGACATTCAAATGAATATTTTTTTCTGAAAATACCTTACATTATGACAGAAGATTAAGCCACACCCACTTTTAAGACACTTTTTACCTTTGACGGAGATGGTGGAATTGGATGCAAAAAATGACAGAAACACGTCTGAGAATTGACGGACTATGGTATAAGAACTTTTTTATTCTGATTACAGACAATTTCAGTTACCACCATTTTCTAAACATCTCGCCCTTTGTCTCTTGAGAGGAAGGACTGACCCATAGACATGTAAAAAGAGCATAATGGATGACACGGAGAATATATGAGGATTAAGGTACCTGAGAAAAAGAACTGACAAAAAAACTAAAACATACAATATAATCTTAAATAGATCAGATCACTGTACCATGTACAATTAAAAATATGTATGCAGAGACCTCACAATATCTTACTAGAAAAAGCCCATAATAAAACATCTAACTGATATATAAAATATTTGGACAAGAAAGTATAAATAAATAGAACGACTAAAGTATATATCAATAACTAAAAGAAGGAGTTATTAAAAGTTCCTCCAAGAGCAATCAAATCAAAATCCATGATAAAAAATAAAATAACTTATATGTTCTAACCTGCAAAATTCCATTGATCCCAGTACACCAATGATTCAAAGTGTAAATGCGATAGAGATGATGAGAGAGTAATTAGGTAAGATGAAATGAATGGAGTAATGTACGAAACAATGAATCAAGGCAAATCAGTTCTTTTGATTCTTTCTGCAGCTACTTCAGTAAAAAAAGGTTTTGTTAGCATTTTGATTCAGAATCTTGAATGGGTAATAGCTGAAAAGAACTATAAAAAAAAACACAAGAACCAAAAAGTGACTCTAAATGCAGTAATATCATAAAAAAAAATCATAAAATTGAACAGCCAAATATACACTCACCCTTTTCCTTCTTGTGATTGGGTCCTATCACTTACCACTTAGGTGCTGTGTCCTCCATCACTTGTTCCTTGGTATCTTGCTTGATGTGGATAAAGCATAATGTCGATGACAGAGACCTAAGAGGTCTTAAAATCTTGCATGCTAAAGCTACTCAGTTATCCAATAATGATATTACATCGAATCTACTTGTCTCCTACTATTATTGCAGGCATACTCAGATTTTTATTTTATAAGTACATCTTCAAGAAAGCCATTCTTCATCCATCTTGGAACTCTAGATGAGATGGGGAATAGAACCCATGTACATGATCACTCAACATTAGGAAGATAAGCAGGGCATTATATAATTACATGAGACCAGCCAATATCACTAGATTATTGAAGTATTCAATGTAACTAACAGAGCATTGCCCCATACAGGCAAGTAACCATTACTCAAGAACAGATCACATACTCAATGCCAAAAGTGGTCTACAGTATTAACCCCCTGAATGCTTGAGAAGTCTTCAGTGCATTGTGAAGCATTTTTAGCATTGGTGTAACTAATTATAACAGGGCTCCAATAATGTCAATGGTCACTAGATTGTAAAGGAAATTTGGTTTGGAGTTGTTGGAAAGATATAAATACACCATTAACCTGTTGAGCAAACAATCTACCACACTTGTTTCCACTCTCATAAAACTTGCTTTACATATGAAGAAAAGCTCTATCAACATTAGAATAGAATAGAGTCATGACCATACTTTATTTGTTAAATCAGTCAATTTAATCAGTGTGTCAAGGTCATATGAAGGTTTATTAGAAATGGCCTCCTTCAGCTCTCTACACTTAGAGTACTTTGTGAATTCACTCCTGACAACACACTAAGAGTATAACATATGTTTACAACAGAAGAATGAGAATTATTGTTATACTGCAAACACATAGTAAGAAGCTCAGAAATATGTGAAACCATGGCAGGATCTAGAAATAACTTGTGATCTAAATGCCAGGAGGGATGGGAGCATGACCAGACCATTTAATTGAATGGATATTATTAGAGGTATTGTACATAATCTTGATTAATAAACAAGTAACCAATTCTGGTGTAGGACTGGTGGTGGAGGGGGGTTGTTTGGATAAAATATAAAATTAAGGGGGGAAGGGTAAAGATGTCTTCAAGTGAGAATTTTAGCAGTTTGGCTATGGAGGGACACATGGGCATATTAAAGTAACTTCCTAGTATAACCAGTCCCATTTTGAAAGATTGCAAGTAGTCTAGGCAGTCTATGAAAAAATCTCTTTGGCCATCATTGGGGCATAAAGATTACCAGTGGTAACAGGGAGCTCCCCCACCCCACCCTTCATAAAGCTGCTACGTCCCGTGTTATCCTGGACAAAGACCTCCAAATCAAAAGGGAGGTCCATATGAATGAGAATACCTACAGTCTCTTCTTTACATTGACTGTAGAGAGAAAAATATTAGGGTACTGATTGTAACACATTTGAGGTATATGTTCAGCTTGGAAATGAGTCTCTTGAATCAAAACTATGTGATTGGTCTGATGTTGGCATTCAGTGAGCTCAATACTGTGCTTATGAGGAGAGCGTAAGCACTTAGCATTGATGGAAAGGATGCTCAAACAGAAAAAGGCTACCATACTATTAACATCTTCTATTGCCTATTTATTATAAGACAGCATGTATACTGCTTGATGATAACTTAAACAGAAAAAACGGTGGAAGAGGTGGTAAGTGGAAAAAGAACAAGGGGAATTTTGAATTTACTCTGGAAAGGAGATGCTATAATAAAATTAACAATACAGGGACTGAAGAAGATCACAGCAATAGGGTAAAGGACCAAGAGACATCATATGCCCAAATCAAAACTAGCATAAAATGCTGAGATCGTAATTAAGTATGAATGCTTAGGACTATGGCATGTCTATGTATAAAAAAGAAGGTAAAAAAGGGGGAGCGGAGTGGAGAAAGAAAAGGAGGGTGAGGGGAAGGGAGAGAGAAACAAGTCACCAGAGTCTGACACATTACGTGTGTAAATGCATATATAACAGAATAAAGTAAAGATCACATGAAAAAAATATTGCTAATGAGCTTATAGAGGTGATAATCTGGCAGTCTGTAAAACACAGTAGACACCAAAGTATGTGTATGTGTGTATGTGTGATAAAAGTCTGAATAGACCGAAACGTTGACCCTGTTTGTTGCTGTATTCAATATATTAAAATGCCATTAATAAGTCCCACGGGTGCTGCCCACTTCTTCATTATCTCTTCATTGTTTATGGGGATTGTGCACCTGGGCAGTTTGCATTAATAGGAGTGAGTGCTTTCCACCATCTTATTTTGTATAATATATACATATATATAAATAAAGATACATACATACAGTATCTATCTGTCTAGTCCTATATAATAATTCGCTAAGTTGTGTGTAACGCCCGACATGCGCAGTAGACACTGCTGCGCGTGCGGCAGTCATGCGCAGTACAGACTGCCCGCGCCGCGGCTGATACAGAGCTGGGTGCTCCGAAGGAGCGTCGAGCTCTGTATCAGCAGTGGCGCGGGCAGTCTTTACTGCGCGTGACTGCCCCGCGACCGGCTGCCAGAGGCACTGTGGCCCGTGTAACGGGCTGTTCAACTAGTCTATATAATAATTCACTAAAACGTGTGTAACGACGAAGTCATGAGCAATAAAGACTGCTGCGCGTGCTGCCATCTGGCAGTGGCACTGTGGCCTGTGTAACGGGCTCTTCAACTAGAATGTCTATATAAAAAGTGTGAAACTAGTGAGTGCTGGGCAGTAGAGGATCACAGCCAGCACAGTACATGGCAAGACTGTACTTCCTTGGAGTGAGTTTCTTACTCTTAGGATTTTAGGTGAGGTATAAGTTGTTGCCATCAGAAAAAAGTCATCCATTTGCAGGATCTTGAGGGGGAAAAATACTAAATTTCACATAGTCTAAGAGCTTTTTTGAGCATTATAAATTTGGAAGCTAGAGCCTTCATTGGTGAGTCGTTGCAGTTATTCAGCCTTCTGTATGGTTTGTTCCTTAACCATGAAGGAGTATATAAAACAAATTATATCCCTTGGCTTATGATCTTGTAGATACTTTGGACGCAAAGCATGATATGTTCACCCTATTTTCATCTGTTTATCAGGAGGTAAGTGTAGCAGGAAAGCAAAAATCTTCTGCAAGTTTTGCATCAGGTCTGGAGATAAAATGGATTCTGGTAGGGCTCTAATACGCAACTTAAAATGACAGCCTTGGATCTCCAAGTCGTCAGTATGGTATTTCATTTGCACAGTCATGTCCTCTTGACTAGCTAGCTGTTGTAAAATAATACATTGGTCCTTTACAGTCTGTTCCTGAGAATCTTCCAAATCCTTCACTCGTGATACCTCTCTACGTAAAGTCGAAATGTCTGCCTTGAGTGAGTTTCTAAGCTTCAAGAATAATATTCCATGTCCTGCTTAGAATGTAGCAACTTGAAATCCTTCTTTGTAGAGAACTTTTAAAACTTTTTATGAACCTGTAAGGATCTGCAGCTGGCCCATTAGGACTTGTCCATATTTGGGAACTCTCCAGATCTGACCCATAGACTCCAGTTTTTGCAGGTAATTCCTGGATCTCTGGGGGACAGAGGCTGATTCTCCAATGGTGGTGAGTTTCTTATGAAACTCTGCCCACTTCTGCTTCTTCCCACCCTGTTCTTCCCACTTACTCCCCCTTTATGACACAGGCTGTTAAGCTCCACCCCTTCATGACATGAATCTCATTATGTATATCTCCCAGTCACACCACATAAGCCTTCTCTGTGGGCTCAAGAAGACAAAGTTCACAGGTAATCTCTTGCAGTGTCCTGCCCCCTGGGTAAAGGACACTAGTCCTAATGAGCAGGTTGCAGACCCTTGCAAATTCATAATCCCAGATGAGCATCTTTGACCAATACTTTGAATATATAAATTGCTCCTAGGCTTGGTCACACAAAGGGTAATGGGGAATCCAGACGTGAGCCTGTTGCGCACAGCTACACCTCACCAATGGGGCCAAATAAGGCAAAAACATATGTCTGGGTTGGCTTCTTCTTTCGTCAGTGAGGAGTTATCTTGCATTTCGTGGCTGGACTGTCATCTTGCAGGACCAGAATGATATGCATGAGAATATTTCTTCTCTGTGCATGGCATTTGTGAGCTAAAAGAGTTCTCAGTGCTAATGAGCTGGTTAATACACTTGAAGGTTCATAACCCCAGGTGAGTATTTCTGACCAATTCTTTGAACCAGAGCAGTTCTACTAACAGATCACAGTTACCTTTCTGAGATTATTGAGACCTGTCACTTATTTTTTCTTTGTCTCACTGATTACCCACTAATTACTCTAGGACAAAGGTAGCCAACCCAGGTCCTCAGGAGCTACCAACAGTGTATGCTTTCAGGATATCCCTGAATGAGTACAGGTGGCCTTATTAAAGTGACTGAACCACTGATTAGTCCTCCTGTGCCAGATTTACTGAAAACATGAATTTATGGTAGCTCTCTTGCTCCACTTTATCCCTCCATTGCCTTCAAATGCTCTTGTCTTGCTTCCTTACACTAAACTTCCCCAATGTGTCCTATTCTTGAATCTGTCTTTCTCCTCAGTAGACCTTTTTCTCCCTTTGGCCACAGATTGTTTTTCTGTGCACTTCTTGCTCTGCTGGTGCAAGTCTTACCTACATATACCACTTTTATACCACTATTTCACTTCCCTTTGCTCCTCTTATTGTGCCCCTGTCAATCTCCAGTACCGTTGTCTTTTTACTTTATACCCCTCTTTGCTAGCCTGTGAGCCTGTTTCCTTCTTCATCTACTGTCTTCTGAGTTACTGAATTTCTTCCTTGTGCTCCTTTATTGCTTCGTTCTACCCCTTGTCCCTCTGTTGCACATGTACTATGTCTTTTCCACCTGTCATCCTTCTGTACTCCTCTTACCCACTTGCTACCCTCTCATGCCATTTGTTGCCTGTCTGTTTCTGTCTTGTGTCCCACTGATAATCCTCTTGTCTCCCTGTGCCCCCTGTAACCCACCTGTCTACATATTCCCCAATGGTGCCTTCCTGCCATCTTTTGTTAACTTTCAGAGCCCCTTTATTAACCAATGTTTGTTCCCATTTACACCAATTTTGTCTGAGTGTTATGGTATATTGCCCTGTTGCTTTCATTCTGTACTCCTTATTAGTCTCTTGTAATTATACATTACCCTGTTCTTCTCATGTAATACTCTGTTGATGTCATGGAATGGTAATTTGCAGTCTTGGACTCATGTTAGGCTCTGCTGGTCTTGTTTAATGGTAAATTTCTCTGTCAGTTTACTGTGATGTGTCTTGACCTACTGGTCTCTTGTACAGCATGCACACATATAGATTTCTGCTCATGTGGCCCATGGTTGAAAAGACCTGGATAGCAAGGGTGATAAAAATGCAGACAGCAACAAAGCATCATTGAATGTAGAGGCAACTGATTTCTTTTTAACACAAATGGTATGTGACCTTTCAGTAAGCAACATGAGAATCTCAAACTGTCATGCAATGTGAGATTCTCATGTCACCATTTTTATCATGGTAACAGGCTTAATGTGTTATGTGGTCGCACACTCTTTTGCGTGCAACCTTTTAAAAGGATACCCAGAAAAATGATCCCCCCTGTCACTGGGCTGGAATGGAATCTGGAATTTTGCTGCTCACAGCATGAAAGCCCTTCATTAGGGTCTATGGAGGGCTGAGGCACAGCCCAACATCACTGAACAGCAAGACATCTGAGTCATGCCGTTCAGTTTCCCATTGACAACTGGAGATCTCTTTTAAGACCACCGTTGTTCTCCCCTGTTGGCCCACCATAGTGCATAATGCCCTGCTTCATCCCCAGCTCTGCTCCCAGACTATAATTGCACTTGAATATGCTAATACACTTAGTTCTTTTTATTAGGGGCAATACAGAATAATATATTGAAGACATCACCTGCATACAAGGGGTAAACTTTTGAGAGCCATGTGAGACAGGCAAAAGCTCTTCTTAGCGATACAAAGAAGTTGTCATCAATAAAATTCTTCCTTGGACTAGTCTCTGCCAGAAGTGATAAGATCTAATAGAGAAAAGGGATTCAGCAATACCTGAGATAGATATAAAGCAATGCTAATAGTAAGTGGAGTCTGAGGTTTAGTAACTAGTCAGAAGAATGAGCAGACTAGATGGGCCACCTTGTCCTTATCAGCAGCCACAATCTGTTTATCTGCTGAGGACACCAGCCTACATGCTAGAGATAAGCACGTTTCTGCACATTAAGAGCAAACACTGTACACAAGCTGTTTCTATTTAGAGCCCTCCAATCGCTTGCACCATGTGCCAGTGGGAGCCCCAAATATGAGAGGGAGGGGAACCAGTGACATCTTTGAGAGAAGAATGTCAACTTCAGCACCAATTAGACTGGAGAAATCAAATACTGAATTATTAAGTGTAATTACAGGCAGGATTACTTCAATAGCTAGAGTAATTTTACAGATGATTGCTGGAAAACATGAGACAAAGGAGCTCCTTTAATCTTTCCGGCAAATCTATTTTTACCACAGGAATGCTTGCAATGTAATCTTTACTTGCCTGTGTGTTTATGGAGATAGCTAGCTAGACAGCTAGATAACTAGATTAGATGATAGACAG